>CM038794.1:259278206-259878206 GCA_021764765.1 Vicia sativa | reverse complement strand
TGACACACATACTTCTTACTCATCAAGCTCTATTTCCTTCATACATCGAAAATCATTCGAGACTCGAGAAACTCGAGGGACTAGAAACGATTTTCTCTCAATCAGAGTAGGGTTTGATCTTGAACCTGTAAAGAAGCCTCTTCTTTTTCAAGGTAGGATTGTCGACAGTGAGGAACAATTTTCCTAGTTCGGCAACTTTAAAGCTGTTGGAAACTACCGGTTCATCGGTAGGTGCCATCTTTGTAGCCTTTTGTATAATAACTGCATATCTATCCTCAGCATCGGGTTTGAATTCAGCACTATAACTAACTTCCCAGCCCACAACGCGCAACTCCCAGACAATAATGCATTTCTGTAGATCACACGATAATTTCACTGAGATATTCCATTCATAAGCTAACAACAATAACAGTATAAAGAGAAAAGATGCACGCAAACATACCTCATATATAGCAATTTCTACAGTTTGCTTTGTGGTCGGCTTTACAGGAATTTCTGTGGTGGGATCATTGATGCTGAAATCCGGGTTGCAGTCGCAAAAATCAACACTCAAGCCCCCATACTGAACCGGCACTTGCTCCGGAGAAATATACCTATTCGATTTCACAAACAAATATAGAAAGTGAGTTCCCAAATCACAACCTATCAAACAATCGAAAGAGCTAAAGCTGAAAAAGATTTCAAATTTCAAGGGTGGTTAACAAAGTTAATTTTTTCACTTCACTAACTTGAAAACTGTATCAGGAGACTTCGATGGGCCTGCAAACACAAATTTACTCTTCGTCCTCTGAGTCAGGAACGGATTGATCATGGTGTAGAATGCAAGATACCACCATGGCACATTGATAAAAACCTAGAAATTGAAATTAAACAACAAAGGAACACACCATATCAGTCATCATTTCATCATCACTTACTATTAATTTCACCTTTCCATATAAACAAACAAACAAATAAATGAATGAATCACAATTATTTTATCCTCAAAATCGTAAAGATCAATCAAGTAGTTTGAACCTTCATATTTACAAAATGACAAAATAATCCCCAAAATTCAATATCAACAATCAATTTAGTCCCTCTATCAAACAATTTTGATAACTTTGAATTGCAAATAGATATCAACAGAGTTTTCATAAACATAATGCTACTCAACATGTCATAAACAATTTGTCATCTCAACATTTATGAATTTGTCATATGCCTCAAGGATTAAGAGGAGTGTTTGGTTTTGCAGTGAAAAAAATTGAGTTTGAGCGAATTGATACTCTAAAATTGATTTTGGCTAAAAGTGGGTCGAAGGTAAAGTGATTTATGTTTAGACAAATTCTTGCAAAAATAAGTTGAGCGGTGTATTTGTAAACTAAAAATCACAATTGGACTCAAAAGCTAAACTTCTAACTTCAAATAAAATCAATTCTAAAGGCAGAATCAAATTTACTTTAGAAGAACCAAACACGTCAAAATCAATTCAAACGACCTACAATTTCGACAACTAAAATGGTAATTGAATTGTAGATAATAGATAACATACAACATACATAGATATACCAAAACAATAAAATTTGGAACACGAATCAACCTGTTTAGCAACAAACTCAGGATAATTATCCTGAAGCAACTGCAGGGCCTGTTTAGTAGCAAGTCGAAGTTCCCTTTTCGCCGGGCCGGGGGAGTTTTTAAGATCATTAACTTGAAAAACAGTGTTCACCCCACCAGGATAAAAATCAAGTTTCCTAATACTCTTCTCCAAAAACTGAATCCTCCATCTCAAAAACCTGTTCCTCCTCTCCTCATTCCCAAAAGTCTTATCATAAAGCTCCTTATTCTGAAACTCACCATACACATTATAACAAACGGGATGTTGCTCTCTCGAAAAGCCGTGCATGAAAACAACTTTGTCCAGTTCATCGCCTAGATCCTCTTCGAGTAGTCCGTCTATGTTGAAGTCTTTCCGCCATTGGAGGGTGTTGGTGATCATTGTGTGGGAGTCTTTGGGTTTGAAGTCGCGTGCGCGGAGGAATTTGAGGAGGATAACGTCGGTGCGTTCGTCGGCGAGGAGAGGGACGCCGTAGAGGGAGATTTGTTGGTCTTTGGTTGATTCGGTTATGAGGCTTTTGAGTTGGTTGAGGGAGCTTCGTTCGGAGTCGGAGAGATCGCTTAGTTTGTTGCTTTCTTCTTTGAATGAAACTAAATTTACTGGAATTTTCTTCTGTTGTTGTTGTGCTTGTTCTGGTTGTGGTGCTGGTTGTGGTGCTGGTTCTGGTGAGGGTTCTGGTGCTACAACATCTTGTGACTGGTTAACTTTGGTATCGGTTTCTGATTCGGTTTGTTGTGGTGGAACGGGGAGTTCTATTTGGTTGGTGACCGGGAGGTCCGGTTTTGGTTGTGGTTGTGGTTCTGGCTGGGGAGTTAGGGTGGGTGGATCGGTTTCTTGATGCGGTGGTGGAGGTGTAGGGTTTGAGTTGTTATTTTCGGCCATTTGAAAGAGAGAGTGAGATAGAGGTTAAAGTTGAAGAGAGAGACTTGAAGTGAGAAAGGAAGTGAAACAAGTAAGTAAGAAGTGAAGTGGTCTGTAGATGGTATCAAAAGACGACATTCATTTAGCTCAGCCGAATCCTATGCTGTATGTCATTGTTTACAAAAGTCATGTAGTTGTTTTGTTTACTATGTTTTGTTATTATTTCACCCACTACTCTTTTTTTTTAATTGACTATCAAAACAATTTAGAAATGTAACGGTAATCTTTTAATCAATGATATTGATTTGTTAAGTAAATACAAATGAATATATATTAAATTTTTAATAAAAGATATTTATGTATTTTAATACACTTTTCAACTAAGAGGTTAGATGTTGAGATTAAGATTTTGTCTCGGTAAAAGTAGTGGTTTATGATTTATAGTAGATGGTGGTTACTAATGACTTATAGATGATTATCGGGTAGCTAGTAGCTGATAGTTTATAATTTGATAACGGGTAGTTAGTAGTTTATAGTTGACGACTTATAAAAGTAGGGTTGGATGATAAGTTAATTTATGACTGATGACTGATAGTTTATAATTGATGGTGGTTACTGATGATTTATTGTTAATGAGGTTCAATTTGATAAAATTAGTTGGTGGCTTATAGTTGATAATTGGTAGTTGAAAAGCTAATATGAGTGTTTGATAAATTAATTGTTTTATTAATAAGGATAATAATATTTTTTTTTTTAAATAATAAGAATATAAATTGAAGAAAAAGTCACAAGTTAAAAGCTACAAGGTCAAAAACTACTACAAACAGCTTTTGAAAAAAATTACAAGTTAGAAGTTAAAATTGAGTTACTAAACAGAATTTTTCCATTAATGTGAGCTGAAAAACTAAAAGATAAAAGCTAAAAGCTCTTTTCTTTTTAGTCTTACCAAACAGACTCTAAATTAAATTGTTTGATAAAAATAACAAATCAATTAGTTGATAAATTAAAATGACATAAAAATATTTGATATATAATTATTTAATTTTAAATTAACATAAATTAAAAAGAATAATAGTAAATTTTATATAAAATAATAAAGAATTTAGATTTTGTTTCTTAATTTAAAGAAAGTATGAATATTTATCTTTTTGTTTATATATCAATCACATTGAGTAGCACACAACGGTTTTGAAGATAAAATTATTAATGATAGAATTTCGTAAACTTTGTTAATTTGTAGGTGATTAATTCTTACAAATGAATTAAAGTTTCTTAGTTTTATCATAATTAAGAATTTAAGTATTTGGATTTTCTTTCTGTTATCATTTCTTGTGTTTTGAAATCACTTAACGATTTATACATTACTATCAATTTTGTTATGGTCTTAACCAATGTGTACTCTATAAAATCCCAACAAAAGGAACAACTCAAATAGGGGAATGACTCAAATTGGTGAAGCATTATATTCTATGTTGATCACAATATGGTGATAATAGATTATCCCATCATACAAATACTTTTTGAATCGGACATAGCAAAAAGAACGACAAAGGGGTCGTGGAACTCTCTGAACTTGACTTCAACTACAAATTGCTAAAAGAGATTAAAACCTAAACCATAGTTAATTTCATTGTGTAGATCATATTCGATGAACCACGCACATCTTTGTAGCATCTTGGTCTCGACTACCTCCTTAAAAACCTTCATTTTCTCCCTCACCCACGATAGCTCCTCGTCCTGTTTGTTGTAGGCATCCTTATTCTTTGTTTTCCCGCCTCTAAATTCTTTATACAGAGATGATCCTCTTTATACTCCTTCTTCGTATTTCATTCTTAAAGATGGTAAAAAGGACATTCATCCCTAAATCGAATATGACACATATGTACATGAAGAAATACTCACCTTTACACCTTGTGAATGCCTCATGCAAGTATTTTCGCCCTCCAAGCAAGGCTTCATCAAGACATCACCTTCGCTTCCATTTGATAATGTGTACATATCATTCTGAAACATGTTTACTCTTGATTCGTTACTAAATAAGGAGTTAACACTGAACACTTTGTCGCTAAAACATGTCAAGCTTGTGCCCAGAGTTTCCATTAGTAGTTCCGTCAGTCCAAGAAAGAAGTGAATAACACAATGTCATTATCGTTACTCTCGTCGCAAATAGAGCTACTATAACTACTATTGTAACTCCCAAACATCTCCATTTCAATGGATCGTCAATTCACTTTTTGCATGCTTGCCTTAAACTCTCAACACATAAATGCCATAAGTTTCACCTCTCCTTGTGGGTGTTAAGTTCGACTATATTATCACTCGCATTACAATCTCTAAGAAACTTCATATTATAAGTATGAAAGGAAAAACATATAAAAAATAAGGAAATACTTGTTATAAAACTTAATTAGAGGATGAAGAAACCTAAGTATGCAAGAACGAGAAAATTAGCAAGTGGAGTCAATTTCTAAGTGAAACTATTGCTAAACAAAAGAATCATAAAAAATGAAATACATACTTTCTAGTACTTATAAAAACAAATATATCTCATAGCCTTAATAGTCATCATTAGTGTGATATAACATGAAGGGTTCTGCTTACGGAAACGCAAATCAATTGATGATCCAGATTAACTATTCTCAAGATATTTTAATCATTTCCATCATTTATGTCACAGTTAAAGGTTTCAACAATCATCATTTGATCTAAAAGCTAGTCGTCTACACCAATCAAATGAACTCAATCAAACTTAACCTTAATCTTATAAATAATATCATGTTTTACATAGGGTGAAGCACGTTCCAACAACTAATAAGATTTTCATTGTCATAACTGAATAGTCCATAGTTTCACTGATGGACTAAACACATCTCATATATTGAACAAATGGATCATCTGCTACGTTTTCTAATGGTTCAAGGTCATATTGCATGTGCCTAATGTTATAGGCAAAAAAGACTAGTCTCTCTAAGGGATGGACCAGAGTTACAAATACATATCTCGATAGTTAGCTCAAGGCATCACTTGTGGTAGGCAACATCAACTCTATTTTACTCTGCGCGAGTACATCATTAAAATTCACATATTTATTAGAGTATGGGGGCTCACTAAGATCAGGATAGGTCTTAAAATTCAATGAACATTTACAGATGTACCTACATATTATCCATAAAAAAAATTCAATATATTTGTATAAATTAGTTTTTAAAAAATATTTAATAGTTTAATAATGATTTATTTTTTAAAATTGATATGCATATAATTTTTATATTGTAATATAAATAGAAAATAATAACATATATTAGAGGTTTGCTATTTTGACACTAAAAATATACACCAATACTTACACCATCCATATATATATATATATATATATATATATATATATATATATATATATATATAGGCCCAAGGCTCTACAAAGACAGGCTTCATATTTTAAGGGGTCCAAAATTTTAAAAAATTCAATTTTTTACATTAATATTAAAAAAAAAATTATGTTATAAAAAATTCAATAAATTAAAAAAATATTATGATAAAAATTCAATATATTGATCAAAATCAAAATAATTCTAGTCAAATATTTTTTAAAATATATAAATTGTTTAGATGTCAATTTTAATTTATTATAATTGTATTCTTTTTTAAATAATTGAAGTTCATTTTAAAAATTAAAACAGGATCTCCAAATGGGTATTAATCTATAATACAGATTTTTATCCTATTCACCATAAACATTTTTTACAAGTATCAATTAAACATGAACTCAATTGTCATTATTAATGACCTTCAACTAGTCCAAAATAGTACACCTTATAAAATGAATTGGAGTTTCACTTTAAAAGATCAACTAATTAAAGTTGATATTTTAAATTAGTTTCTTTTCCTATGTTCCCCTCCCTTCAAATACATAATACACCCACCTCCTTATAACTCTCAATCAAAGTGTTTGTTGTAACAACTACTAAATTTTATTAGGATAAGGTATGCTTTGGAATTAAACAAGCAACACACTCCTTGTAACAACAAAACAAAAAATCAAAATTTCTTTGGCTGATATAGCCACACCTGGCTTCTAGAAAGATAAACATAGTTGGCAACAAACTAAAATAGGCCACACAAATACCAAACAGGCCCCACTTAAAATCCTACAATTGATTTTCTTGAGATAACAAGAAAAAAAACAAATTTCAAGTAGAATTTTTGTGAGCATTAACAAACTAGGCTATGTATTGTAACAATTATTCTGGTTTATGAATGGCTCATTTATTTTCAAGAACCTCCAACACTTCTCATAAACTAGTTATATGTTCAAACATTAGGTATTATGATGTTGGAATAACACCAAAAAATGCATGTTATAGAGTTAGAAGAAGAAAAAGTTGGAATGGTTCAATGTTACAATGCTGCAGCAGCAGAAGTAGAAGCAGTTCACAACAATCATATTGTGCTGATCAGAAAGTGAATTTGCAAACTGAGAATGATAGTGAATATGTGAAGCAAAAGTTTGAGATTTTGGCTTGTGAATATGGATGGAGGATTAGGAGATTAATTGTGAATGCTGATGAGATAAAAATGGCTGCTCATGTTCAAGCTGAAGCTTTTCATGTTCCTATGGCCCTTTTCAATGACTTGTTCTTTCGTTTCTTTAAGGTTCATGTTCTCCCATTTTATTGATCCTCTTCATTTTTATTTAATTTGCACATACTTTTTTTTGCATTCTAAGGAGATTAGCAGAGTGGGATGTAAATTCATGTACTCGCTGATGCACGCATCCTGATGTTCGAATGTTTAAATACGTGCATCAGTGACTACAGTAAATCTGCATTTCGCTAAGTAAATAATTATTAGATTGAAAACACGCTCTCTATATATCAAAAAAATGTATATAGTTTTTATGTATATAATCACACCGAAGATGTGAATGCGTGAATCAGCGAATTTGCATTCCACTAAATGCTAAGAAGTGAATCATTACTAGATTGAAACCACTCGCTTTCAATATATCAAATATCTCCGTAGTCTTTAAAAACGGTATTAGAGTCGTAGTTATATGCCTTTAGCGTCGATTTTTAATGTTTTATCATGTCTTGACACAAATAGGCTGAAGTGCTATCAGGGCTTCTTTACAAGCTAAAATACTCACCTCCCAATAGGTACATTTGTTCTTAAATCTAAACAAGCTTATGTAGATTATCATTTATCAATATATGAAATTTGTGAACTAAAAAAGTTACATAATTTTTTTCAAAAAGACTCATGAATGATGAGCTTGAAACATGAAATGAGAAACTGATATGGCATAAAACACTAGCACCTAATGTATATGCATTATTATTTAGGTATGCTTGTTTGGTGGCTGAGAATGATGAAGATTCACCAAAAGAACTCGTTGGTGTCATAGATGTTACTGTAATGAGTGATCAAGATGTTCTTGAACATCTTCCAGATGAAGCACAAGAGTACCTTTACGTTTCAGGAATAGGCGTCTCCAATGCTTTCAGGTGATTAACGTGTTTGGATCTGTGTATGTGTCATATCTATGTTTCATAGTTGATATTTCTTGTTATATTACGAAAATGAATCTTGATATTGATGCTGATTCATGGCACAGGAGGATGAAAATAGGGACTGTAATGCTGAAAGCATGTGACATGCTTTCAAATTTGTGGGGTTTAGAGTTTCTTGTTCTTCGAGCATACGAAGAAGATGTGGGTGCTCGAACATTGTACACAAATGCTGGTTATGAAGTTGTGTCTAAAGATCCACCATGGACAAGTAATTGGATTGGAAGGAAATGTCGTGTTCTTATGATCAAAAGAATTAGTTTATTGCCTTAGTCAATTGTTAATTCAGAGAGTTTAGAAAATCCAAACAAAATAACATAAAACGCAAATGTGTTCTATGTACATAGCAATGTGGTAACATATTTAGTTCATTATTTCTCAATGATTACATACAAAATGAGTTCTTCCCAATACTTTCTGCGGATCGCTCATCAAAGAAGATGGCCATTTTATATTGAAGAAGTCATTTGTTTCCAAATCAATCATCAAAGAGAACCAATGTGTATCACATACAAACCAGAAGGAAAAATCAATTAAATATATGAACTTAAAATACTTTCAACATACAACGTATCGCACGTTATTCATTTCTATATAAACACACATACACACACCTTTGTAAGAAAAGTAGAAACTATAAAAACAACATCCCCAAGTAAACTGTGCCTATAGTTCCACAATGATTTTTCCAGTAGCATGGCCATCAATGCTCTTAGCCCAGGCATCTTCAGCTTTACTCAAAGGAAACTTGGAGTCAATAATTGTCTTCAGTTTTCCATCCTTCACTAACTGAGCAAGGTTTTTCAAGCCATCGGCCTTGATAGATACAATAAAAGGCACCAACCGCTTCTTCGAAAAAGTAAGTTTCTTCAGGGCAAAAGTAAACATTGATCTTGGGCTAGGTGTTAAATCCACCACAACTCCATTTCTAGCCAAATTAGGATCAAAAGTTGACCATCGTATTCCTGTGGTGCAATTTATCACTACATCGTATTTCTTACCAGACGGACTCTTTAATGATGCTCCCTCTGGAGTTTTGTAGTCAAGAACCTCGTCAGCACCTAAGCCCTTAACTAAGTCAATGTTGCGAGCACCACATGTGGCTGTCACATGGTTGCTTCCTAGTTTGGCAAGTTGAACAGCGTAAAGACCTACACCACCTGAAGCAGCAGTTACCAAAACATTCTTGGGCTCGCTCCCATCAAGCTTAATTCCTCCAATTTCTGTGAGTGCGTCATGAGCTGTGAGACCAGCTACAGGTAAACCTGCAGCTTCAGCAGCTGAAACTTCAGATGGTCTGGCAGCTGTTAAGATCTCGCTGGCCACTGCATACTCGGCTAGTCCGCCTCCATACTGCCCATTCAACATAACAAGAAATTGGACGATAACCATTGTAATTGATATATGAATATAAAATAGTTGGATTGGAGATAGGGTCATAGTTTAAAGTTGTGGATTGAGAAAAAATATGTACAACAGAGTAGGGAGCAGAAGAGCATACGAATAAAAATGTAACACGGCTATATAATTTTACACTAAATCATGTGGTATCTCCATATATTACACTTCGATTTGAGAGAGAGAAAATCAATAACACGCCTTTATTAAAGAGAAGGTTATCCGCTGTTTAAACTCAAAATTTGAACTTTCACAAACGAAGCAGTATTATTATGTAATTAGAGAAGGTGAGGTTTGAGGGAGAGGAAGGTTGTAATCTTGTGACCAAATGTGTGGTCTAGCAGCACAAACGCAAACTAGGGGTTAAGGCTTCATAAATAATACCTGTCTAGTGTTTTCTCATATACTTCTCTCCTCTTTTCCATCTTATGCTTAAAATTTGGACAACTCCAATAGTAGGTGTCTCCACACCCAAAATCTATTATTTGTTGTAGGGGTTGACGCTGGCAACAGAGCTGCCGAACACCAGCCCCTGCACGGAGAGTAGTAGTTCCATACCCATTAGTCCATTAGGCGTGCACACCATAGAGGTTAGTGTCCCTGGTTGTGATTAGAGGGGCACTAGAAATAGAGAAAGGAAGATCCAAATGGGTATTTTACAATGTGAATTTGATGCAGGGGACTGTAAAGATGTTGACGAATTTTGAGGATAGTAAGTGGACTGTCATGAATCCTCAACTCATTCCAAAGGCATTTTAGTAATCATATATATGAGAGGGGTAATTGTTGGCGTTCTATACTCCATTATGGAATTATAGAGGAACCCTTGTTTTGAGCTAGCAAAACAGAGCTGAACATTGCAACTGAAACAACTAATTAGAATGCTAAGGAAAAGGCAAGACAAAATGGGTACATGAACAATTGTGGGAATACTGCATCCCAGCTGTGCAATTGTTGTATAATTGGAGAAATTTGGAGGAAGCTTGCTACATAATGTTTTATGTAGAAAATGTATTTTTCGTATATTTCAAAGGTGTTTACAATAAAAGTCAAAGTTGTAATTTACAATAGGAGAATAAACAAGCTTAAGTAGAGATAAACTATGAAGCATGGACACCTCTAGAAATAGGCGTGTCGCGGTGTCCAACACTTGTATGTTACTCGTACGCGCGTGTTGGGAAAGTCGAATAAGTGTCGGAAAAGTCAGATAAATGTCACCTTAAAAATAATTTTTTCTTTGCTTCGACACTCTTTTAATCAGCGTCTTGACACTCGTATAACACTTATACCACATATGTCAAACAACTCTTCAACACACCTTTATACATTTTTTGGACAAATCTCACGCGCATCTAAAAGGGTTAAATATGTATTGAAACAATGTAATCAATAAAGAAGACATTAATTTTGATTAGAATATTTTAACTATTTTAATAATATATGGATAAATGAATCTCAAATATTATCTTATATATAGCAGTGTCGGTGTCATATGTTTTTGATATTATCAGTGTCGGAATATCCGCGTCGTCTCCCAGTGTTTGTGCTTCATAGGAGGTAAATCTAAACCTAATGGGCTTACTTAATGGGCCTCATGCTAATAAAATAAAATAACTATAAGTGATAATATTTTCAAAATTTTACCATCGTACTCACAATTTCAGTGTTAGAAATTGCCAAAACAATTAATGGCATAAGTGGTATAATCAACAAACCACAGTGTTATCGTTTCAATTTTCTTTTAACTACAGTAAAATGTTCCAAGGTTGGGTCACCTAATTTGGGTGAGCATAATATGTCTGCAGATGCTATTCTTAAGTGTCTATATTCCATTGAAAGGATATTAGCATCCCATGTTCATGAAACTGAGTGTTAATTGTCAAATGAAGTATGGACATGATGCACATAGACTTAAATTCACGGCTCTAAGTATTCACTGTGACAAATATGGACAGGCATGGTTGTCATAGATCTTCTGTAGAGATCTGCAAATTGTTACTCTCACTAGATTCTAAAGAAACCATGGGGACTCTTTTCGGCAGGGATCGTTTTGCTTTATTGACTAAGGAATGCATGGCTGGAAAAGTTCTTTGAAAATCATAAAAGTGGTAACTCAATTTGGTTGCTCCCAAATGTCTCTTTCCTTGCCCGTTGTTGGTTCCACCCTTGGCATGTTCCCTCCAGAGGTATTTGTAGTGATTCAGAAAAGGCTTTGGCATCTGACCTGATGAACAAACCAATGATGTTTCATCCTTCAGTTATACATGAGTTAGTGACAAAAAAAGCACACCTGAAAGACTGCTAATGGAATGATTTTCTTAAGCATGCCGTTATCCTTTCAGATCAAACAGGAATTCCATCTAAGAGTTAAGACCCCCTGATTCTCCTCAAACAGGCTGTGAATATGATTATACAGATCAACAACAACGATAGACAATATTTAGTGGAGTGGAAAGGCTGGAGCCTGGTCTATACCATTTGGGAGGAAGAAATGCATTCACACAACCAATCTCTTTTTCTCAGTCTTGGGAACAACGCAGTTTTTCTAGCGGCTGGTAGTGTTAGAAATTTTAACCCACTGTGAGCTTATGGTCTGTCCTCGCATCTTAGATTCCTTTGAAATAAAGTTCTGTACTATTTTGATCCTCTTGCTAAAAGAATTTTAAAGTCAAACAAAAGGTAAAGCCATGGTAAACAGCGAGACCATGTTTTAACCACCAATTTTAAAACCCATGGGTTTTCTCCTTTGGTGGTAATTCAATTTGAGGCACTGTCAGACATTAAATGTGAACAACTCCTCGGCCAGAATCTAACCCATGATTTTAGGGACGAACTTGATAGTATTTTTCAATGTCAATAAAATAAGGAATTAAGTTGATACGAGTATTGAGTTTGAGGAACCATATTGGGTATTTATTCATTTATCTATATATCTATTATCTACCATTTATCTATATAACTGACCATATTGCAATTCACACTTGAAATTACATAAATGATAAGAAGAAATGAAAAACAGTTAAGAGAGTGAAAGAAAGGGATAAGTACTTGAGTTGATAGTTTAGCAAGAACTTTATCGCCAGCTTTAAAATCCTTCACTTGTTGTCCAACCTCTACTACCTCTCCTGATACATCAGTGCCTGAACCAAAGTCCGAGATCAAAGAAAGGTTAGTTATATAGTACAATAAGTAGAGAATGAGTTTGTTTGTAAAAACAGTTTATTTAAGTGTGTTTAGTCAAATTATTTAAGCACTTATATATAAGCTATTTCTAATGTTCTATCCAGAACCATACTTATGCCCAAACTGTTAATTTTGAGATCTTCTATAAGCCAATTGAAACACAAATTTAAGTAAATAAGATATGGATTAGTGTGTCACACAAGGTATATGGGGAAATTTTCCCGGCATAAGCATTGCACGAAGAGCACCCTTCTGAATCTTCCAATCAACAGGATTAATGCTAGTTGCTTCCAATTTGAGTAAAACTTCATCATCCTTTGGAGTAGGAACAGGAACTTCAACATGCTGCTCAAAACCAATAACTGAATTGAATTACCACCAAAAGTATGCTGCCACGTACTGACACCGATGATAATAATAATAATAAAATATAATCAGAAGTGTCGATGTCAGTGTTTCATACAACGACACAGACGCAGTTTTTTCAGAGGTGTCGACGCTACTGAGATGAGAAATTGAGATAACCTTCAATCCCGGTGCACCTCCGCCATAAGAATCATACTGAACCGCTTGCATGAGTTTCTCATCAGCCATGTGAAAATGATAATAGAAAAAAAAAAGGAATTTTGGTTCATTAACAATGGTGTGTGATGAAGCCGAGATTCAATGAGAGCCATTCCTAAAGGAGGATTTGACCGGGTAAACTCTGCACTTTTGGTGGAGACATGAATCATAGAAGCAATATTGTGAGAGTTTTGTGAATTCATTCGGACTTCAAGGTGCGCCACAACTTCAGCGGCTTTTCATCCGCCGTCTCCGCCGTAATAGCATGATTCAGATTTGGATGAGGATGATATGGAATTTGCTGATTTATGGATTTAATTCCAAAACTAAAATATCAAAAACTTCGAGCTTTGAAAATCTATCGAAAGATATTTTCTAATGACACATTGAAATACTCAATCCATTTCAAAATAAATATGGATTAATATTTTTCAGACAAATTAAAGAATACAACAATATAGTAAAAAGTAAATGACACAATTGAAAAAGAGTAAATATTATTACATAAAAAAGTAAAAATGATAATATTTGAAAACAAAATAAATTTGTTTAAACGATAATCATTTCAAAATGGAAAAAATATTTAATTATTTTTAATATTAAATGGCACATACTCGTTTAGATTTCATATCTAATTAAGACTTGTAAAATTCTTTTATATATTTACTAGCGTCCATGAAACTCGTTTGAATTTTGTATTTAATTAAGACTCATAAAATTCTTTATATATATATATATATATATATATATTGGCGGAGTCAGGACCTTATGTCAGGGGTGCAAAAATTAATAAATTTGGAATTAAGTAAATTAATAGTGCAAATAAAAAAATTTAGGAGTTTAAAGTGCAATTAATATAGACAGAACTTAGATTTGAGGGTGCAAAAGTGAATAAATTCAAGACCAAATAAATAAGTGGTGCAAATAAAAAATTTCAAGAGATTCAAAATGCAATTTATATCAACATTTAGATGCAATATTTAATGTTGAACCCGCTCAAATGGGCTGTCTCCACCACTGTATATATAGTAGCGTCTTTACACATATTCCTTTGTCTGTTTATATGTGTTTTTAATGTGTACAATGTTAAAATACAAATATATTTTTTATTTCATCTTTTATCTTAATTTTAAATATTTATTAAATAAATAGAGAAGGAGTAATTTAATTTAACAAGAGCATGTACAATGGTTTGATTATTTAACACCTTCCTTTTTCACATTTTACACTCACGTCATATTCTCTTTCTTCCATCTAATAATTCAACACACATTTAATTTTTAATCACTACAATGATTTTGTTTAATAAAATTCAACACCTTATCCTACCATCATTCACAACATACTAAAAATTTAAACATTCACAACGACCAATAAAATTTTACAAAGTATTTTATGAATCTCGCTCTCTCCTTATTCAACATGTTTAATGTATTCAATACTAATTAATTCATCTCACTTTCAACATTTTACTCAACACCCCATTAAAAACATTCATTGAATTTTTTTTCACCACCCCATTATACATAGTCTAATTGATAGAACTGTCAACTACTTATAAAAAAAAACAATCAATTTATTATATCTTCTTTATATATATATATATATATATATATATATATATATATATATATATATATATATATATATATATATATATATATATATATATATATATATATATATATATATATATATATATATATAATTTTATTACTATTATGATTTGCATTTATGTATAGTAACATAATTAATTTTGCATTAAATGTGATAAATATCAATGAAATAAATAGGGAATGAAAAAAAATATGTACTTATGTTTATGATTGTGAATTTGAACGATTTCTAGGAGATTCCTCATAAAACTATTGATGATCTACATGGAGAGTAATCATCAGACTAACACATGTTTAGAGTTTGTCATTAAGCTAGAAAATGATCTAGTATGACTTTTCTTTTCAAGTGTTGCTGGTTTGTAACAATGAACCTGATAACGAACTCTAGTGCTATAGTCTTTGCTTTACGTTTGATGGTTGTAGTGTACCTGCAAATTCTATGACCTTTAAGTCACTGACAGCCATAAGAGCATAAATATCAGGAAGTAAGTTTTTCAAATATTAGGCCAACTTTTTAATGCAATAAATTCTTGAAGATATATACAAAATAAAAATTGGGTAAGTTAGAAAATAAACGGAGAATAAGTTGGGCTTTTATTTATTTTTGGATTGCAAAATCAATCCTCTTAAATCATTGTGGTTGCAATAAACCACAGTGATTTTGTTAAATTTTTTATATTTTAACAAATGCTTTTATGTATTTTGAACTATCTTGTGAGATTTGTGGATCCAATTTAAAATTTTAGATAGGTGATATGAATATTTAAATATATAATTAAATTATTTAAATAATTAAAAATATGAAAAAAAATAATATTGTATCATGTAGGATCTATTTATATCATCAAATTGAGTGTATAGATATAAATGTTCTCGAAGTTTTGAATTTTAGAATAATTTAAACTTTGTTGGGTTTTTCTTTAGCCATTATAGTAGGTTCCTAAAGTTTAAGGCCATAAAACCTTCTAACGGGGACACATGTCTCAAGCGATAGATGTATGTAAATCATTTAGCTCTTCATATCTGGAGGTCAATGATAGTTGGACAATTTTAATTTGATGTACCTCCAAGACGAATGTATCTTCTAGTCTGCTCTTTGTCCTATGGCATCAAGTGATATTGTTTCGTGTGAACTGGATCTCAGTCTATATACTATAATAAAAATTAAAATCAATTCTCTTAATGTGTAACAAATGATCTCTTCGGACATATTTAGGTTGATAGAATGTAAGATACAAAGCAGAATGGAATGATATTGAATTGAGGTTCCATTGTTTGGATCAATTAAAATTAAATGAAGTGGAGCGGAATTGAGTGATATGAATTCCTTCAATTTAGAAAAAATGGAGAATTTTTTATGCTCCATTTTAAAATATCCAAACAATGAAGTGAAATCTTCATTTCGCATAATTTCATTCCGCTCCGATTATTTGAGAATATCCAAACATAATTTTTAATTTTATCATTATATTTTTTAAAGAAAAACATTATAACAAAATACGACTTCTAACAAAAAAATAATTAAAAAAAAACTTAATTATTGATTGATCATTTAAGAACAAAAGATTTGAAATGGAAACAATTCCAATGAACAAGAGCCAACAATCTTTTAGTTCAATTCCAATGAACAAGAGATAACAATATCTTAGTTCAAGTTCTAACTAAGGGTACCGGAATATTGAAAAAATAACTAAAACAAACTGAATCACTAAATCACTCATCAAAGAAGAGATGCACTAAATATCATCCCTATAATACCAAATAATAGAAAATAGCCACTCTTATATCAAATAAGTCTTTATTTCCAAATCCCAAATCAAAGAGAACCATTCGGTATCAGTATATCACATACAAACCAGCAAAAGATACTCGTTACATATATATGAATTTAAGATTATTCATTCATTTACAAACTTTTAGTAGAAAAGTAGAAAGAACAAATGCAACATCAGCAAGCAAACTGTGCCTATGGCTCGACGATGATTTTTCCAGTAGCATGGCCATCAATGCTCTTAGCCCAAGCATCTTCAGCTTTGCTCAACGGAAACCTGGAGTCAATGATTGTCTTCAGTTTTCCATCCTTTACTAATTGAGCAAGATGTTCCATGCCCTCGCGCTTGACATTTACAATAAAAGGCACCAACCGCTTCTTCGAAAAAGTAATTTTCTTCAGAGCAAAAGTAAGTATTGAACTCGGGCCAGGTGTTAAATCGACCACAACCCCTTTTTCAGCCAAATTAGGATCAAAAGTTGACCACGGTATTCCAGTGGTGCAATGTACTACTGCATCATATTTCCTACCAGATGGACTCTTCAGTGCTACTCCTTCTGGAGTCTTGTAGTCAAGAACTTCATCAGCACCTAAGCTTTTAACAAAGTCGATGTTACGAGCGCCACAAGTGGCTGTCACGTGGTTGTTCCCTAGTTTGGCAAGTTGAACAGCGTATGCACCTACACCACCTGAAGCAGCCGTTACCAAAACATTCTTCTGCTCGCCAGTCCCGTCAAGCTTAATTCCTCCAATTTCAGTGAGTGCATCACGAGCTGTGAGACCGGCTATAGGTAAACCCGCAGCTTCAGCGGCTGAGACTTCAGATGGTCTGGCAGCTGTTAAGCTCTCGCTAGCCACTGCAAACTCAGCTAGTCCACCTCCATACTGTCATTCAACCTTTCACAAAATTAGATAATAACCATTGTAATTAATTAATATATTAACATATATATGAATAAAAGAGTTGGATTGAGATAGGATCAGTCCTAGAGTTGTGGATTGAGAAAACTTCATTGTTACAATTGCATATGTACCACGAGCAGAGGCAGAAGAAAAACATATGAATAAACTGTAACACAGCTATACAAATAATTTCACATTATAAACTATGTGACATATTCATATATTAGTATATTACATTTAGATTTCAGATAAACAGATCAATAATACACTTTTATTAGAGAGAAGGTTATCCGCTTATCTGTTGTTTAAGTTCACAATCTGAACTTTCCCAACCACAAAGGGCAATAAACTGATGAAGAGAATGTGAGGTTTGAGGCAAATGAAGGTTGTTAGCTTGTGCCAAATCATGCTGTCTAGCCGCATGAACTACATTTCCAAACAATGGGATAAGGCTTCTTAAACCATACCTTTCTAGTGTGCCCTCATATACTTTTTTTCTCTTCCCATCTAATCTTTAAAATTTGGAGAACCACTACGCATACGACATATCCTCGTTCATGAAATTGTGTTGCAATTCACACTTGAAATAACATGGATGATTGGAAAAAATTAAAAGGCGTAAACTAAGGGAGTGAAAGAAAGGGATAAGTACTTGATGTGTGAGTCTAGCAAGAACTTTGTCACCAGCTTTAAAATCCTTGACTTGCGGTCCAACCTCTACTACCTCTCCTGCTACATCAGTGCCTGAATCAAACTCCCACAAGAGCAAATCAATCTTAATTACACATTAAGAGTAATGATATAAGAGAAAAAGTGATATGCACAAAATAATTTTACACTGTCAATCAATTACAATTATATTAAGTGACAAGTGACATTTAAAATTTAAGAATACTTTAATAATTTGACAATTATTGACATTTCATTAGATGACAGTGTAAAACTAATTTACACGGTTAGTGCATATCCATTACACTCATGATATAAAGAGGAGTGTAATGAATATGCACCGACAATGTAAATTATTTTTATCTTGTCATGTCATCCAATGAAATGTCAACAAATTGTCAAATCAATAAAGTATTTTTAAATTTCAAGTGTCACTTGTCATTTAACATTGTGGTGATTGGTTGACAGTGTAAAATTATTTTACAGTGCATATCACTTTTTCTCAATAAAGAGTTTGTTTGTATAAACACATTCATTCATAACACCAAGACTAGGGGTGGAAATAGGCTAGGTTTTATAAGGCCTGAGTCTGACCTACGATAAACTTACAAAAACTTACGAGACCTGGGTCTGGCCTATGACCTGTTGTAGGCTCATGCCTATGACCTGTTGTAGGCTCATATTTTTGGCCTGACCTGACATTTTTAAAAGTCTGGCATGACCTGAAATCCTATTTAAAAATATTTTTCTCATTAAAGTTTTCAATACATCCATATTACTTAACAAGTCTTATAGGTCGTCCTATATATGCATATATAGGTCATCCTATTTACATATATATATATATATATATATATATATATATATATATATATATATATATATATATATATATATATATATATATATATATATATATATATATATATATATATATATATATATATATATATATATATATATATATATATATATATATATATATATATATATATATATATATATATATATATATATATATATATATATATATATATATATATATATATATATATATATATATATATATATATATATATATATATATATATATATATATATATATATATATATATTTATTTTTTCTATATATATATATATATATATATTGGCCGACCTATTTAACATTTTTCTAATATATATGTATATATAGATCAAACTATTTAGATTATTTTTAATATATACAAAAATATAGACCGGCCTATAAGACTTCATAGGTTTTTTTAATAGCCTAAGTATAGCCTATTTAATTAAATAGGTTTTTAAAAAAATCCAAACTTAGCCTTTTTAGTAAACAAGGCTTGCCTCAGTTAGGCTAGACCATAGGCCCCTGTAGGCCGGGTCTGACACATCCCCACCCTGTCCAAGACTAACATGTGACACCAGTAATAATTTAAAAAAAAATGAATAAATTAAATTAAATGTAATCCGGATCGAAAGACAAATTTAAGTAAAAAGGATATGAATTAGTGAGTCATACAAGGTGTATGGGGAAATTTTCGAGGCAAGAATAAAGCCCGAAGATCACCCTTCTGAATTTTCCAGTCAACTGGATTAATGCTAGCAGCTTCCAATTTGAGCAAAACTTCATTGGTTTTTGGAGTTGGAACAGGGATTTCAGCATGCTGATTAAAATCAATAATTGAACTGAATCAGAAACAGTTACACATGTATTTATATAAATGAAATTAGGTTAACTAATTTGAAGAAAGAAGAAAAAGTATAACTGAAAGTGATGACCTTCAATCCGGAAGCTCCTCCGCCGTAGGAAGTGTACTGAACAGCTTGCATAAGTTTCGCAGCCATATCTATTATCTTGCAGAGCACCGAACGGTATGGATCTTGATTTGTTCGCTTGTTTTTAGTTCTACAAATTTCAACTCTGTTTTATAGTAAAATGAAAATAAATTAAGTGCGGTAAACCGGCATGTCTGTCCCGTTTAGACCCGTCCTGCAAAAGCCTGAAAAAAATGAGGTGAGATGGGACGGTCATAGTTGAGAATGAGGGCCTATAATATAAGTCTGTCCCAAAAAAAGTAAGTGCAGAGCGTAGAAAGTCCGCAGGCACTATACTTTTTAGATCTAAAAATATTTAATTTTATGTTAAAGCACGTGCCCGCAAAAGTCCGGAAAAATTGGAGCGGAATAGGACGATTAAATTAAAGGCTAAAAGGGTGAAGCCTAAATTCTTAACCTACTCCGCACTAAAATGCGGACAAAACAGAGATACCTAATAGACCGGACCCATTTTGACACACCTAGAATAAATGAATGGTCCTAATTCTCGTACATCCTATTCATCACATTTATGTAGTTTAGAATTTTCAAGAAAATATATTCTCTTACCAATATTGACTTGTTTGAAAATAAGTGGCTGGTATTCAATAAATATATTTAATTTATATATTAAATATGTGAGATGAAATTAAAAATTTCCTTAAATCAAGTTTTATATTGTGTTAGTTGAAAAAACACTTTTAGTCTTATATTGTTTAGAATAGAAATCTTGACTAGTTTAATTTATTATATATGAAAATCAATTGTTTCATTCGGGAACAAATTCAAAAAATTGTTTTGAGTTTTTTCTTTCTTATTCTTATAATTATTTGTCTTTTGAATTGTCGAAACGCCAATTTCTTTTCTTTTTTTTTTATTCGTTGAATTTTTCGAGTATTTTTTTGAATTCTCTTTAGATAATTATGTTAATTTATTCACTTTTGAGTTGAAAAATTATCAAGTATAATTTTTGGATTCTCTTTGGAGAATTATTCGAATTTCGCTTTGTTTGAGAAATCATTTTGAGTGGTTAAATGACCATTATTGAATTCTCTTAAGAGAACTATTGGAATTTCTCTTAGTTTGAGAAATTGTTACGACTGATCGATATACATATACTACAAGTGGTATTTATACCATATTCGAATGGTTTTTGTACCATCAGAAAGTGTATTTATATACTGATTATCTATTCTGCAAGTAGTAATCGTACATTGTAGAACTGAGTTGTTTTATCTTGGAGGAGGCACAACACTTTGACTGCTTTGTATAATTTTGGACAACGTCGTTAAGACGTTTCGAATTGCCATAGCTACTGAATAAATTAGTGGTACTACGAACCATTAAAGTTTGAGGGAGTGCATTTCAAACGTTGATAATAAAATGAATTTTCTTAACCATGAAAAAGGGTGAATGTTTTGACTAATGACTTCACACTGTTCTTTTTGAATCAGTCGAACAAACTAATAGAAAGAAATATATGGACTCAGATGAATCTAAATTTACAACATAGATCAAAGTGAAGGATTTACACCTAAGAGAAGAAACCTCCTTTTAGAAAGAGAATGACTATAACATTCTGAATGGACTCGTAAATTATTTGTATGACTATTACAGTAACTGCGATATTTCAAAATAGGTTTAGGAGGCTCTAAAAATCAAGTATGACATTGAAGAAGCTGGAGAACAGAATAATGGTTTTAGGAGCCACGTGAAGTATCAAATGGTAGATGAAAGGTCTGTGGAGTCTCAAAGTCACGAACTTCAAAAGATTGCTCATGAGATCATCACTAAAGATATGTATTTAGATGAACAAAATCAAATTGCTTTGATTATTGGCAAATTGCCCCTAGTTAGAAAATTTTCAAATATTTGTTTCTCCATAAAACAAAAGAATTTTTAATTAAGAGTATTATTATTTGCCTTTAAATTGAAGAAGAATCTTAGAGACACGACTAAAATGAAAAGTCTTGGTTGTTTCGAACAACAAAAATAAATTCGGTGCGACTTTGAAGTCATATGACAAATCATTAAAGAATTAGAACCACAATATTGTGAACCAAATTAAGAATATGAACCCTTTTATGGCCCCAATTGCTCCAACTAGGCAACAATCACCCCCTTAAAGAAACGACATTGGTCTTCCTTTGTTTTAGCTTTGAAAAATCAAGTCATATGACTAAGAGATGTAGAAGTAGGTTTGAATCTAGTGTTGCCCCTAATGCACATGATTACCTGACTAATAGGCAATTTATTGCTATGATCATTGAAATTATCATGGTTGATAGATCTGATGGTTGGTGGATAGACATTGGCGTCTCTCGTCGTGTTTGTTAGGATAGTGTTATGTTTAAACCATAAACAGATACGAAGGATAAGAAAGTGTTATTGGAAGGTATCCTCGCCAATCACCACTAATGTTGCTGAAATTGTAAACATGGAGTTGAATTTCAACTTCAGAGAGACTTTAATCTTGAAGGAGATCATGCATGTTTCGGAGATTAAGAAGAATCTTATGTATGATTTTATTTTAAATAAGGTTGAGTTTAGTCAGCTTATTTGGGTACTTTTGTACTCCATCACAAAGAATGATATTTTTGTGAATGAAATTGATATGTTTAAAAACTTCGTAAATAATTTGAAAATGATTTACTAAGAATTTGTAGTGATAAGGAAATTGTATGATTCTAGTTTATTTAATGAGTTTTATAAATACATGGAATTATACATGAAATGACTGCAAGATTCTAGATTATGAAGTATTAACGTTGGGTTGATAATGCCACTTATATAGAGTAGTTATCCATAGAAAGACACCTGATAAGAGAAACTAGAAGGAGAATAATTGTCATATCATTACCTTAAAGGATCCTCTAACAAATGTCATTTCTTACTATTATCCAAAGAAGAAGGTTTAAGGTCCCTAAAAACTCTAGAACCTACTATAAAATCCTGATAAAGGCGACACATCAACATACACATTATTATAACTCTAGAACATCTCACATTTGATTGTCATTGATATGTGATCAAAGTGTTTGCAGGTATCCCTAACCCTTACCCACGAATCAGACCATAACCCAAAGAAATCGAGACATTTAACAAATTTCACTCTCAGTTCTTAGTTCACACCTTATTTATGAATAAAAAGTATCCATGTCGGATCAGTTCAAAAGGTATTATCTGTCACCTCTTATCAATACTCATACTATGTTAGGAAAAAAATCAATGGAGGAAATTAAATATGCTTCGTTTTCTATGGGAAGCTTCAAAGATTCAAGTCCATTTATTTTTCACCCACTTATTATCAAAAGTGTTGATCCTTCAAAAGACTCAAACTCAGACAATTAGCATTTGTAACATGATTTACAAGATTGTAATAAAATTTATTTCTAACATGCTAAAAGAAGTAATGCCTAAGATTATTTTGCCCAATGAAAATAGTGTCATAGATGGGAGAAATATTATTGATAATACCAAGAAATACTTCATACCATGTAGTCTACCAAATGAAAATATTATTTTATGGTGATTAAATTACATTTACTGATATAATTTTATCAAATAATGTCTTGGTATTATATATCTTCCCCTTTAAATAATCAATGTTATTATGACTTGCATTCTTCTTCCATAAGGAACATTAATTGACATGGTCGACCTATTTAGCATTTTTCACTCACTCGTGGTCTTAGGCTAGGAGATCCCCTCACTCATATTATTTTTGTTCTTCAGATAAAGAGACTAGGTCATTGCATCCTTAGTTTTGATAGGGATAATGCATGAACACCTTTAAAGTTTGGTCTCACTACTATGGAAAAGGCATTTAACAATGATTGAGAAAGATATATAACCATGTGGGATCAGACATTGTTATGTAGCGTGTGGTAGTATATGTTATACTACAATCACAGTCCAATGACCGTCGTAGTAATATTTAAAGTGCACCTTATAACAATGATTAGGTTGCTCGCCGACTAAGAAGTATATGTTGACTCATACTACCTTGTTGATATCCAAGATGGATCTGATTAAATACATCTTTGAAAAACCAGCTTTGACAGGTCGTATTGCTAGATGGCAAATAATTTTACAGAGTATGACATCCAGTATACTACTCAAAAAGCTATTAAGAGTAGTGTATTGGCGGATTATGTTGCCCATCAGCCAGTGAATGATTATCAGCCTATGAGATTTGAATTTCCAAATGAGGACATCATGTACATCAAGGATTGTAACATTCCTGACCCAGATGAAGGACCCAAACCAGGATTGAAATGGTCTTTGGTGTTCGACGGTGCCTCTAATGCTTTGGGAAATGGTGTTGATGCAGTCATCACTTCCCCGAGTGGTTTTCATATCCCGTTTATAGCCAGAATTTGCTTTGATTGCACCAATAACATGGTTGAATACGAGGCTTGCATATTTGGTATCGAGGTGGTGATCGATTTGAGAATTAAGCATTTGAAAGTGTATGGAGATTTCGCACTTGTGATAAGCCAGATCAACGGAAATTGGGAGACTCGTCACCCAAATTTGATTCCTTACCGAGAGCATGTGATGAAACTGGTTCCTTACTTCGAGGAGATTACTTTTAATCACATTTCATGAGAAGAGAATAATTTAGCTGATGCTTTAGCTACCCTGACATCAATGTTTAAAGTTAAGTGGGCTAATGAAACGCCCTCGATCACCATTCAGAGATTGGATGAGCCAGCCTTTTGCTTTGAGGTTGAATCAGAAAAAGACAGTAACCCATGGTTCCATGACATTAAGCGATACCTCGAAACTCAAGAGTATCCTGAGGAAGCTTCTATGACAAATAAGAAGTTCTTGAGAAGGTTTTTGGCAAAATTCTTCCTCAGTAACAGTGTGCTATACCATAGACATCATGTCAGGTTGTTGCTCAGATGTGTTGATAAAGGCAAAGCCGCAAAGATCATCAAACGAGGTGCATGAAGGCTCATTTGGAACTCATTCCAATGGGCATACCATGGCTAAAAATATCTAGCGAGCTGTGTATTATTGATCTACCATGGAGGTTGATTTCTTTAATCATGCCTGGATCTGTTACAAGTGCCAAGTTTATGCTGACAAGGTGCATGTGCCACCATCGCCTTTGAATGTTTTGACTTCTCCTTAGTCGTTTGCTATGTGGGGCATTGACATGATATTTCTCTCAATATTAAAATCATACATGCACACTGGTCATAATCATAACACATATTTGAATCTCATGCTTTAAAACAATTCATGCATTTTCACAGTGGATCATTTAATATTCACAGATACTATCAATGATTACATCCCATACTATGATCATTGGATGGAAAGTAATGAATCCATAATACAACCAAGTCATCAGAATTCATGCATCGGCACCAAGGCCACATCAACATAGTATCTCATTCATACAAATCAAAATAGATGAGAATACATAACAAATCTCATCAAAGCAGAAATCTAGATAAAATCTTGTGCTACATGACCAGAGCAATGACTCAACTACCTAGTGTAAGGAATAAACTAAGTAAACTCCTTCAACTAGTCTCGTGCGAAGCAACGCTATCCTCGGAACCTGCACGTTACCCACGTAGAGGCAACATCATAACAGAAGGGTGAGAATTCACATCATTCTCCAAAAGTATATAAGTGGAAATAATATAGAAACAAGATCTATTCACAGATTCCACACACTTCAAGTGATATTCCAAGATAACATGATTATACAAACATTCCAAGTATAACATATTCATATTTATTACACATAGCATAAATGTCATTCAGCCAAATGATTCAATTATCCATATGATTAAACATCATAATTTCATTACACGCATCGCATATTCAATAATGACTCATGTGACAACAATGAAATGTGACTTAATATGCACGTGATACCAATCTTGGGAAAATTTTGTTAACCCCGCTTCTGATTCATTATCATAGAATCCAAGCCACTTTCGATCCAGACAAGACCAAAAGCCTCCGCTACTTATCCCCAATGGGATCGAGCCAAATGTGAACCCAACGTTTCACCGCTACTTATCCATCATGGATCGAGCCAATTGTGAATCCAACGTTTCACCGCTACTTATCCACACAAGGATCAATCCAAATGTATGCATGTACAACTCATCAAGATAACATATGCAAATTAAAATTATTCACAAAACCTCAATTATCCAAGCATATCATCACCATTCAACTCATGTGAATTATCCATCAATTGCACATCATCATATTCCAACAACAAAATTATTACATGTATCATATACATATCATCATATATAACCAATAACATTATGACATATCATTCCACCAATGTCATTCACAACATTCAATCAAGAATAGCACACACTATATTCAAGTAATCATTCATACATTGAAATAGTATTCGAACCAATCCAAAGCATATTCAACCACGATCGGATCAATTAATCACATACATGAAAATACTACAGTAAATATAATCATATAAGATTTCATGTCAAAAGATCCTAAAAATAACATTTTTCATTCCAGGTCACGCTAAGCCCGGCCTATCGCGCTAAGCGCACCTTCCTGAACAAACAAACGCAAAAGTCGGAATATTTTGCGCTAAGCGGGCTTCTCCTTGCGCTAAGCGCGATCTGCGATACTGCACTTTTTCTGCTACGGACCAACTTCTTTCTCCCACGAAATTACCACATAAAACTCATTCCAATCAACCAAATAACATTATTAAGGGGTATCCTAACATGTTTCTAGTCATGAGTCATCATTCTAAGTTGAAAAACATAATTTCCCTTCAAACCCTAACATTCAAAGATTCTAGAAATTGAAATTAAACAACCTAGCATGTTACTAATCATTACCCACAAGATACAATCAAACAATAACATGGATTCTCCCCCTTACCTCTTGAAGATTCCTCTTCTAGGGTTTCGTCTTCAATTTTCCTCTTTCTCCTATTCTCTTTTTTTCTTTCCTGTTTCTCTTCTTTCACCAAATGACAATTCTAATTATGATTTCCTTCTAACCCTTTACTAACTAGGATTGTCTTATTGAGCTTAATACTTAACACCTCTTCATTACTTCTATTCTCATAAATATGACCAATACTAAATAACCACTATTCTACTCATAAAACACAATTATTTAAATAACAAACATATTCAAATAATTCAGATTTAAATTAAAACACCCAATTAAATTAATTATCACATAATATAATATAGGGTTAAATACCTTTGACCCCCTACCATATGAGCGTGTTTTGGTTTTACCCCCCTTAAGAAAAAATTTAGTCGCCAGATCTTAACAAATAAATATTCGGTGAACCTTGATGATTTTTTAGAAGATTTTTTCGTGTAATCCACGTGGCTTTTTATTTTATTTTTGAATTATCTTTTAAATCCAAGTGGCATTTTTATTAATTATGATTTATTTAAGTTTTTTAACTATTATTTTTTTACGTAATTTTTTTACGGTTTGTAAATTGTTTTTTTTATAATGTTTATAAATTATTTTTAAAAATTAATTTTATTATTATTTTTTATGAATTATTATTTTAAATATATCAAAATATTTCTTTTGGGCCTAAGTTAAAAGTAATTTTGATAATTAAAAAAATTAATTCATAAAAAAAAAAATTTATAAAATAATTTAAAAACAATTTAAAAAATGTAAAAAAAATAAGTAAAAAATAATAATGTTAAAAAAAATTAAATAAAGAAGAATTAATAAAAACGACACTTGGATTTAAAAAATAATTCAAAAATAAAATAAAAAGCCACGTGGATTACCACACAGGCAAAATAATATAATCTTTGCTAAAAAAATGCATCAGGGTTTTTTCAGCTGAAATCTTTATTTGTCAAGGTCTAATTAAATCAATTCAGTTTCATGGCACTACGGCCCCGACAATAAATAAAACTCCACAATTACGTGGTCCAACATAGTCATAGTTCAAAATACGTAACAAGTAAAAGAATACAAAAACATGTCAAGGTTCCCAATTCCCGTGTTACGTATCAGAGTGACTCCTAAGACTCAATCAGGTAACACTCTCTCCAAGCACTACTCGTGTACCTGGTTATATGTACTTCTAGAGAAGCACATACAGAACAACACAAAAGGGGTGAGAATTACATTCAATAAATGTATGGTGAAATATCACATGCTAAGGAGTAGTAATACACACAACCACATAAAGCACATCACATAATTCCACACAATACTTCACAACACATTCCTCGTTCATATGATTCAACTTCAAGTCAAAATAATGCAATAGACTACAGCTAAACGCATGTGGTATCAACAGGGCATAATCCCCAACATAGTGCCAATTTTTGGCAACAATAGGACATAAGCCCTCAACATAATGCCATTATAGGCCAACAATAGAGCATGAGCCCTCAACAAATGACATGAATGCATCATCAATATGCAACAACGTATTTTTAAAACAACAAGGCATAAGCCTTCAACATTCGCCATTTAGGCCACCACATCATCATTCATCATATATAATACACACAAAGTCTCATGGTTTTAGTCTCACTTTCCACCTATTACTAGTCTTCCTACACCTACTTAAGCCTTACTAGTTCTTAAGAATCAAAAGAAATTGCAATGCACGCGAAAACGGGAAAGAAATAGCGGAAAATAGATTTTTCTGCACCCCAGCCTTCCCATATGCGTACCGTACGCGTACGCGTACGTCTCCTGCCTCTCCCTTTCCATACGTGTATCATACGCGAACAAATCCAGTACCCAGGGTCATACGCGTTCCATACGCGTACAACCAGAGGGAGTTTTTCTTTGAAAATATTCCCCAAAACCCCATACGCGTACGACATTCTTTTTATACGCGTCTCATATGCGTTTGGCTAGTTGGCCGTGCTGGCTCGGGGACAGGGCGCATACCATACGCGTAAGACCCCATAGGACGTCCCCCACACACGTATCATACGCGTTTGACCAATCTGCTACACAAATTTTCCTACTATTACACCAGAACGATTTCTACTCGTTTTGAGCACTTACAATATCCTATTTTGAGTCCAAACAACATTCTTTCACATAATAACTTAGAGATTTCATCTAATTTCATTATCCTATGAATCTACAACAATCTCTTCATCTAATTCTACAATTTTTGCCGCATTCTTAGACCTATAATTCTCAGATCTAGAAATTCCATAAAACAACACAACAACAGATTCAACAACAACAACATAATTATAGCAGAGATTGGGTTACGAATTTCACACAAGATTCACATAGAAATATATAAATCAATTCAAGGAAACATTCACCAATTCCTTCATGAAAGACCTAATGAGGGAAAGGAACCTTCACTACCCTCTCATGTTAATACCACCATTTAGAGAATTCATTCATCCCCTTACCTTAATTTGCAGCTTTGATTCCTTCAACAATGGTGGGATTCTCCTTTGCCCTAGTTCTTATTTTCTCTTCTCTTCTCTCTTTCTACATGACAATAATTCCTAATAGGTTTAACAATTCCCAATTGTATTTTATTACTATTAATTCTAATAATAATAATAATAATAATAATAAATACAATAATGATAATAATAATATAAATACTAATAATATTAATAATCATTATCTTAATATTAGTATTCTTCTTCAATTTCTAACATTATCAATAATTCCCAAAAACTATGTTATTCCACACCTATAATTGCACTCATATAATCCTAATTATGCCACAATAATTTAATTCAATAAATAATGACTTAAATATTTAATTGGGGTGTTAAAGTACACCTTTCACTTTTCGTCATGCTTCACAAGTTCAACTGATTGTGCAACATAAACTTATTCGTCTAAAGGTCCATTGAGGAAGCACATTTCACATCCATCTGACATATGTGTCAACTATTCATTTATGCTAGACCAACAACCAACCTGATTGTTTCGATTCTAGCAATAGGTGCAAAAATCTCATCAAAGTAGATTCCATCTTTATGAAGAAATCCTTTCGCTACAAGATCTGCTTTGTGTCGAGTTATTTCCCCTTTGGGATATAACTTGACCCTGTATACCCACTTAACATTGATCACCTTCTTGCCTTGAGGCAATTCGACGAGTGACCAGGAGTTGTTGTGTTCGATGGACTTCACTTCTTCATTCATTTATTTCACCCACTTCGAATCCTTAAATGCTTTAGCTGCATTAACTGATTCGACATCTGCATATAAAGTATAATGTACCAGATCACCTTTATTATTGATCACGTTATCTGTTGTAATCAAATAATCTTGCAACCTTGCATGAATGTGTCTTGTTCTCTGAGGCCTACTTGTACTTGGTTGATATATTACTTTCTTTTGTCATACTTCTCATTCGACTTGAGTTTTTGATTCTTCAAGTAAGATTTTCACTGAATCTTTATTGACATTTTCAGTCTAATCCCATTCTTTAAGCTCATATATGATCATGTATTTGTTGATCACAATATGCTTGTTCACTGGTTCAAACAACTTGTGACCTCCTATCGAATGATATCCAACTCGGATCATATGACTCGACTTGTCATTAAGTTTTTTTCTCAACTGATCTGACAAATGTCCATGTGCTGCCGATCCAAGCACTTTCAGACGACTCAAGCTATGCTTCACACCAGACCAACATTCTTCTGGGGTAATTCCTTCTAGCTTCTTCGTCAGACATCTGCTCAAAGTATATGTTGCAGTCGACACAACTTCATCCAAATTCTGTTTGCGTAAATGCTTACCTTTCAACATAATTCTCAACATATTATTATTATTATTATTATTATTATTATTATTATTATTATTATTATTATTATTATTAAAACTTTATTATTATTATTATTATTATTATTATTAAAACTTTATTATTATTATTATTATTATTATTAAAACTTTATTATTATTATTATTATTATTATTATTATTATTATTAAAACTTTATTATTATTATTATTATTATTATTATTATTATTATTATTATTATTATTATTATTATTATTATTAAAACTTTATTATTATTATTATTATTATTATTATTATTATTATTATTAAAACTTTATTTATTATTATCATGTAAAATTGGAGGGAGTGGAGGTGCTAGAAGAAGAAAAGAACGAACCAAAAAGCGCCTTGAACGAAACAAACAGAGAAAGAAAAAAATGCTCGGAATGGCCGGAACAGCAACCGCCACCACATGCACCGGCACATCAGTCCGATGGCAACCACTTCTCCCACCGCTCCGCCGCCGCCAACGCCTCCCTGTAATCGTCAGTTTCAAAAACAACAACAACAACAATAAACCAAACGATATGGATAGGGTTTTGAAAGAAGCGTGGCGTAACGCTAACGATAAGTTCGAGCTTTTTCTCTTCGAAGCTAAGAAAACCGCCGAACGCATCGACCGCCGTTACGCCGTTTCTCAACGCCTTTCGTCTGTTGCTTCCGCTGCTGCTGATAGAGCGCGTGAAATTGATAGGGATTTTGAAATTGGTGTCAAGTATAGGAATTTTACTTCCGATTTTGCCCTTAACTGGCCTAAGGTTAGTTTCTATTCTGTTTCTGTTTGATTTTGTGTTCATGTAGTATGATGATAACAATGGAAATTTTATTATTTTGCAGTATAGAGCTCAGATTAGTAAATTTTTGGATAGTCCGGTAGGGAAAAGCTTCACGGTTAGTATCGATCCTTTCACGTTATCTTTTTACCTGATTGCATTATGTGTTTGTGGATTGATTTATGTAAGGAAGAGTGAAATGGTAGTGAGCAGAGTCGTAGCCGAGATTTTGAGTGCCTGTTGAAATTATGAATTTGATGCCCTTTCTTAATTCATAATTTTTTTACCAGATTTATAAGTCATATGTATCAAATAAAAAATTAAGTGCATATATATGTATAATTAAAAAATATTTTGGTTCCCCTAAAACACTGGGGTCTTGTGACACTGCTCCTCCCGAACACCCTCCGGGACCCCCTGGTAGTGAGATGAAGTTAGAATTATAAATATATGCTTTTGACATGTATCTGATACTAATATGCAATGTTATCGACTGTGGATGGTGGATCATGGGGAAAAGAAAAAATCTGCCATATAGTGCGGCCATAAAAGCCATGGTGACACTATTCTTCCCAAATTGGCCTCGGTGGTTGTCAAACGATCCACCTCCTCTATTCACCATGGTTGATATTTGGTTGATATTTGACAACACTATGCAACCTCATGTGTCATAATATGTATCTAGAAAGAAACCAATAATTCTATTTTTTAAATTTCTAGATAAATTTCAGATACATGATACATTTTACCAGCTAAAGACCCAATTCTCAACTGGATACTGCATGACACTCGGCGTTTTTTACTTACTTGTCATTTTGACTATGTTTTCGTACTTCACAATTCCTCCCCCAAAAGCCTTGTTGTTTCTTCCATGTTTGTAGCTCGTCAAAACAGAACCCCTCTGAACCAAATTGTAATTGGACGCACTGCTAGGTTAATTTTTGCCCTGGTTGACACTTCTGTGGTCTAAGTTGTTTCTGTATTTGGTGCACCTGCTTCATTGTTCTGGTGGTTCATACATTTTCTGTGCTCCGTGTCATTTTCTTGCCCAAGCTCCTTTCTTGCTTTACTCTATCGTTCATCTGCAGAGTTGCGAAGTTCTCAGTTGCAGAATTGTGCAGCTGGTGCTCATTATTTGTTCTGTTTCCACTGTTCTCGTTTCATTGTCACTGCTTTATTTCATGGATCCACTTTATTGCTCTGACCTGGACATTTCCTGAGTTCACATGTTCTTGTTTTGCTTCCCTAAGTTCCTTTCTTGCTCTACCTTTTCACACATCTCTTTTTAATTTTGTGCATTTATGTTATTTATTTTATATATGTTTATAATTAGAAATGTCTGAATATATCTTGGTTTTTATAAAATGTCTAAATGTCCTGTACCCTTGTATCCATATTACACCCTCATTATAATATGACATGTATCCGGGATTCTAAGATGTACATTCACTAATTACAGTTGATTCTCTCAGTCCACCCTCTCTTAATAATTGCTTCAATTGTGATAACTTTCTTTTAATTTTTATATTTAAAAACCTAAGAAAGGAAAAACTAACCATAAACGTTATTTACATTCTATCCATTCATTTTAGATTCCGCGTATAAACTCTATCAATTTAGTGGACATAACACTAGAAGTAACTGCCAGATTCCAATAACATGTAAAAGCCAATTTGAACTCTGACTATTTGGCTCTAGATATGCCTAGAGTACGCATAACAAATATTTATCACTTTGACTTTTGATTTGTCTTGAATTTCATTTATCGTGCTTTTTGAGTTGTTCAAATCAGGCAGACACATAAGGGTATTATTTGATCTTCGGTATATATTATTTCTTCTAGTTTTCATCTTTTTCTCACTACTAACATTCAATCCATATTATCATTTCATTTTCTTTTTTCAGACACTTTTCTTCATCTGGTTTGCATTTTCTGGCTGGCTTTTTCGTTTCCTGATAATTGCAACATGGGTACTTCCATTTGCTGGACCTCTTCTGCTTGGATCATTGGCTAACAACTTAGTTATTAAGGTATCATTTCTATTGGGTTTTTAATGTATATATGTGGCATGTTTATTGTGTATGAATGAAAATTATACTCTAGTACCAGCATACTGCTGAACTCAATTCTAATGAACTTTTGCTCTTTCTTTTAACATCCTCTAGAACATAATTCATTTCAAAACTGAGCTACTTGGTATATTCAATTAATTTTAGTTTGGCCATACTCACATTCGGAAGTTCATTGGATTAAAATATTATGTTTGTCATTTATGGTGTATAGTTTATTTTTATGTGTGCTCTAGTTCATCATCATTTGAGTTATTTCATTTTCAACACCATTTGCTTTGAAATTAGCTCAAAAGTTTGTTACTTTTTGTAATTGGACAGGGCTCTTGTCCAGCTTGCAAGACGCAGTTTGCAGGTTACAAGAACCAAATAGTTCGATGTACGAGCTGCGGCAACATTGTCTGGCAACCTAAAGGTAAAGGAGATTTCTTTACAAGAGGTGGTAGAAATAACTCAGCATCAAAGTCAGACCCTAACATCATTGATGTTGACTTTGAGGAGAAATGATGACATTATCAAGTTAGCACAAACAGATGGATAGACAACGCTCATATATATTCATTTATTGTCTCCGGGTTTTTTTTTTCATAATTGAAGTTTGTTCTTACATTTGTGCTGTATGAAGCACTTATAGTTTGGGTGTAGTTGTAAATTTTTCTTTATAATATGATGTTAGTATAGTCGGGAAAGAACACGAAACAGGAAACAGAAGAAAGAATAACACAAATGTCTGTTCAAAATGCATACAGTTTTTGTAGCCATATTTAGTCATGAACTTAAGATCTATGTTATGTAGGCAGGAAGCAAAGTTTTGCATTGGTAGTGTCAAATTTCTCCATTTTTAAAACGTCATTAATTTGAGACACGTCATTTTTTTTTAAAACGATATTTTGCTTGGACTATTATTCATGCTGTTATTTATTTGAGACACGTCAAATTTCATGCATGGTAATTTAAATAAAAATAAAAATCTATTGAAATTTAGAACACCCAATTTCGATTCCATGACCACCACAATTGTCCTAAAATAAACAAGTGCGTGGTGAATCGTGGACCGAGGAAGGAGTCCTACTTTTGCACACTAACAAGGTAACGAGGAATTACAATCCCGCCCATAAACTTTTGTGGATTTCTTAATCACTCATGAAAACCCGAAAATGTTATTCACAAAATCAAAATTTTATTTTCGGTTCGTATCACTTTCTGAAATATTTGAGTGAAAATCAGAAGTATATCTCTGGTTCCTTACCGGAAGTATACATCCGGTTTTGGGCATGACAGTTAACAGAAATACTGAACTATAAATAATTTAACAAAGTATTTAATTTATAATTCAAATTAAATACCTGCAATTTTAAAATCGAATAAAAGTCCAAAAAATATTATCCAAAACGCATTTCATAAAAATAATATTTAAAATACAAATCCGGTACAATACGAAATAAAAAAAACTAAAGTCAAAATACAATAAAAATAAACTATGCGGAAAGATAAACCAGAAGCAGTGTAATACTCCCTCCGTTCCTTTTTAAGTGTCGTTTTAGAAGAATATTTTTGTTTCTATTTAAGTGTCGTTTTATAATTTAATGTCATAACTTATCAATTATACCCTTACTTTCTCAATAAATGAGAGAGAGTGTAGGAGTGAATTTATTAGGAAAGAGAAAATAAATGAGGATATAATAGAAAAATTAACTCTAACATAACACTATCTTGGTTGAAGAGCTTTATGCTAAAATGACACTTAAAAAGGAACGGAGGGAGTATCAAACAGATATCAATCTGTAGCAAGCAAGCAAAGCGTAACTACTCCAAAAAACTTCAACTAAGTTAACATCAAAAAATAATAGTCAGAAGTAGCTCGATCAATATAATCCACAAAGTGATATTGCATGATATTATGCAATGAATGTGTGTATCAGACACATCCTCATAACAATCGGAACACCTTCACAAAGGTACATATCCAGACAAAATAACAAAATGTGTGTTTCTCGTGTCGTGAGAATACACAAAGCAAAATGCGCCTAAGACACAAGCAAAACCACGGACGAAGTGGTAACCACTGGCAAATTGGTATGTTAGTGTACCAAGATTAGGTAAATAACCAAACTATCCTCAACGTACCTTGCACAAGTCAAAAATGCGTCAAAAATAACAAGGAGGCGGAAATATAGTTACATACTCATAACGCAAGTCAAAATATGATCCAAATGCGAAGAAATGGATTGTGAACATGTATAGCAACATAAGAATGAAACATCGGGAAACCACGTACACATAATGCAAAATACCCCATGAACAATATAAAAATTGAGCTAAATCCATCAGAATAGTCCTCAAAAGAAATGCTAAACATAACTAGAGATCAGGAGAAGTTGGAAACGAAAATCTATACTAGAATAGCCTAAAACGCCTTATTCACAAAGAAATCGGGGCATGAAGTGTAACTTCCTAATCGGGGCAGCATATATACACTCTAAAGCTTTCCTAAACAACTCCCTGGGATAAAGGAAAAAATTACAAATCAATCATGCAAAAGGAACCTAGAAGAACTATACAAGTCTTAACTAGTTTCTAAGAGTTATGCTACTAAGAGTTAGTTTTTAAAGCTCTACTTACAACACTAAGGTAAGGTTTACATTTAACTACAATTAAATTGAAAGAAATGTCCTAAAGTTTCTAAGAAACACATGGTATCATACTCCTACAACTAGTCAATTCAAATGACAAAAGAGAAACATGCTTTTAAACATCGCAAAATAATCGAAACTTATTTTAATGATCTCAAACTAAATGTATTAAATTAGGTATAAAACTTTAAAAGTCAGTAGCTAAATCATATTCAATGATCTCAAACTAAATGTACAAGAAAAATCGTGGTTAAAACAAAGCTATACGCAAAACTAAGTCAAAACGACCAATGGTCGCTCTAAGGGTCAAATGTCATGATACTCTAATGATATGACTCGATTATAGATTCTAAATTAAGGTAAGAGCTACCTAAACATATCAACATGTTAGTCAAGAGGTTAGTTGAAGGTTAGAATAAGTATTGGACATCGTATGCAAAAAAATTGAAATGTTATAAAAGAAGTCGTTTCTAAACATATCATCAAAAGTCAATTAAAAACTAATGGAAATTAATTAATAAAAATTCACAAAAAAAAAAATCAAATATATCCTAAGGTGCCAAAAAGTCAGGAACATTTATTTTTATTTTTTACAAGTCGAAATAATCGAAATTACATGCTAAATTGAATTAGTATTAATGTAATGAACATAGGAATCAGAGGGTGTAATTCTGAATTCCAGCTTTGGACTAAATCTCTCTATTACCTCCATAATCGGGCCTAAACAGGGGGTGGCACCTGAATTGTGCTAGGCCCAATTTTGAATTTGCACTAAGTCCAAATATAAAAAATATAAAAAATCAGGAAAACTGTACTTTGTACCCCCACTTTTAAACCTGTACCCTTCTATAATATTTTTTGAACAAAAATGCCCTCATATAAATAGTTAAGATTTAAAAAAAATTCAGTTTTCACATTTCGTTACAAAAGTGTTCCGAATTCTCTCTCAATTGCTTGCGTTCCGGAACAGTTCCCTAAAGTCTTCCGGTTTAGAAAAATACACACCAAAACAGTTTACGTAAGTGTTCCGAAAAAAATATGAACCAGAACACTTTTCAAAAGTGTTCCGGTTTTGGTGATTTTTTGAAAACGCATCGAAACAGTTTGTAAAAGTGTTCCAGTTTTGGAAACTACATCGCATAACACTTTTACAAAGTGTTCCGAAATACATTCCGAAACACTTTTCACAAGTGTTCCGATTTGCACTTTTTCATTTTATTTATTCATTTATTTTAATATTTTTTTATTTTATGACAAACCGGAACACTTTGCAAATGTGTTCGGTTTATATCTCTAAAGGAACACATTTGCAAAGTGTTCCGGTTTATATTCCAAAATTTCGGAACTCTTTTGTATGTGTTCCGGTTTGTTTAAAAATTTATCCTTTTTACCGGAACACTTATACAAACTGTTCCAGAATGTTTTTTTTATTTATTTCCGAAATACATCATTAAACTATTCCGGTCTGTGTTTAAACAAACCGGAATACTTACCCAAAGTGTTCCGAAATGTGTTCCGGATCAGTTTTTTGAACAGTAAATTTTTTACTTTTTTTGTAAATAGTAAAAGTGAAAAGTTAAAATAGTTAAATGATATTAAGGATAAAAGTGGCATTTTTATAAAATTGTAGGGGTATTGGACTAATTGTGGGGGTACAAAGTACAGTTTTCAATATCATAAGTCATCTTTTTCCTCTTAAGTCACGTTTTTTCCTTTATTCATGTGATACATTGTTTATCAATAGGTTAGTTTATAACTTAAATTGATATCCAAAAGAAAAATAATTGAGACTAAAAGAAAACACGTGTCGAATTCTGAATGGGCCTAATCTAATTATTGTGAACCAAGTAATGCAGCCACACTTAGGGAAAAAAGGGTCAATGTTCCATCCTTGAAAACAAACAGGCGACTGCTCCACCGTCTTCTCCGACGGTCCATTTGCCAGTGTCGACAAAATCTCAACAAAATAAATAAATAAAGACACCGCTCCACTCGTTCTCATATCTTGCTTCCATTCATGTCCTCTATTTCCTCTAGATCCTATTCGGTCATCATGAAATCTCAAGAGAAAAACTCAGATCGGAGGTAGGGATGGTGAGGATGTGTGTCTGCGGTAGGACGGAGGAGGGGAGGGTTGGACTGGAGACTTCCGTATGCTACAAGAGGAAGAAGCAGAAAATGTAGAACCGAAATCAGCAAAATGTGCCTCGGACATAGCCTGTCTAGATGTCGAAACAGCCTGTGCAGCCTCACTCCTCTCTTTCTGCACAAAAGCATGTTATGAAACCCGACCATGCATAAAACGTGACGGTCTCTCAAACATATCTCCTGTAGAAGTAAGAACAAAACGTTAACATATGGCTTACAGAGGAAAAAATGAAGAAAAAAAACAATGCAGAAAGAAACCGGAAATAAACTTCCGGTTTTGTTACATAGGAAAAAATGAAAAAAATAATGCAGACAGAAATCAGAAATAAACTTCTGGTCTTTTTCATGCCATGAAACCACAAATAAACTTCTGGTTTCCTCTGCGAAATAAAGTTTCGTACAACCCCACCCCCAACATCCCAAATGTGTCAAAAAACACGGATTGATCGTAAAAAACAGTTTACAAACACTTATATAATGACTCCTGAAGATATATATTGCAAAAAACAACACATTTAAAGTCCTATTTCACTAATTTCAATAGAAATTACATAAACTCTAAAAATGTGTTAAATCACTTACTTGATTGATTGAAGATGTTTGTTGCTTGCTTGATTCTAGTACTTGTTGTATTTAAGCAATGGTTGATGGTTTGTGTTGATTGTTTGAGGAAAAATTGGATTTTGAGAGAAACGGTAGAAGAGAGTGATTGGAGGGTTTGAGTTTGTTTTTTTTTTAAATTTTCTGTTATGGAGAGGGGAAATGTTCAGGCGCCCTTTAAGTGCTTCCAGGAACCAGAAATATACTTTCTATTTCAAACCGTAAGTAAACTTTTGGTTTCCACCCAACCCTTTTCAAACGGATTTGCATGGTATAGGATGCAAACCGGAAGTATATTTCCAATTTTCAGGGGCAGTAGTGGAATTTCATGTAGTGGACTAGAAGACTATGGGGTGGGTTAAGAAATCCACAAATTTATTTATTCCAGAATTAAATCGTAGTAAATTTTTTGAAAATTATTTTTCAATGAAAATTTAAGTGTATTAAAAAATTTTGGTATTAATTTTTTTTTCTCGAAAAAATACTGGAATTTTCTCAAAAAATTCGGTATTTTTTTTAGAAAATTTTGAAATTTCCGATTTTTTTAAAACTTTTTTTTCAAATAAACTGAAATTTTCGATACTGTATTGGAAATTTTCGATAATGTACTGAAAATTTTCGAAAATTTTAAAAATACCGGAATTTTCGGATATACCTTCCAAATTTTCGGTAAAACTAATATTTTTTGAAATTTTGTGATTATTCAAGAAGGTATAACGATAAAAGCATACATTTGGGGTTACATGTATACTTCGAGGAATGAGATTTTAATTCCTCCAAGGTAATGTATAGTACTCCTATTTAATTAGGGAATTTCTTTTTTCATCCTATAATTTTCAAGCGCACTACGCAAAGTTACATAAATGCCCCATGAAATCGGAAATATATTTCTGGAATGCACCAAGTTTTGATAAAATGTAGGATGAAATCCGAACTTAAAGTCCGGTTTACACTCTGACTTGCGTTTCCGGTATTGTGCTACATTGAGACCTGAAAAAAGTCTTGAATAATCAAATTTCACAAATTCAAAATACAATTCATATCATAAAATAGGTAATACATTAAGGATTGAAACATATATCAAACATTACACTTCAACGTCCAAGTGGACGTTGCAACATCAAGATAATACCATCTACTGATCTCGAAACATCTGCATCTAGTTCGATCAAAACTTTTACTTAAAAACGTGTAAAAGTATGCCACATAGCCCGTATATCAGATGGCTAGCGATACTCGACCGTCACAACGTTGTGATTGTCGCCATAAGGTAGCAGGTACTGCAATATGTCTTGCACATCTTCAACAGGGGTGAACTTGATGAACTTAAATTCTCGTGATGGTGTAATATCGATAAAATGAACATTTCCAGCATGCTAAATGACGCTCATTCTGATTTTTCGTGCTTTGGTATGAAACAGTATGCCAAGTGAGGTTATTTATAGTAGTTGAAGGCAAACATAGACCTCACAAATTCTATCATGTGACAGTGTGTAAATAGAATTTCATTTCCGGTTCCACCTAAATATGTACCAGAATTATCTTTCAGGTAAGTCCCCTGGGACTGAAAACCAGAACAGAAATAGAACCTTACATATAAACTTAAACAAAAACCTGATGTATTGAAAGATGATACTTTTGGTCAAACTACAAAATGGTTATATTCCACAACATTATATATTGACAAAATGACATATACAATACTTAAATGATCCGAAATAATTATCGTCGCATAAATCCATGAGTGCTACCCCTTTTGATTGTTCCCTGTTTTTTTCTATTTCAATTTTGTTCAACTTGTCGTAGTATTGCATCCTTTCAATAAATTGGTCCGACCAGGTCTCATAAGGGCTTCTGTAATGATTCGCCCACCCCATTGTTGTAAATGGTATTGAGCATCTCAATTTCAAATATACTCGAACAAGATGCCACGAATTTGAAACCCACCCGACATAGATGATACGATCATTGGCATTCGGTGGTGGAGCAGTACGCAGTGGAAAAACGTTTTTGGGAAACCGTATCTTGTAAGATTAATACACTCTCTCATACACACCGGTTATGAGATGACCAATTTCAAGAAAGCGCATTCATTTATGCTCTGACGCATGTCCTCTAATGCAAGGTACTAGCACGTCATAAATCTCTTCAACTTTCTCTTTAGTCTCGAGCACACTGTGTATAATTCTCTATTGATCATCAACTTTCTAATAAGAGTATCACGAACAAGTTGGTGATCGTCTCCCCTTTTACCCATCAAACCAGAAACAACCTGAAAACCATAGTTATTGTCACCACCGACATTGAAGATTCGTTCAATGTACTTGTGCATAAAAACCGACATCACCTCAATGAATGGTATTTTTGATGGAATTAGTGTAGGAGGTGGTTTGCTAATAAGGGTTCATGTGAAAATACTTTTATGATATTTCTGAATAGGTGAATCGATAATTTTTTTGTCAACGTGTTCAAAATACAAAGGAGTCCTCTTTTGTGCTTCAAGGTTGCAAGTATGTTTTTAGGAGGTACCAAATTCAATGTCATGTCGGAAACAACGTCTTCTCATCCGAAAGAACCCGACATGCAATTGAATGACTGATTAACTTTTGACTTAAATCATGACTGTGTAAACTACATATCACATTAAATCTCCATTTCTTATTTGCTAATAGATAACCACGCAACTTAAATGGACATTCACATTTTCTTGAACCGGAGTCGTCGCGTTTCAATTTCTGGGTCCGACGCATATATTTTCCACTTTTTTCGCATGTCAAAGCCACAAATGCACATCTTATATCTGAACCATTACCAAACTTGCCAATCACAACACGAAACCCTAGTTTGGTGGCTTCTGTTGGAATCCACTGCATCATGTCTTCATGTAATTCAAACTCTTAATCATTTTCAAAATGGTCACGAATATCTACCATCTTAGTTACGATAGGTGAAACAACTTGACACACTTTAGGTTTGGGAATGTTAACGGGATGCACCATACCTGATGTGACAAAATACATTAAACTAATTATCATACAAAACAAGGAAACTGTTGCTGAAAAATAAGCACTTCCAGGAACCAGAAATATGAATCTGATAAAGTTGAACAACTGACCTAAAATATATTTCCGGTTTCAGCGTAACCTTTTTCAAAATGAACATCAGATTACTATGAACAAAGGATTGAAATGAGGACTTTACTTTAAATTCCACTTTCTTGAGCTCTTTTTGATATGATGAATCACAAGAATGAAGATTTTGAGTGAAAAAAATGGATTAAGAATGGAAGAGGTTTTTTAGAGATTTTATGGAAAGTAATGGTTTTGATTATCCTTGACCATGCAGGTTACTGTTTTAAGTAATATGCATTTTCCATAATATCAAAAATATATATCCGATAATATATAAAATTACAAAGGAGACAAAAAATTCAGTTTTCCCGCTGTACAAACCTGAACTGCAATACAGGTTGCAACCGGAAGTATCATTCCGATTTGTTTTTTTCCTTTTGAATAAGGTTGAATCAGATTTGAACTATTTGAATATGATTTATCGTGCACATCTGAAATATATTTTCGATTTTATGGGACATTTTAAAAAATTTGTAGGGTATTTCTCACCATAAGGTGGAAAGACAAATTCTCTTTAATTAGGTATACAATGAAATATGGACCGAGATTCCCAACAGTGAAAATCTAAGGATGTCACACATTCAAGCATTGGTAATCATTTGATTAAGATCGATCGGTTGTGATTTAAAAGTGTGATTTTAAGTTTAATTTTTCTGTGATGTGCGATATAGATCCAACGATCATTAATACTGTAACTACGTGAATGCGTTTTTTTTCTAACTGCAGGGGATTCTATTTCATGTAAATTTCAATTATTTTAGAAAATGGAGTATGGTTTAGAAAGTGGTTAGGATTTCTACTCCTGTGTGTTACTTCTAGTAATTCTAATAATATCAACATGATATATATTTAGGAGGTGGTATTTATTAAGTCTATCTAAAAGAGAGGAATTAATATCTCACTTTCTAAATTATACATGTATCTCTTCATTTTTCTTAATTTTAAAAATACCGATGTAAAGAATGAAATTTTTGATAAAATTTTTTGAAAAATAAAATAAAAAAATTTCAATACCAGAAATTTCAGTATTTAAAATTTCCGAAATCATGCAGAAAATTTCAAATACACTGAAATTTTATTTTATTTTTTGAAATAAACTATAATTTTTTAAAAACTGGTGATTTTTTCGAAAATTTTGGTATTTTATATCAAAAATTTAGGAAAAGTCCAGTTTTTTTTTTCTTTTTTTTACAAATTTTCCAATTTTTGGAAACTTTCAAATATATTGAAATTTTCTATATTGTACTGGAAATTTCTGAAAGTGGACTGAAAATTTCGAATTTATTCTCAAAATTTTCTCAAATTTTCCAGTAAAACTCATGTTTTTTAAAATTTAGTGATTATTCATAAGAGTATAATAGTAAAAACGTAGATGATAGAGTGCCGTGTATAAGTGTGGGGATGAGATGTTAATTTCTTGAAAATATGTATCTCCTGACAAATATAAGAACCGATGATATTTCTTTCAATCTTGAGAACTTTCAATAGTATAATTTTGTAAACACGAAAGGGTAATTTAAGAAGGTCGTATACATTTTTAATCTTAGATATAGTTTATTTATCTAAACTTAAAACTAGAACATTGCACAAAAATTTGTATACATATTTTAGACGCACGAAGATTGTAATTGATGCAAACCATAAGAATTTACAGACTATTCTCTTTTTGTTATGTACATTTGAAAGTTGGACTAATCTAACATTACTCAAGTTATAGCTGAATGAAACAACCTTTCTAATTACATTTTTTTCATATAATACTTGCATTATATATTCTCAATTACATCCTGCAGAAGGGAAAACATAAACTTCGTCTAGAAGGAAATCCCATCCCAACATGTAATATATAATCATGTAAGTATTATTTTTGCATAATCCTTTTAGCTTTGGTTGAGAAGTTTCTGACCTTGACTTTGTCAGAGAAAGTCAAAGGAGCATCTTCTTCGACAGTGTCTCTTGGGTCATACCAACCAGCAGAACTACTCTCAAGTTTAGAGCTTCCAGTGTTATATACAGTTGTCGAATTGTGGTCTTCTGGTATGTCTCGATACAGGTGTTTCAATATAAAAAGAGCAGTATCATAGTCTCGCCAATAGTTCCTGTTTACCATATAAAGAATGGAAATCACCTGAGTTGAGTCTTAAAAATAAAACCATTCAAATATGATCTAATAGTAAGATGGCTATGATAATGTGAAATACGAAACTTACGTGTGTGATCCAAGGGCTTGCAGATATGGATGCTCAAATGTCTTATCCTATATTCATAGACACAAATACATAATCATGTATAACATTTTGAGCACCAAAAGTTTTATAACTCAATCATGTGTGTTTTTATTTTTGCACAATACTTGTGACACCAAAGTGTTTGAATGAGATACGATAATGAAACGAAATAAATTCATACCTGAAGCATGTGATCTACTCGTCCAGTTATGCTTCCCGTCAACCTCTCCATCATTGAAGATCCATATGACGTCTCTTCCTCCTCATCAGTACTCTCTCCTAAAATGCAGATAGGTGGGAACATGAACAAAAATATGAGGGAACAAATGTCACATTTGTGTGGCATGATTAATAACGAAAAATTAATAATTTAACTACCAGAAAACCGTTAAAGTTGAAAAACAGCATCAAACATATAAGCATTTTTTTATTGATATCTTATATGTCATACACATTTAAATCAAACCATAGATGCGCCAAAACACACACAAATACACCTCTCCAATGAGTTAAAATGCCCATTAAGTCATATGGCAGCACATCATAGAATGAATGAATGTAAACTTTTTTATACTAACAATGTACATAAATTAAAAGGGGGGTATATTATAGGAAAATACATCCTTTTTTAAAAGAAAAAAAACAGGAACAGCATAATATCAAAATTCTTCACAAGCCTGTCAAAACAAAAGCCCTTTCCACATAAACAGGGAACAGGAAAAGCCATAGAAAGACTACTACATTTTAATGGCTACTATATCAATGGTCTTAGGGGTAGAATTCCCAAACAAGTTATAAAAATTTGGAATAAATAAAAAGGCTTTCAAATAAAAAAGAACCTGAAAGACTATTACCTTCTAAGGTCTCCAGATCTTTTGATTGACAAACTGTTAGTACCCTATCCTGCTTAGAGAAGAGAAATTACAACTGTTATTATGCACTAGTAGAAAATTGAATATCAGAAGAGTGAGTACGTGTGGGAGTAAGTTTGTGTTTTCTGAACAATCTGACAGGCTCGTCATAAATTGTGTTTCTTCAGTCTCAAGCTTCAATTTTGCAAGTTAGAGAATAATATTAATGTCGGTTATCCATATTGAGCTGGGTCTATTGCTAACTTACCACACTAGAAATAAGTTTGTCATTACATATCTACTTTCAACAAGAATTGTTACTCCGACTATGACAGAGTCTTGAACTTATATAATTAGTACCTTTGTAAGACTTGAATTATTTAGAATGAACGACTTGCGTCACACATCGGGGTTGTACCCTAAATGATTAGTAAAGATATCAGAGTAACAATATCAGTATTTCTGTTTGTTTTTTATTTTTTTATTTCTCATGATGCCCTTTTATAAGGGGGGTGGGGTTGCCTAATACTCCTTTCCATGTATTTCTCTCTGATAAAATCTTTTCCTATTCTTTGTCATCTTAGTAGTAACAAATAAATGCTTACACACTATCAATCCCCACTATTTTGGGAATGAGCCCCGCTAAATCACGTGGTTTCCACGTGTGTTTGGTAGGAGACCAATGTAAATTTCAACCAAAAAAAAGTAGCTCACCCTTGCAGATATCACATAATTCTTTATTGCGTGAGTGCGAACTGCTAGATTTTCAGTAAATTCCTACAAGAAGACTTGTGTTATTTTGACACAGTAATAATGATCCAATTTAGTCACATAACATTGGTATCTCTGCTGCCTCACCTGAATTCCAATATGCAACCTTTTTCCTCCTCTGTGGTAAGGAATCAAGACTGGACGTTTGCTAATGTAATCTTTGCAGACGAGTGGCTCTATCCTGTAACGAAATTAAAAATAACATAAATTACACAATATACAGTATTGGAAAATGAAGATTATCAAAATCATAGTTTATTCATTATCATTACACATGCTGACGTGCATACACTAAAGAATTCTAGGTTTTGTAGCACTGAATATATTATTGAGGTGCAATATATTATATATGTAACATAACACTCCTATTTATACTACTTGAGGAAAGACAGGTTCCATAGCTGCCTCTGTATATTACTTTTCAATCTCTCTGTCTAAGTTTTTTGCTTCACTTTCCTATGTTTAAACTTAAATTATCGCCTACGTTTGGTAAAAGTATCTATTTATTGACTTGGATGCAAATGCAAAGTTGTAATGAAAATGTGTACATAAAACATTGTATCACATTTATAAGTGGGGGCAATTTTAATGTCGGTTTTGTAGGGATGAGCATGTTCAAGTCATATATTGTCTAAACCTCACAAAGTAACAAATCTGAACCTCACTTCTATTTAAGCTAAATTGCTCTTGTTCTGCTAACCTCTACCAAATTTATCGTTATAACTAACTGGTATTTATGCTCTACTTAATTACATGTGGCAAATTGTCATTACTTAGGAATCTCTAACAGATATTGACTGCGAAAACTTCATTAGGGCTAGAATTATGGTAAACCTGTATGCTACTGGATCATATGGATGAAAAATGTTAAACATCTGACGACAAGCTGGCATTTCTTCACTAATATTTTCTTGTTCCCAATATTCTTGGCCTCTTCCTGGAATTAACAAGAAAGAAATTATCATCTTACATGCATAGAAAAAACTGGAATTTTAAAAGTAACTAGCATTTAAAAGCTCTAACCTTAATCTAATAAAGTAAAACACAAATGAACATGAATTAATTTCAGAAGCTTAAATAACAAAACTGATCAAGCCATTAGCCTATTGAAGACCAAGTTTTTCTTCACGGAAAAATAGATTATAATTAAAAAGTAGCAGAAGAAAGTGCACTGTTTGGAAGAAAGATACTAGCCGAAACAGAAAACATAAAAGGGATCAAAGAGCTGAGGGGAATAAAAAATGCAACAAAGCTGCCCAACCTCAGATCGCGCTGAATATCAGAAACAGAAATGGTCCCCAGATCAATTGTGACAAGAACACCATAAAGAAGTGGGCTTAAATTCAACATATAATATATACAGATTCACAAACTATTATTTAGCATAATGTGAATTACCATAATGCGAAAGATGCAATAAGAAATATTATAAAAGAACCTCTTCCAATGGATCTATCAAGATCATAAATAAGTTTTTTAATGCTGTATAGAAAGACAAGCTCAGAAATTATTACCAACACCAAGTCGGATATTGCGGAGTGCCAGAAATACACCTAGAGGGGATCCAACAGCAAAGAATGTATCAACCTGGCATAAATGCATTATCAGTCATATGATCAACATGATATATACTGTATGACATCTACTAAGGAATTAGCAATGACCCTTTTTGGCAAGAGTTGAAGATGTTAAAAATACTGAAGGAAATGTATTGATAAATTCATCCAAGAGTTTACATCCTAGAAACAGAGTTTGTAGTAGTTTTAATACCTCAAATAGAAGCTTTGTGTAATTGATATATGGAGTATAATGATCTGTCTCATCTTTGATAGGAGACAACTCTTGAGATAACTGTGGCACTGCATCATGGATAGGAGGCAACTCTTGAGATAAATGTGGCACTGCCACATGCATGTGAACATCTTTAACTGCATTTTATTATATATTAGAAATCAAGTCGAACATGGAGAAACATCTTAAACTCTTTCAAGAACACAAAATAGAAATCACCAGAATCTAATTCTTCTTTGGTATGACCATCAATACATGATTCCAGATCATTTAGCTTGGCTTTCAATGAATCAATCTAAACAAAAACAAAAACTGTCAGCTAAAGGCCAAGTTATAAAGGAAGTCAAATGTTAGTAGTAGGGAAACTACTCATATAATGAATGACATTTCATTTCCATCACGCATATGAGTTCAACAATGATCCTTTTGTTATAGTGTACACATACACAGAAAACCCATTTGAATTACTGCTTCCCAGTATCTGTTGCAATATGTTTATATAGCCCATAGAATTGCGCACCCCGTGTGTTATTTAACATATTGGAAGCAAATTTATGGATAAGTCGATATTAGCTTTGCTGAATTAGTAAAATAGTTTCATGCAAATCACTCGGACATTTATTATAAATTTTTCTTTTCACTGCGTCAACACTGCTCCTGGTCATCACTCACCGGTACATTTGAAGTTGTGGGCATATGTCATGTCATATCATAGGTTGAATCATGTCTAAGTTTGGTTAACTTCAAAATAATACTCTATTTCATAAAAACAATAGCTAATAATTTGCCAATTTGTGGTTATGACAGAAAGAGGAAAGGTTACCCATCCAAAATGACTTATAGTACTTACAGATGGCCAAAACATTTGAGTTAACACAACCTAGTCCTAATAGCTGAATAAACTATTCTTGAGAACTTATTAATGTAAATCGCTACCATTTTTTCTTATCGAACATCTTTATATATAAATATCCCCAATCTATTAGCTCTTTTTATCCGGTTTTCCAACACACTTTCTTTGAGTTTCTTACAAACGCATGCTTTCTTATTTTAAGGCCTCTCAACTTGCCTCTCTCTTTGGAAGGGAAAACTTGGTAGAGAAGTCCATGAAAAAGAAAATAAAAAAAATAAAGTAAAAATTGGAAACCAACCTCTTCCCTAAGCTTTTTGATTTCTTCATCTTTGTTGTTTGTACCATTACATTTTTCCTTATCCACCGGTAGCCCAAGATTCATACTCTCTAGTTTATCCAATGCACCCATTTTCTCAAGAAATGTGTCACTGGAATCAGAAATGCACTCAAAAATATCTCCCTGATTACTTGGGTTAACAGAGTTATGTTCTGCAATAAAGTTGTGTCCACTTGATGATGTAGGGCATAAAACTGAGGACTCCTCAGAAAATTCTGCCTCCATTTCTGAAGAAGTCTGTTGTGTACTCTTCTTTTCACCAGAGAGGCTCTTCACACTCAATGTGTCATTCTGATTGACCGATGAGTGCTTGAAATAATTATTTTTCTCATCGGGGACAGGCTCCCCATCTTCACCATGTTCCTTGTACATCCAGTCCATTGGAAATGGGGATGACAGATTGTTTTGATGGCAGAGGATATCATATGAGAGGACACTTCCCAGAGAATGACCATATAATGAAACCTACACAAAATTCACCATAAAGGGAACCACTGCAGATGTTAAAATGCATAGAGGAAAAAAAGAAGCAATTTTTCCAGAACCATACCTTTCCATCATATCCTGGATTCCTCTTAAGAAATTTCTGATATAGTCGGTTCAGTTGGTTGGATACCTAGAGAAGTGTAAATTCCCAGGTTAAATAATGAACATTGTTTTAATTCTCTATTAAAATAGTAACATCTAAATATTCAAAGCAACCCATCCAATTCAGAAAATGAAGAAAATATGAATTCATTATGAACCTGGTTTTTGAAAATGGATAGAACTGCAGTAAAGTTAGTTATAAGCAAATGTAAAACGAAAAGTAGGTTTCTTTTTCTCCTTTTTTGGCAGTGCAGTTATAAGCAAATGTAAAACAAAATATAGGTTTCTTTTTCTTCTTTTTATGCAGTATAGTTTTTGCAATTGCAGAACAGGTGAGGATACAGGCATGCACATACAAGGAGGTCCCGGGAACTAAAACTCTTATCAACCCTTAAAAAGTGGAATTTAGGGCTTACAGAATCAAGAGAAGAGTAAAGCAAGAATCATCTAAACATTGTATGGAGGCTGAAGACCGTCGAAGTAGTGCATTGTTGTTCTGTTTTCCAATTCTTTCTAATAAAACCAATATACTATCAAAATCTATGCAGCTAATGATGTGAGCTCAGCTAACCATCCAAACTTTCCGAATATCGGCATTTATTGTAGAATTATTAGTGAACTTCCTCTTTATGTTTCCTAATTTCATTTATTTTCTTTATATGTTCTACGTGCAACGGAGATGTCAAAATTGAAGACTTCGAGAAACAATGAAAGCAGTAAACACCGGCACACACGCACACTTACCGAGTTAATTATGTCTTGACAGTAGATTGGGCTCATGTAGTACAGCACATCATGAACAGTTGCACTGAGTGTGACACGCAATCCCCGCACTCCATCCAAGGTTATTTTCTCAACAGTCGTTTCACCACTAAGCTTCAAACCTTTCCTCCACTAGATACCATGAAATCATCAACTAATTAATAATTTTAGTCAAATAAAGAAAGATTATAACATCACAAAACACAAAAACTGAAGGTATAATAATAAATAAGGCTTCAGCAAAAAGTAGTATGCTCTTTAGTTCTTGATTGAAGCATTTGTTAGGAGCAAAATGTCAGGAACACACTACAACAATTTGAAAGTATTTCTCTTTGGCCTTAAACAGGCTATGTGATTGGATAATGTATATGGCCTCTCTTTGGCATTCAAATTCTCAATGTATAAAGGGAATTGCTCTTTCTGACACGATGACAGACAGTACAGCATGCTAAAAGCGAGGATGTGTCATCTTTTAAAAATAAACAACCAAATTTAAAAAATTGGGGAAAAATCAGATAGAATATGCTGAATGAATCCCCTTCCTTCTGATATGCAATGACATAATATTCTACTCGATTGTTGTTAATGTTAGTTGTGTTTGTTTTTTTGCTTATCTTTTTTCATACCTTGTAACAAAACAAAAAAGTATGCTAACTTTGTAAGATTTCCCAGTTCATAATTCTTCTAAAATCCAATTCTACAAAAAATAATTTCAGCCTTTAGCATACAAGTTGCCCAAATTGCCATATCACTTTTAATATCAATAATGCATGTTTCCAGGAAACAAAAATGTAACAACACCATAAACACTCAAAATCGGTAAGAAAGGAAAGCAACTGAAACTGACAATTTTCACAAGTCCTGAGGAGACTTCGAGGGATATCTAGGGATTTGATGCAAGTTTCTCATGTTATAGTTAAGAAAAAGGTCTTTGGATATCAAATCAGTAATACATATGGCCATTCAATCACTATAAATTAGCACACAATCAGTTTTAATTTTAACCGAATATAAAATAAGGTACAGTGTGCCAAATTGGAACGCCAGGGGTGAGACACAGCTTAATTTTACAGTGAAGGTGTACATTGCAAAAGGCCTTCAAACAGAGAAAGAACAGAAGCATTATAAAAGGCTCAGAACACGTAAACAGGGAAAGAAAAACACATCAGATACCTGGCATGGGATATAGAGGACCCTTTGAGTGCCAAGTTGGTGTGAAGTAAGGTGCTGCTCTGCAAGGCTTGCAGTAATATGCCGAAAATTGCCCACATCGTCAACCAAATTAGATTTTTCCAACCTTTGCCCAATCCCATGAACCATAAATACCAAATGTCGAACAGGCACCTACACAAACAATATAAGCAAAAGTGAGGGTGGAGACAGCCATGCAATATGATCAAAATCAGTCTCTTGAAATAGATAAAATAAAGAGTTCCATTATGGAGACTCATAGAGAACGTGAGGCAACTAGAGTCTATAAACAATAGTATAACTATAATGAATGATGATCATATCCTGAATTTGTGGTTACATACCTGCGAACAGTAATCATCCATTTCCTCCTCCTTCTTTTGCCTTAGTTCATCCTATTAGAAGTTACATGTTAGCACAAACAAAATGAAATTTAATTTACCACGAAAATGATTTAAACATTTAATACTGCTAAACAAGAAAATTTGACCATTCCCATTGTTAATGTTGTAAATAGGCATATATTTCGTAATTATACTAATAATTAAATATGTCTTGTTAGGTATAATGTAGTCTATATAAGTGTAGTAATGTCTGTAGTGTACTCTAGATATTTTAAATAATACTTATATTTTTACACATTGTCTCATGAGCTCTTAAGTCTTGGTGACCTTGTTTCCGGGTAAAACCTTAGTCCTTTTTTGCTGCCTTCATAGCAGCCCTTGGGATCTTCAATGTTAGTTGTAGCCCATTGTCAGCCATTTCCCCACGATCACCGTCCAACACAGTTGGGAGGTGTTGACCATCGTTTGTCGCCGATCTACAACTGACGACCACACAAATAAGATCCCCGCCTCAAAATTGGTTGGATCCTAAAATTTCACAATTGAGCGACGCTGCCATGTCATCCAGTCTTATCAGGCGAGATCACCCACTTGTCCTTTTGGGGGGTCAACATGTTCTGAAATAATTTTTTATGTAGGCACTAGGAAGGCATTTTAAACCCTGTCATTTGGTTGTTGTTCTATTTCGCTCTGTTCTATTTAGATGGCCGCGGACGATAGCTCTGCCTCCACAGTCTAGATCAAATGGCCTCCACTAAACCCTAATGGTCGTATACTAAACCTTATGAGACCGACTAGTCTTGAGAAAACTGCCCCCATTTATAAACAGTGTGTCTGTCCCATCTTCAACAAGTTTACCATCTTAATGGAAAAACAACACTAAGCAAGGAAGTCTCGCATTCACCAAGTATTACGGAATTATCAATGGACTCTTGTTTGAGTTGGACCAGTATCAGCATAGTAAAATGAGTATTAAAAAATAAAAGAAAAATATGATCAGTATCAGTATCGCCATAGTAATCATTGCTGAATATGATGCAGGCATGCAGCTCCTAATTTTATATAATAAAATGTGTATAAAAATAAAAGATAAATATGGGGTGCGAGGGATATTACTATACCAAGACTCATATGTCAGTATAAACAGGCTTTCATAATCACAAGAGTTATATAAGATACAATTACAAAGCAAAATTGTAATCTATTGCCCATATCCACCATCTATGGAAAGATTGAGGAGTACTCTAATGGCTAATGGCAGACTATCTCTACATTATAGCACTAATATGAGAGGGGGGAAGTACAAACCTGGGTTGGTTTTGGCGAATTTGATGGGGAATAACCACGTCTTAGTTTGATTCCACTTCTACTAAGACTCACTAAATTAGAAAAGCCAGAAGCATCAACATTTAGCCAGGCTTCCCATGTATCATCTTCTCCAGTGAAAAGGGCATGCAGGCCCTGCATGTTCAACATCAATACACAATAGCACACCAGGTATTATAATGAAAAACAATCTCTACCCGTAAAACAATAAAATTAAATTATAAAAAAAACATATCATCATTGTCAAAATAATCTGCTTACTTGGGTGGAGCCTTGCAAATCAACTCGGGCAGCAAAAAGTCCTGACAGTTGAAATGTTCGCCGGTGCCAAACCTATATAAACCGGTCAAAATTTTTTTTTGCATTCTGAAGCAAAAATGAAGGAAAACTGAAAACTGGCTATTCTCTTCCCTTCCCTAACCTAAACCCCCAAGAGGATTTAAAATGCTAAACTAATATGTGAGACCCGAGATAAAATTATCATCTAAATAACAGTACCTAATCATATGTGTAGTTGCTTAGCGGTTAACGTTGGCTTTTTCAATAACAAAAATAAATACCCAAATTGATGAAAAAGGAATGGTTTTGTGAAATTCTAAGGACAGTGCTCTTTGAAAATGCAATTTGATGCACACCACTGAAGAGGGTATGCTAAAATTTTCAGATACATCTACTGGAACGTCTTTTATGAGAAATTTGATGAAACTGAGCAAGAATCATACTACTAATGTATATTTTGAATTTTATGTCAGAATCATATTTACAGCTAAACATTTGTAAAATTGTAGCAATGACTTCTATATTAAAAAAATGTACTTTGACCAATTATACATACCTGACTACGATAAGCAATCTCTAGTTGCTCAGCAACATCTTCGCGAATTGGTAACCATTCGAGGCCCCCTTTACGAGCAAACCAATGGCCTCTTAGAACACGTCGATTTTCTCCATTCCAATAAACAGGGAAACAATGTCTTCTAATCAAATCTACCTGTATTGATGAGCATCACATCCTTGGAAAGAAGTTCCCAGTTTATTTCTTTTTTTAATATAATGATGAGCATTCCCTCAAATTATGAAAGTGTTCAAATTTGATGTGTTCAAACCATTTCAAATATCCTTAGAATATAAAAGTGTACGCAATAGATAGTAATTTTAAAAATAAGAATTACGCTCACAACACTTTCAATTTTATTGGTTAAAGTTCATGAGTCCCACAAAATTTATGTGGGACCGACATAATTTGAGGGCTCCATATGGATTTTAATCAATAAAAGAGAGTGTGTTACTAGCACTTTTCAACACATTCTCTTTAATTGTTTAAAGTCATATCGGTCCAACAAATTTATATGGGACCCACATGATTTGGTGGGGTCGATATGAATTTAACCAATAAACGAGCGTTAAAAAATGTGTATTAAATAATGAGTTGCTAGCATGGATATATAATAAATCAATATGGAAACATTTCATCTTCCTATGTTGTTGAAAAATCTATGAATGCTGTTAGATAGGATCCTGTATCAAATCTAACTAGCGACATACAGAAAAGGCAACAAAGATTCACATGTGAAAAAAAGTTTGTCTTATGGGAAGATGATCTAAAAACACAGATATTTGTTCAGCTCAGCGGTCAAACTTTTAACACCCAAAAATTTCATCTACAAATCAGCCTAGAGGTGGAAGAATTAAAGAATGAACTATTACATGGAAAACGACTTCAGGCTAAATGTGCTAAGAAATGGCAGAAAGCTAACGGTTAAAATTGTTTGATTACTGAGAAAAGATGACACAAAATATAAAACAAGTACCTCGTAGAGTCCTCCCTTCACAGGAACGCCAACTCTCTCTTCATCAGTTTCACAAAATTTATGTTTATTTAACTTGCTACTGGAACTTGGTTGTTCTTTCGGTCCTTCACTACAATCTGCATATTCTCTCCACCAACAAGAAAGCAATTCTTCCTCTCTCTATGAATAAACACAAACAAAAATTCTCACCATCTAAAGGTCACCAAATCCACGATTAACATCAAGATAAGTACAAGAATTTAACCTAGTATACATTTCATGAAACAACCTGCAAGAAAGATGCTTCAATTGCCAGAGAATCTCTCATGCCAAATCGAAAATAGCCACTCTTCCCCACTATCTCCGTGCTTGGGACCGACGCCGCCAACTCTGCAATAGAATAATAGAAAAACTCATTCAAGATGAACTTAATAGAGTTCGGTGCTGATGCACAAACCAAAAACCAGAAAACATGATTACTCTGATCCACTAAATAAACAGCTTTAACAAATCTAATGAAGATCCTAAATCATACATGTCTTCATGAACTCAATACAAAATATAAGTCCATTTACTACTAATACAGAAGGAGGAAGGAAACTTTCCCCAATCTACAACAACAACAAGAATCAAAGTTGTATCCCACTAAGTGGGATCGGCTACATGGATCAACTTCCGCCATAATCGCCATAATGTTCTATTCAAGACCATGCTACTGTAGCAACTTCCCCCTCCCTAAATATGTATTTTAAGATGACATAACTTGACCGAAAGTGTACTTCCGAACAAAACAAAATATGTGTTTTAATCATGTGTACATAAGAAATCATGTTAAGGGTGCATAAAGTTTCTCACAATACATAACCCAAAGTCAATCCCAGCATAAGGCAGTACAAACCCTTACTTAATGTCCACCAGCAAGACAAAAACTTATATACTATCGTTCTGTGTAAAACATTCACACTTAGTACCCAGGGAACATGCAGGTTCAACCTCTAATTGAGCAAAAACCACATTAAGATTCTGTAAGCCCTAACTTCTGTGTTACTCTCATTTAAGAAGATCTCACTTCAAAGTTCGCTTTAGTACTAAAACCACGTTAAGCCCACCCAATCCCATGCTTTCAACAGCAGCATCAGAATCTTTGATCTTAGCTAACTTGATCCCGCGTGTTTTTTTACCTCAACACAACTCTTCAACATATCATACACTACTCATGCAAGGTATACATAGATACATAGATAAATAGATAAATTGGAACTCAAAAGCACAAAATATAATTGAATTGATTCTTTCTAAAAGTGGGTTGAAGGTAAAGTAATTTACGTTTGGTTAAACTCTAGAAAAATTGAGTTGAACAATAAATTTCAGTGTAAAAATCACATTTAGAATCAAAAGCTACACTCTTAGCTTCAAGTAGAATCACCAAACATGTTAAAATCAATTCTACACGTCCATAATCAATTACGGAAGCTCCAAATGTGAAACCAAACTTACACTATGCAAATTTCACATCTCACATAAGATCAATACATAATAGCGGAATGAAACTTGTAGAATAACTGTCAATTTCAGAACCGACACCTCTGAGTCCGAAACCGACACTGACACTTGCAATTACATTTAATTTATTTGTTTTTTAAAATTATTATCGGTGTCAACATATTGGTGTCAGCCTGAGTTTCATGAAACTACGATCCTGATTAATTCAATTCAGCCTAAACTAAATCTAATTAAGTAACTACTTGAGTCCAACCCCAACCACTTGATTAAGCAAACGATAGGTTAATCATTAATCATTAATCATTAGTCATTAATGAAGTAAATTTAAAATTGAATTGGTAAAAGTAAAAAAGCTACAATAGATTAGGTTAAGATTTGATGGATAATAGATGCATACCATTAGGTGCCAAAGAGGTTTTACAAAAGTACCACCGAACATCACCGCCATCAGAAGGACTAGTCGTTCGCGCGAGATACTTATGCCTCGCTTTAGAATGCTCAATCACATCCTCCAATCTAGCAATATTGGACGGCGTGTTTTTGAGCAAGTCAGGAAGAATTGCAGGGGTAGACGCTTCTTCCACCCCTTCCGCCATTATCGATCAACAAAAGCTTCGATGACTAATCAATCAATGTAATTGTTCCTTCGGATTTGGATTTAGGGTTGCGTGACTTGAAGAACACGAATTGTATTCAGAAATTGAAAGAGAGGAATCAAGAGATTTGAGAAAAATGTGAAGAATGGTAGAAATTTCAATCTAACGTTCAATCGATGCAGCGTTGAATGCTTGTTCTCGCTAATTTATATTTTTCAATTTTGATCCTTAACTTTTTATATGTTCATGTTTTTTTTTCTGAATAGTTTGCGGAAATTATAGTTTTTTAAGATTTATGATAGTTAACATCATTTTTTTTTTGGATGAGAGAATATTATGAAATAAAAAAAGTTTATGTTAGTTACATCATTGTTGGGGTGGATTAAAGAGATTTTATAACATTTTTTAATTTAAATGTGAAACAAAAAACTGTGAATAAAGTAAAAAAAAATGATAGAAATTTTGTATTTTTCATTGAAAAAACCAATTTTAAAATTTTATTTTCATAATAACCATATTTTCTCAACTACCTAATTTCAAAATAAAAAAAAGTTAAATCGAAGAGTTTTTGTCAAACCAAACATATATATATCAACAAATTTGTCACAATAACAATGTTAATGGCACGTCAAGAAAAATTGAAAGGAACTAAAAATAAATATTAAAAATATTTAGAAGAATTAAAAATATATTTCAGTCTAAAAAATATTATATTTTTTATTTTTATATATTTAGCTTAATCATAAATTTTCTCCCAAAATTGTTTATTTTATTATAAATATAAACAATTTTGATCGAATCTCATACTTTTATATTTAAAATTAAATATGTTTTTATTTTTAAATTACAGTTTTTTTTTAAATAACATAAATTATTGTATATAAATCTATTATAAAACTTTATAAATAAAAACATAAATTAAAAAATAATATCTTATCATTTTTTTATAAAAAATTGTGAGAGAAATTAAAATTGTTTAAATTATTTAAATTTAAAATAAATTGACTAGTGAATAGAATAATATTTAAAGACTAAAACTATAATTTTATTTTATTTTTATGATAAAAAATGTATGATAAAATTTTAATTAAATTTAATACAAAATAATAATAAATAAATAAATAAATAAATTGATATAATTTTGAAGGTTAAAACACTAGTAAAAATCAAACATGATAAATTGTAAAATAAAAAAATATATTTGAATTGTACAGTGTTTCAAAAGAAAAAATCTACGTTTTTATATCTCAATATTTTATTAAAATATAATTAAATGACCACCAAAATCACTTTGTGTGCTTTTATATTTTATTTACAGTCATAATAATACAGGTGTTCACTCTTAGCTGGATCTCGTGTTCCTCCTTACATGGACTCATGTTTTCGAAGATTTCCTCTTCCTCCTACCTTTACCCTAAACCTAAACCGCCAGCCCCGCTGAATATTCATCTCCCGCGCAGACACTAGTTCTTCCCTCATCCTCTCACTAAATCATTTGCACAAGCTCTAAATGGAGTTTGTCATATTCCTTCGTCTCAGTTGCCTCAAGCCATTCTCAAAGGTGACAGACTATTCATTACCATACCTAAAGAAGAGTATTAAGTTGGACTTCTTGACTGTAAAAAGTTGGGTTTTGCATCTCGGCATGGTTGTTCTTGACTGGACGTTGTGGTTAGGGAGATACCCTTATTTTTTATGTCTTTTGTGTATTGTTTAATTGACGCGAGGATTGAGTGGACGAATGCGTAGGCATGTCCCGAATTGTTCGTTTTGGTTGAAATTTCGAGGACAAAAAGTTTATAAGTGGGGGAGAGTTGTAACGCCCGTTTTAATTAATATTATATTATATTAGTATTTTCGAATTACCGATCGATATTTATTTTGCGATGAGAATACTTATATTAATCAATATATCTGATAATATATTTGGCGACGTTTCGTTCGGTCCGGTTTTTATTCCGTTCGGTTCGGTAAAATATTATTCGGATCCGATATTTAATTCCCCGGAATTATTTTAATTAATTAAATTAATAATTTAAGTAAGTTAGGGGTGTGGGGAGCAATTGTTGAGGATTGGGTTTTCACCATTGGCTTACTAGTAGAAAACAACTTATAAAACCATTTTCCTCATTTTCTTTCCATTAAAAAATACCAAAGCCAAACATAGAAGCTTGGAGAGAAAAGAAAGGATTTTCGGAGAGGAAGAGCAAGAGAAGAAGGAGAGGAAGAACATGAGCAAGCTTGAGGATGGAGTCTTGTAGAATCATCATGGATCATCCAATCTCTTCAAGTAAGGGGTTTGATTTTCCTTTTCATATAGTTAGGGTTTTGGTTGATATATAGTTTGGATTGGGGAAAAATTGATAGTTGATTTATAGGGTTTAGTTGGTTGATTGTTGGAATGGTTTAGAAAGGTTGGATTAGGAGTAGGGATTATGGGTGTGTTGTTTCTAGTGTTGTAGTGTATGAAGTTGTGGGATGAAAATGGAAAAGAAAAAGTATAACAGTAAAACATAAAAACCAGAAATAAGAAACTGTAAAAATGAAATGCGGGGAAGGAGGAAGAAGTGGCACACCAAGGCGCCCACCCCACGACCATCTCCCCTAAGGCGGCCGCCCCAGCCATCACACCCCATGGTACGCACGTCCCGCATGGGAAGAGCGTTTCGTAGTTTCATTTTCTATATGCAAGTTTTTCTTTGTTTTAGAAAATGAGTTTCTGCATAATTTTTTGTTGATAGCTTCTGTTTGTTTCCAATATTCCAATTCCACCTAGTAACATTTTATACTAATAAAATATAATTAGGACATAAGTTAGCCGATTAAATTTAGAACCGATTATGTTCCGATTTTCCGATTTGATAAATTCGATGTGAACAAGTTGCTCAATTCAAAAATTGGCGTCTAACTAAGTTCGCGTGTAGAACGTAGTGGTGGGGTTAGTTTTGAAATTACGAGTTTTACGAGATGACCCGAATTAGGCCAATTTACGGTTAAATTGAATCGGATTGCGTTTTAGTAGATTTAAGGCACGTATGGACAATCCGATTTCGATGTTGACGATTATGATTAATACCGGTTATTAAGAATGACTTTTGCGATGATTATTGATGTTTTGACTATTTTTCCGTTTTTGGAATTTGGTGAATTAATTGATAATGATGCGGTATGAATAAACATAATGTTTGCGTCGGTGTATTTATTAATGAATACTTGTGATATGCGATGCGATGATATATGTCTTTGTACATGATGATGTGATGATTATATTGATGTTGTTAATAAATGCTTCCAATTTATGAATGCATGACTTTTGACGATGATGAATTGTTTGGTGATGTTTTGCATAATGCAAATATGATGCGATGATATGTTTATTTGATGTGAATAAATATGGCGACGTGGACTTTATGTCAATTTTGATGAGCGATGATGATGTGTTGTTGTGTTGTCTTTATTATTGAGTCACATACATTGCATTGGCGACGAGGACTTTTATGCCAAGCGACGAGACTTTTATGCCAAGTGTTTCTAATTATGGACAAAGCGACGGGTACCACATGCATAACATAGTCGTGTCTCATGGAGTCGGTTATGTTTATGTTTGAGTTGTTTGGCGTTGGGTGTTTAATTGATGGATGATGTTGAATTGCAAATATGATGTAATGATGTTTGCGACGATGGGCTTTTATGCCAAAGAGCGACGATGGGCTTTAGCCAATTTGTGATGATTTTATTTATGTTGCTTATGTATTAGTATTGTTTGATGTTGTTGTTTGTGATTGCCGTGTTGATTAGTGAAGTATTAACTTGTGACGATTTCGTGGTGAGGAACGTTTATGTGTTGTTGTGACGGTTTATGTCAATAAGGTTATGGAGATAAAGTGTTGATTATACACATTAGAATGACGATTAAAGTAATAGAGTTTTGGATACGTGTTGGAATGCACTTATTAACTTATATCCCTTATGATTCCATATATATATATATATATATATATATATATATATATATATTATCATGCCTTTAATTATATGTTTTGGATTATCTCACCCTTTACTTGTTTCGCGTTACCTTTATATTGGTAACGTCGGAGTTATGAAACGAGTTTATAAATGCTATTAGTCGAGGTTTGTCGCGTCGTAGCTTTCGGGGAATATTTATGTTGTCCTTGTTGTTGTTCTTTGGTTGTTTTCCTTTTGTGAATAAGAATCATAATTTATGAAAACATGATTTTGACGAGGAAGTTTAATAAAGGAGATGTTTTATTTTTATGAATCAATTTATGATTTGCGACAAGGTTATGTATCCGAGATTTATACTTTAAAGCGAATTGTTTAAAGTGATTTGGTTTTGATGGTGTGACGCCTCAGTATTTAATTTATGAAATTTTAAATTACTCTAATTTTTGTATATAAAACCTTGGGTAATATTGGGGTGTTACACACTCCACTTACGGTATTTACTCTGAAATCCAAACTTTCCGGATTATGAACTGAAATCAAAGGCTAGGGTGTTCAATCTCTAGGCAAAGGGTATTGTGAATTTATATTCTCGTGCATAGAAGATTTGCGAAGAGTTAGAGCCCAAGGGTCCTTGAATCTTAGTCCAGGTACTCTTAAGCTTTTTGCCTGGTCAAAAGACTTTAACCCACTAAATCAACACAACACTTCAGCTCGGGTTTGGGTTTGTTTCTTTGGTCTGGCCAAAAAATATTAGCGGCCCCAAATCCTATTCGCGATTGCAAGTAGTGTGGGTTCTCCCATCTGCGTCCAAAGCTAGAGTAGACACAACTTTTGGCCAATACGTTCGAGTTCTTGTTGATATAGATTTAACTTTCCCGCTGAACCATAATGTGTTGGTTGAAAGAGAAGGTTTCGCCTTCTTAACAGATATTGAATACGAAAATCTGCCAAAATTCTGCTCTCATTGCAGGAAAACGAGTCATGTAATTTTTGTCGACAAATTTCTCGAGGTCTCCCATGTTCAACCTATGCCTAAACCTCATGCTCAAAACCCTAAAAAACATAGGTGTTCCCTCCGTTAATGCGGAGCTTCAAGTTGACCAAATTTTACCTCAATCGGCTACCTTAGCGGATGTAGTCTCAAACCCTTCTCAACATAACATCCAGGGGGATCTTGTTATTCCTCATAACCCTGTGAATTTTGTCTCCCAGCCTTCAGACTATAACAACTCACAAGTTTTCGTTTTTGTAGCAGCAACTCAAGATCTGGTTAACACATATAATTTCGCCATGGTGGGTGATGATTTGGATAGGGACTTTCTTCAAAATTCTTGGGATGTTTTGGCTGAAGAAGGGATTGAGGAACCTGTAAAAGCTAACAACTCACTCAGCCAAAATTGACTTTAGACAGCGCCACATAGACCACGCTTATGCCCAAAGCGCTGCTACATGTTTTCAGAAAAATTAAAATTTTAAACAAAAACGCTGCTAAAGGTATAATTTAGACAACATTTCATATAAGCGTTGTTATCGGTCGTATTCATAGGCAACGTTTTTTTCCCTAAGCGCTGCTATTTGTTTTAAAAAAAATTAGAATAAACACTTCTAAAGGCTTACTTTAGACAGCGCTTACTAAAAGCGTTGTTAAAGGCATTATTCTAGAAAGCGCTGCTAAAGGCATTATTTTAAAAGCGCTGCTAAAGACCAAAGTGCTGCTAAAGGTAATACTTATGCCAGCGCTTTTAGAAAGCGTTGCCTTGGGTAATTAAAAACTTTCAAAATCCCTAAATTAATTTGAAACCTCGCTCGTTCTCATTATCGTTCTTCATGTTCTTCTTCTCAAACATAAATCCTCCTTCTACACCACGACTTAGCCACCACATCTTCCACAAACCGCTTCGCCCTAACCACCACGGCTTCCACAAACCGCTACAGCATCATGTCTTCCTCTCTCTCGCTCACAGCATCCTATCAACCACGACTTCCGCAACCATTAGGGTTTTTCGTCACTTAGAAAGCAACTTGCTCACGTACTGTTGCAACTTAGGTATATGATATTTGGTAGTAGAGTTTCGGTCTGTTTTTGGTTTGTCATCCATGTGTATGTTCTGAGTTTCGGTCTGTTGCAGGTTAGCAGTTTTAATGCAGAAACCCTCACAACATCTCGCCTCACAGCATCTCGGCGACGGCGTAACCACGAGAAAGTGAAGAAGGACGGGTTTTAGTTCTTGTTTTACTTCTGCCATTTTTTCATTTGTGTCTCCCTGTACTGTATGAACATGTTTCCTCGTTAATTGTGATATTGCGTATGAACAATGTTTCCTTGCTAATAGTTTATGTCTTTACGAATTGGAATTGTATTTGTATTTTCCTCGTCAATCTGATACTGCATTTGAACTATGCTGTCTATCTATGTGATTATCCTGGCATGGGTAAATTAATGTATGATGATGTTGCTGATAGTTTATGCCTTTAAGAATTGAATAGGTATTTGTATTATCCTGGTCACTCCAGTCCTGCATATGTGCCACTGCAATGCTACCTACATTATCATGTGATCTATGCTCTTCATGATAATGTCCCTGTATTTTTGCCAATGTGATAGTCTTTTGGCCAATGCTACCTACATTAGTCTAATTCTTTATTTATACCTAGAATACCTGTTGACTTAAGTCTTGTTGGATATGTTGTTTCAATTAGTTCACAGTTCATACATTGGTGTAGTTTTTCATTTCTGTTATTGGAATAGTTATATTATAGTTAGTACTAGTATTAAGTATTGATAGGTGAAACTCTTTGAATATGAACGAGTAATGCTTTCTCTAAGGAAGCATAAATGTTACATGAATCAGATTAAAAATTGAGTATATAAAATTCATATTTCTATAAGTAGTGACATAATTAACTTTTTATATATATCTCTAATATAACTTTATTCATAAAAATAATGTTAATGATGCTTCTGTCAAATTGAGGCATATCCATATCCATGCTCGTTACGACAGAGATGTTGCACTGTCAGTGTTGTTAAAAGAGTATTAAACAATTATTATATAGAATTTTATAGATTATAATTCAACGAGTCTAATTTATATTTGCTAAATGTAAGGAAAGTCACTTAGCCATTTGGCTTTATACTATTGATTAGAATTTTGAAAGGAAAGATTATATTAATTAATAAGCGTGAATATTCATTATAATAACTCATGTAAGGATTATATATGATTTTACTCCTCAATACTTGTGAGTTATTATCTGACATATCAGGAGTCCTCAATACTTGGTTTGATTATGAATAAATTTATGCACTAGTTATCTTTGTTGCATTACTTTTATCATATCACATCTTATGTTGTTGTTGAGCTTTTTATGCAAATTAATTGTGAGCCTTTGAGTCTGCACGATAAATTATTCCATATTCAACAAATTGCAAATAGTAGTTATAATGTTCCAAAACTTTTTCTAACGGTGCATTGCAAAAATGGGAACCACCATCGGTTACCAACACCATCGGCACACCAAAACGTGAAAAGATGTTTTTCTTTAAAAAATTTATCATTATTTTGGAATCGGCCTTAGGTGAAGCAATTGCTTCCAACCATTTCGACACATAGTCAACTGCAACAAGAATGTATTCTATGGAAAACGACAAGGGAAACGGGCCAACAAAATCAATGCCCCAACAATCAAAGACTTCAACTTCCAACATATTAGTTAGAGGCATTTCGTCTCGCTTACCTATTCCTCCACTTCTTTGGCATTGGTCACAACTTTTTGAATGCTTATGAGCATCTTTGAATAATGGCGACCAATAAAATCCCGATTGTAGGACTTTAATGGTTGTCCACAAACCACTATAGTGACCTCCATATGGAGAGTTATGACAATGCCAAAGAATGTCTTTGGACTCTTCGCTAGTTACGCACCTTCTCAAGATGTTGTCCACACCTACTTTGAATAAGTATGGATCATCCCAAACATATTGCTTGACATCCAATAAGAATTTCTTCTTTTGATTACTAGTAAGGTCTTCCGATATTAAACTGGTTGCCTTATAATTAGCAAAATCAGCAAACCAAAGACTCACTTGAATCACATAAAGTTTCTCATTTGGAAATTCTTCCCTTACTTCCATTTCTTTCTTTGTAACTTCTACATTGACCAATCAGGACAAATGATCCGCTACCAAGTTTTTGGAACCTTTTTTATCCCGGATTTCCAAATCAAATTCTGGTAACAATAGAATCCAACAGATTAATCTTTGTTTGGAATCTGGTTTAGTTGACAAATACTTGATAGCTGAATGGTCAGTGTAGATTACAACTTTTGAACCGATCAAATAAGCTCTAAACTTTTTCAATGCATACACTATAGCTAGTAATTCTTTTTCGGTTGTTTCGTAATTAATTTGTGCCTCATTTAAGACCTTACTAGCATAATGTATAACATGAAATTTTTTAGCTATTCTTTGACCCAAAACAGCACCAACCGCGTAATCGCTTGCATCACACAAAAGTTCAAAACCATGTTTCCAATTAGGTGCAACGATTACGGGTGTGGTGACCAACTTTTCTTTCAACTCATCGAAAGCTTTTAAACAAGACTCATCAAAATTAAATTGCGTACCTTTGTTGAGTAAATTACTCAAAGGCTTTGCTATCTTTGAAAAATCCTTGATGAACCTGTCGCACCCCAAAATTTACCCTATCATCATCCAATTTCACCCTCATTTGGCTTGTAGTTTTATTCAGGTCAAGATTGTGTTCGTTCATGTTTTAAGCTATCCGGGTCCATCTCATAGGATAAACAATCTAGAAGTTTGGTTTGTGGTTCAGATTTGATCACAAGTTTTACATGGGTATTGGTGTTTGCTCCTTCGGAAAGGGAATTTGAAATAAATGATGAATCAAGGTTCGAAGTCACTATTGTTACAAATTTCTTGCCCATCAAGTACAATGATTTTGTGTACTTTATTGCTTGAGAATCAAGTGATTAGATTTCCCATTCGATTCAATTAGGTCGTGTGTGATTATTTGGTTTACCCATCAGTATGGAAGATTGAAGGTGATCTTGAATTGAATCGTTGTCTTGGATAGTAACTCGTGAAATTCATCTCTTTTGGCTCAAAAATGTATCGGGATTTTTTGAATTCGCATCTTGTTCGGTGTCTTGGGTACATTGTTGCATTTTGATAGAAATATTTGGATTCAAAGAGGAAAATCAAGTTAAGTTGCATGTGGATTAAAGGATGTGAAGATTAATCGAGAAATTAGTTAAAAAGTTTGTTGAGCTTGTTTACCAATACCAAGAATTCAAAGTGATTCTAGAGGACTTTATTCAAGAATGTAAAATAATTAATTCACTCATGTGGATTTATTGTTAGCATTAAGATTAAGAAGCCCATTTATGCATATGATCTACTTGAAGTGCAAGTTACCTAATGGATCATTCGAAATTCATTCATCAAAGTTTTCAAGGATCAAATGGAAGTTTTTTTGAGTTTCTTAAGGTTTAAGTAACAAGACATCCAAATTCAAGGTTAATCAAGCATACCAATTCATGAAATTAAATGTCCTTTCAATTTCTAACTTCACTCTATTTCACTCATCATTTGCAAGTTTCAATTTAATTTATCATCATTTATTAATCAAAATCCCACATTTAATCCAAAGAACATCCCAAAAGACTTGTCATGTTCATATACTTAGCATCATGCAAGTGGTATCCAAAACTTAAGATTTGCGGTTTTTATGTTTCAATTCAAGGTTCAAAGAATGTTCAAACCAAGTTTGATTTCATTCAAATTACAAACTATTTTGCTACAAGAATATTTCAAAGAGTTGTACAAGCTTTCGAATCTATTACAAGTTTTGGTTTGAAGATGTTACAAAGTTAATATAAAACTATTTCATTGCAAAGTTCAAAATTACAAAGGAAATGCAAGTGTGAATTACAAAACAAGTTTTGTTCTAAATTACAACACTAGGTGAACTTCCTAAGTTCTAATCTCTACGACAAAACATCAATGTTGTCTTGAATCAAAGATCCTCCGTGCAAAGTTTCACCGTTTTCCAAAAGATATCCATGGTTTTCTTTCTTTGTCTTCAAGTCTCCTTCCACTTTGCCATAAGTTTGTCATCTTTCCCTCATTACATGAAACAAAGAAAAATGAACATGGTTAGCAAATATGAACTCAAAAGCAAGCATTTCAAAGAGTTTCTTTCTAAGTTCATCATTAGGGTTTGTGTTAAGGTATTAGAATTAAGGGTTTTTTGATCATGTTCAAGCGATAAAGCCTCATACAAAAACAAAATGCAATCATCGGCCATAACCTCTAATTACAAATCACAAAAAGAAGCCTTTTTAGTTCATAAAATGAGGTGTGAAGAGGAAAATCAGAATAACATCACATTTTCAAAACAGCAAGCACAAGTTAAAGGTTTTAACCCAAAAATCAAATTCAGATATCAGTACAGCAGGAGCAGAGCAGGAGCAGACAAAACATAAAATGTCAAGACAGTAAAGCCCAATTGAAAAAGCACAGCAGGTTTAGGGTCAAAAGCAGCAAAGCATTAGAAAAAGCCAAAATACTAGTTCCAAAGAGAGGCAACCCTAATTTCCCAGCCATACATAAAAAAGGAGACTGTTCATGATCAAACCCTAGCAGCCACTATTGTTCCTAACACAGAAAAATGGTATCAAACAGCAAGCCATCGTTCACATAATCCAAACCAGAAAACCAAAACAGACACCCTTTTGTTCCAAAACCAAAGCAAACCACTGAAATCGAGAAAGCCATCGTTCACAGAAAATAAACCAGAAAATCAAACAGAATACCAGAAAGCCAAAACAAAGAGCCATCGTTCTAACAACCATCACTCCAACAATAGAAAATCATAAACAGAAAAGCTTAACAAAAAAAAACATTGCATCCATCTTTCCAGAATCAAAACGACAGCAAGGCACAAACACAACAGAAACCTTAACACATAATCATCATCTTCCTAACACAAACCTTTCAGAAAAGACTCGAGAAAGATAAAGAGACACGGATATCGCGAGTTCAGAAGAAGAAAGGTCAGGGTCGGAAAAAGTTCACCTGAAACAAGCCCAGGGCGGCATCTTTGTCGTCGAATCCTCCAGTATCACCTTAGATAGGTTGATTCGACACCGCAAACACCAAATCCCTCACCGTATGCACCAGAAGTCTCAATCGGAACCCTAGGGTTTCTGGTCACCCCTTTCAGATTTACGAAGATTTGTCCATCATTTGCAAAATCGAGTACCAGATTAGCAACGAGAACAAAGAGACGAAGCTAGCGATGTAAAAAAATTGATGGTCGGAGCTTTTTTGGCCGCCACCGCTGTGGACTCCACCGTTTGCCTCCTTGAAGGCGATTTCCAGCAATCCCCAAAGGAGGATAGAAGAGAGAGTGTTCATACTCAAGAAGGAGAAATATTTATGACTAATGTTTTTTCTTTTTCTTAATTATTGATCTTTTACAATAAACCATTTTAATTAAAGTCTAATCCAGTGGTGACACCTGTCACCACCCCCTAATTATTTAAAAAAATATTTTTAAAAATATTATGTTACCAATTCTCCATGTTGCCACATGCCTATTCGATGAGGACCGTTTGATCTCCTAAAGTCCTCTCAACCTCTTGATCATACGGACGAAACTGACTTCCATGGTGCACTCTCATTGGACTGATACGCCGGATTTTCTTGAAGGCTTATTGGGCCCTTTATTTGGGCTCAGGATCTTATCTCTTGTTTTCTTATCCACACCCTCCCAGAATTACTTCCAGGCTATTTCTAAACCCTCTCTATTGATTATTCAATTTAATTATGCAAATAATTTATTTTGGGTTTGATATATTAAATAATGATTAGTTTATGATAATTTTTATTTGATAATTTTCAATTAAACTATTAGTCGATTTTATCAAACAAAAAGATTTATTCTAACAATTATTTAAATTTGTAATAGTATTGTTTGACAATTATTTATCTACTTTATATGCTTGTATGATCTATTCACAATTGCACACTTTATACCAGTTAATATAAAAAACAACTCTGATTTTCTTTTGTTTGGCTCATAAGCCAATTCCCTAAAGGGTCTCATAGTTGGGGATGGGCATGGCCATCCTCACAAGGTTAATTAAAGCTCTTGTTGCTTTAATTAACCATAACTCGAATAAATTTTGGTTCATATACCAATTGTCCATGCACAAGGGTCTCATAGTTGGGGATAGGAGCACCTATCCTCACAAGATTAATCAAGTCCATATACTTGGTTAATCATAACCCGAATCATTCTTTCTCTTTCGGTCTGTTACCAAACCTCATTCAAAACGCTTTCATAATTAATTTACAAACTTCGATCCAACGTCGAGTGCATTTTCAAAATTCTTTTCACAATAAAAAGCCAAGTATTTAAATCGTTGGTTGCTAGACCAATTGTTTAAACGCTTGTAAAAAATGAGCTCCGAGTCATTAAATCGTTGGATGCTAGTCCAATTGTTTAAAGACTCTTAATATCGTGAATTTTGTTTCACTTCACTCTTTCATAAGAAAACTTTTGGGATGATAGACGACTCGTTGAGTATTGAGCTCCTCTTGTTTCTAGTATTTGAATCGTAGGATGCTAGTCCTATTGTTCAGTACTTTTCACCCACCTAAAAATAATTCAACTCACTCAAATCCTTTTTTTCGCTCATATGCAATCATCAAATTATTTTCTGACAAAGAGTGTGCAATAGCCATTTCAAACACGAACGAGGACTTAAACTTTTCAAACAAACTAAACAAGTCTAAGTTCAAGCATTTGAAATGTCTAATGCATTATTTTTATTATAAAATCAATACAACCAATTTAAAACATTTTTGAGAGGAACTACGGAGTTTTGACTTTCCCATTGCACAAGGGAATACGTAGGCACACGGTTTCGAAATCGTGCCAAACTCAAAATAATAATAAACAAATCTTTTTTTCTTTTGTATTCATAACTTAGCAATAAACACACACACACACTTAGAACTAAATGGGTCCCATCGAGTACGATGGATGTCAGGGGTGTTAATACCTTCCCCTTACATAACCGACTCCCGATTCCATGTCTTTTGGTCACGTAGACCGCCTTTTCCGCATCTGTGGGGTTTTATCTATATTTTCCCGTTATTTTAAGAATAAATAAAATTAGGTAGCGACTTTGTTGTTTTTAAAACCGATGAAAAAACCAGTCGTCACAAAACCTTCTATAGAATCCCGCATGTCCAAGAAAGCTTCTCACTCCTTTGATGTTGATTGGTGGGGCAACTTTTCAATCACTTCGACTTTAGCTTTATCCACTTCAAGTCCTTTTTATGAGATTTTATGACCAAGAAATACACCTTCAGTAACCATGAAATTACATTTCTCCCAAATGAGCACAAGGTTTGTCTTTACACATCTCTCCAATACCACATCAAGATTTTTCAAGCATAAATCAAAGGATGCAGCATAAACGGAAAAATCATCAATAAACACTTCGATGCATTGTTCAATCAAATCGGAAAATATTTCTTGCATACACCGTTGAAATGTTGTCGGTGCATTACATAACCCAAATGGCATCCTCCGATAAGCAAATATGCCAAAAGGAAAAGTAAAGGTCATTTTTTCATGATCCGCCAGATTCACCGAAATTTGATTGTATCCTGAATAGCCATCCAAGAAACAATATAAATTTTTACCGGCTAACATTTCCAACATTTGATCCATGAAAGGTAGCAGAAAATGATCTTTCCTTGTAGCATGATTCAACCTCCTATAGTCTATACACATTCTTCACCCGGTTACCGTCCTTGTTGGGATTAATTCATTCTTGTCATTACAGATAACCGTCATACCACCTTTTTTCGGGACCACTTGTTCCGGACTCACCCATTCACTATCGGAGATATGATAAATCATCCCGGCCTCCAATAATTTCACCACTTCTTTTCTCACTACTTCCTTCATTGATGGATTTAAACGTCTTTGGGGTTGTGTTACGGGATTGAAATCTTCTTTCATCATTATCTTGTACATGCAATAAGACAGACTAATTCCTTTTAAATCGGACAACACCCAACTCAATGCGCGTTCATTATTCTTTAGCACTTGAATTAACTTATGCTCCTCTTTCGGCGATAAAGTATTGCTAATGATCACCAGTTTTGTGAAATTATCACCAAGAAAGACATACTTCAAATGTGTGGGCAACATCTTTAATTCTAACTTCGCCTCTTCAACCTTCTTTTTTCTCATCCAAATTTCCATTTTCTCTTCCTTATGATCGATTTCTCCACAAGCTTCCAAATCATCCAAAATTGCCTCAATTTCTTTTTCTTCATTTTCGGACGAAATATTGTGAGCTCCAATGAGAGATCTTTCTAACGGACTAGAAATATGAACTTGATTTACAACTTCCATTATTTCCTCTTCGATAGCATTGATTTGGAAAATATCATTCTTGTCTTTAGGTTACCTCATCATCTTGCACCCTTACTTTAATAAGCCCATCATCAATGTCAATCATCATACGGGCGGTCTTCATGAATGGTCTTCTAAGAATCAATGGAACATCTCTATCTTCCTCCATGTCAACCACCATGAAATCAACCAGAAACAAGAAATTGTCTACTTTGACTAACATGTCTTGAGCAAACCCATATGGTGAAGTGATAGATTTATCGGCTAGTTGCAAAGTCATCCTAGTAGATTTCATCTCAATATTCCCCAATCTTTTGATAATGGATAAAGGAATCAAATTTATGCTAGACCCCAAACCGATTAAGCCATTTCCAATGTAAGTATCCCCAATAGTTATTGTTCCGGACTGGCCCAACACTTGGCCCATTGCCGTAGAGGCCCAATCTTGTAGGCCTAATGAAGACCCATCTGCCCATTAGGGGAACAATTCTGATCCTACGGTCATTAGGATCACGTGGCCAACGGTTACTTAACTGCCACGTGTCCCCCGGAAATATCGGACCTAGTCCCATACTTAACCATCGCAACCGCCATCTGCCCTCCAGAAATACTGGGTCAAACAACCCGGATATCCCAGAGCGTCAAACTAGGGAGGAGGCCACGTGCTGGCCTCCTTGCACACGCAAGCCCTGACAGTCCGCTAATGGGCCTGTATCCACCACTCACTAACTGGACCTTGGCCCAGCGTTGGGGGCTATAAATACCCTCTCACTTGAGAGGGTCAGGTAATTCATTATTTTCCCACTTCTTACTTGCTTGCTTGCTCTTGCCTCTTCTTACTTTGGCATCAGAGTGTCTTGCAGGTACCCCCTATTTCTCCATCAACCGCAGTTGTAGATTGGGCCGTGACACCTTCTGGTCAAGTACGATCAATTACCGGTAGGATAACTCGTCCCAGATCAACTTCTTTTTCTTGGGAGAGTTCTTTGGATTATGGTACTACAACGGGCATCAATCAAAATTGTCTCATTATCTGTATATCTCTTTTTCTTTGTGAGGATGCCCTTCATGAACTTAACATATTTTGGCATCTGCTCCAATGCTTCGGAAAACAGAATATTTATTTGAAGTTGCTTAAATATATCTATAAACCTAGCATAATGCCTTGCACTTTCCTTCTTTGATGGTGCATGTGGATATGGTAGATGTTGGAGAGGAATTGTGCTCACTCCTTTATCTCCTATTTTATTCCTCCTTGTATTTTTCTCCTTTTTCTCAATTTTCTCATCATTTTCTTTTTCTTTTTCAACTAAGTCATCCTCCACTGTTTCTTCTAACTTCTCTTTTTCACCCATTACTACTTCATCCTCCTTATTTTCAACCACCACTTCATTATCATCCTCAACTATAATTTCATCACTTATTCCTTTACTCACCTCTTTACCACTTCTAGTAACGATTGCCTTGCAATGCTCCTTTGGATTGGTGTGAGTGTTGGCAGAAAAAGAAGGTCCCGTTTGTTGCTCGGCTAATTGCTTAGCAAGCTGCCCCACTTGATTTTCTAAATTCTTAATGGCAGCCACATTGCTTTTTTGATTCTCCATAGAAACTTGCATGAATTGGTTGAGAGTTTCTTCCAAATTTGAGCTTCCACCTTGAGATTGTTGGCCTTGAGCATTTGAACTTTGATATGGACTTTGATGTTGATAATGTTGATTGTTGAATCTTGATGGTTGGTAGCCTTGGTTGTTCCTTTGATATGAGTTATTGTGATGTGGAGGTTGCCTTTGATAGCCTTGACTTTGGTTGTTCAGATAATTCACTTCTTCGCCTTCGGGAGGTGGACAATAACCGGTAGAATGATTACCTTAACAAAGTTCACAACATGCCACTTGATGCTTAATTTGTGCTCCTTGCATTTCCTTCATTTGTTGTGGAAATTTGGACATTTGTTGAGTGAGTAACTCCACTTGTTGTGAAAGTAGCTTGTTTTGAGCAAGAATGGCATCATTGGTGTTTAATTCAAGAACACCTAGTTTCCTTTGTGAAGAGCTCCGATCATGTTGACTTTGAAGATCATTAAGTGATATTCGATTAATAATCACTATAGCATCTTCCACACTCTTTGACATTAAAGAACCACCTGCGTTAGTATCTAAAAGTGTTTTGTGCACCGGTTGGAGTCCATTTCAGAATATATGGATTTGAGTGAGTTCATCAAAACCATGACCTTTGCACTTTCTTAACATGGACTTGAATTTTTCCCAAGCCTCCTTGAGTGAACACCGCAATTGTCGTTTTGGCTTCCGTGAATCAGGATTGTGGAAAATATCTTTCTAAGAACTTTTCTTCTAATAAATTTCACTCCGTCATCACTCTTGGTAATTGATCAAGATACCGCTATTTAGCTTTTCCAATTAAGGAGTGTGGAAAAAATCTCTTGAATAATGACTCCTCACCCGCTTCATCTACCCCCATTGCACCCGCAATCTCATAAAATTTGGTGAGATGCGTGAAAGGGTCTTCATGGTCTATTCCAGTGAACGAACTTGCATAAAGAAGTTGGAGGATTTCGGTCTTCATCTTTGTGTTCCTTCCACCTTGAGCATTACAAGCAAATTGAGCAGTGCGCCTTGGACTATTTGCGGACATTTCGGTACGAACTTCACCCGCCATGCTTCCTTCAAAAGCGTCTACACCTAATTCCTCAATTTGACTTGTTGAAGAAGTAGATGCCTCTTCTCTTAGTCTCCTCTCTTCGGTCAATTTTCTTCTTCTTCGTGTTTTGCTATTGAGCCTCTGAATCGTCCTTTCAATTTCAGGATTGAATGGAAATTGTTCTTCGGTAGGTTTTCCCTCATACACAAAAATTCTACAAAACTAGAAAACCAAGTGAAACACAAGAGATATTAATAAAGTAACAAAACTTAAAACAATGAACTATTGCAATGCTTGTAATATCAAACTCCAATCCCCGACAACGACGCTAATTTGTTGAAGAGTATTTTCCCGACAAATATTTTTATATCGTATCCACAGAGATTGAGTGATATTACCGTCGTTCTATAGTTACTATCGCTTTAAGTTTTCAAATTAAAAAGATTTGTTTGTGTTGGGAAAATCATCTTTCACTTTTGAAATAAAACTAGAATAATAAAAATGTGGTTTTATCAATTAAGAAGGCTTTGTCAAGATTGAGGTTCGCTATTCCAATTCTACGTATTTTCTTATAACAAGTATGTGAATTCAAGAATGTTGAACATAATCTAGTATCCTCTCAATTACATTAATCTATAAACGATATTGTGATATTTTATTCTATTAATCTTTGGACAATTTCTTCATCTAAATATTAATCTAATAATCCTTAGTGGTTGATACAAAAGAAAAATAACATGTAAATCTATTTATACAATTTATATGTTGTATGAGGGAATACTTTAGTACAGAATTTTGAATCATCTTTCTCAATAATAATTCAAATCAACAAATTCCAATAAAGCATAAAAGATTCACTCTACATTCAACATCAAATTTGTTCACATACAAGAGTTAAAATGAATTACATAGTGGAATGGAAATAGCTACTACCTCAATCTTGACAAAATAGGAATTTAATGTTTCATCTCCATTGATGGTATCCAAAGAAAATCAATAAGTTTTCCTCTTCTTCCTCTCCACATTGTTCTATCTTTTTATCCTTCTTTTTCTAACACTCTCTATTTTTCAACATAAGAATAATAAAAAGCTTTCTAACTTTTTCCTAAAAACAAAAAGTCATGAGTGTAATCATTTCCCTTTTTACATGCAATCACTCTTTACTTTGCCCAAAAAGCGACTGAGAAGAGTCTCCACACGCTAACCCAAGAAGCTGGCCCCAAGACAATCTTAATTATGGCAAAAAAGGAATGTCGACTTCGCACAGTTCGCAACACCAACAAGGGACGCGACGTGAACTGAGCTGATTTTGACTTCTTTGAAATTAACACAGTTCGCGACGCCAACAAGTGGACGCGGCGTGAACTGAGTTAATTTGTGCTCCTTTGGCTTCTCTTTGGTTTTCCTTGTAGTTGCCTTAATCTTGCTTGCTTAGCTCTTCCACTTACACATGCATCCAAGTAACTATTGTTCTTAATTTTCTACAAAACTAACAAACAAAGTGAAACATCTACTCAAATAAAAATAAAAACAAGAATAATTGCATATTTATAAATTGTGCGAATAAAAGTATGGAAATTCAATGAAATTTGGTTAAAGGGACCAATAAACATGTATGAAATTTAATACAATTTGGTCCCTAACACGTGTGCACATGTTCATCAAGATGCACTACTACTTTTTCTCCCATTTACAAGTTTGAGACCTTGCTCAACGTATACAACAATGCCTTTGAACCGGTAGCAAAACCAGATTATTGGCCTGCGTACGAAGAGGAAGTAGTTTGACATAACAGTCAAATGCGGAGAAATAAAAAGGGTTGTCCCAAAAGCAAACATATAACAACTGAAATGGACGACCTTGACAAACTAAAAAGAAAGTGTGGTCTATGTCGTCAAGTCAGAAACAATCGAAAAAGTTGTCCCCAACGTGCTAGAAGCCTGACATCCTGAAATTTGTATGGAATTTATTTGCACTTTTTAATATTATAACAAAACTTCTTCTTTTCATTAATAACATTTCTTACAAACATCAATACGTATACAACAAAATAAAATACTACACAATTAAAACAACAACTAAAACAACATGAAAATGTAGCATCAACAATTTTTTTTTATTTAAGACACTACAACCGTCAAAACAATTTCATCAGAACCATACATCATCGCAATAACGCCGATGTCTGTTTTGACTTCCTCCAACCAAATTTGAGGTTGTCCAATTGTGAAGTTCATGGTTGTTCTCTTTCTCTGGATCCTTCTAATTTCTTCATCAACTTCAATATCTCCCTCTAACCATCGCATCAACTCTTTCTTCAGTTTGACCATGGTAAATATGTGCTAAAATTTCATTTTTATCGAAGGTTTGGAGACTGAGAAAACAACGTATCCATCTTTTGTATGGATGTATGGTGATGTCATGACAGAAAAATAAGAGAGAATATGAGATGAGAAGTTGAAAAAATGTGAAGAATGAAGGAGACATGGGTGGTGTATTTATAAAAAACACAAATACACGTAAGAGCCATCTAAAATGGCTCCTACATGTAACCTACATAAGGGAGACGCCATCTGGGATGACTTGTCCAAGAGGAGGCGCCAACTGGGGTGGCGCCTACGTGCATTTTTTCAATGCAGGAGCCATCTTAGATGACGTCTAAGTGTTAATGTGTCCTGAAACTTGATTATTTGCGTAATTTTTTTTCAAAACATGGTTATTTGCGTATTTTTTTCAATACTTGGTTATTGCCAAAAAAAAATTCAAAGATTTGTCCAGTCACTTGCCATGTCATTAAAACTAATTTATTATTTATTTTTAATTTAACATTTATATTCTTTAATTTTTTTAATAATTTTTTTATTCATATTTAATAATTTGTTTTAATAATAATTTTTTTAAATAATTTTTTTATTCATAATTAATTAGAAATTAAATATGAAATATTCTAAAATTTAAAAATGGGCCTAATGTCCAACTTCTCTACAAGACAATCCAGTTTCTAATATATGTTTAATGCAAGTGCAAAAGTGTTATATAAACACTAAATATGTTACACCACATTCGATGTGGGACCTAAAATGAAAGTAAGATTCAATTTTTTTTGTTACCTTCTCTGCAAGTAGCAGTGTCACTGTATCAAACAAATTATTCTTCTCTTTTCATTCTTTTAATCAACAATATCTATATTCTTCAGGTTGCATTTTCACATTCTTGCAGGATCTGATAACCCAAAATGATAGAGACAGAGAAGAAATATATATCATCAGAAGAACTTTCAAAGCACAACAAGAACGGAGATCTATGGATTTTGATACAGAGTAAGGTTTATAATGTTTCTGACTGGGGTAAAGATCACCCTTGTAGATAGGTTGTCTTGTTGAACCTCACTGGCCAGGATGTTACCGATGCGTTTATAGCGTATCATCCTGGGACTGCATGGAAACATCTTGATAATTTTTTTACTAGGTTTTACCATGATGATTTTAAGGTTTATGAGGTTTCTAAGGATTATAGAAGACTTGTTTCTGAGTTTGCGAAATTGGGTTTGTTTGAAAAGAAAGAACATGTTACTCTGTTTACACTAACTTCCGTTGCAATCATGTTTTCTATTATTGTTGTTTATGGTGGTGTTGGTTGTGAGAGTGTTTGGGCTCATTTGAGTTTTGGGATGTTGTTGGGTTTGCTTTGGATGCAAAGTACTTGTGTGGGTCATGATTCTAGTCACTACGATGTTATGTCGAGTATGGGGTATTATAAATTGGCTCAAATTATTTACGGGAATTGTTTGACTGATATGAGTATTGCGTGGTGGAAATGGACTCATAATGCTCATCATATTGCTTGCAATAGTCTTGATCATAATCCTGATTTCCAGCATACCCCGATTTTCGCGGTCTTGTCGCGATTTTCAGTTATCAACATTGGACCTTTTACCTTGTCTTGTGTTTTGCAAGACAAAACTTGTATCTTTAAACTTTCTTGCTGTTGTTTTCTCCGACCCGAAATGTCCTTGATAGACTCTATAACATTATGTGGATCGCCGTGTTTTGGACTTGGTTCCCTCTTTTGCTTTCGTGCCTACCGAGTTGGTCGGAAAGATTGATGTTTGTTCTTGCTTGTTTCGTGGTTTGTTCCATCCAACGTTTTCAGTTCTGTTTGAACCATAGAAGGTAACACAAAAAATTGTATTTTACTTTCATTTTAAGTCCCACATCGAATGTGGTATAAAATATTTAATGTTTATATAACACTTTTGCACTTGCGTTAAACATATATTAGAAACTGAACTGTCTTGTAGAGAAGTTGGACATTAGGCCTATTTAATTTTTTTAGAATATTTCATATTTAATTATGAATAAAAAATTATTATTATTTTAATTAAATATGAATAAAATAAAATAATTAAAAAATTAAAGAATATAAAATATAAAATTAAAAATAAATAATAAATTAGTTTTAATGACATGACAAATGACTGAACAAATTTTAAAGTGTCATATCATTAAAAAAATATGACAAATGATGAGGGACCATAAAAAATTCACGTTATTTAATATTGAGGGACTTAATAATTTGTTTTAAAGGAGGACTAAAATATTAAATAAATTAATATAGGGGGACTGCAAATAAGCCTTTATAAAAAACATGTAGAGATATAAATAAAATGTAATGTTTTCTTTATAAAAAAAAATATTGTTTTTTTCTCCTCTTTAATTTAGTCTTTTTAATTATTAATAAATCGTCCTAAATCATTATTACTATTTATTTATTTGTTTTTAATTTTTTTAAGTTTGTGTTGTTTTGGCTTGGCTCTTCTTTTTCTTCATTTTGTTTATTTAATTGAATAAAAATAATATTTTATGTCTGCTATTTTAAAAAATTTGTAATTTATTTTCTTTTTAAAGAAAATTTGATATAAAATATCAATTGTAATGCAATCAATTAGTAACTTATTGTTATGAATTGTATGAATTATTATAAATATCTTATTTGCTTAAGTGATACTATAGTTAGACATAAGAAAAAAATAAATTATGTTATATATAATTTTTTATATTTTAATTAGAATATTTTAGTAAGTATGCGTCGTTCTCCCTAATATTTTGGGTAAGATGATATAAGATACAATCGAAAATATTCACCTTAGTAATTGTGTGTGAAAATATTAAATTGTTCCTACTTTTATTTTTAGTAAATTTGGGCCGTTCTTTTATTTCAACAATATATTTGTAACGCACCTCAGGTGAAGCATATAATTGCCTCACCTTAAAGCCTATATATATATATATATATATATATATATATATATATATATATATATATATATATATATATATATATATATATATATATATATATATATATACATCATCCATTCGTTATTTTATTACGATCCATGAAAATATAAATGATAATTTTATTTAAATTTAACTCTAAAAAATACCGCATGCGAAAGTTAATAGCAAGAAGTTATATAAGAATTATGCTAAAATTAATGAGAGTTATGTGGAAGTTAATAGAAGTTATTTTAATAAAAAATATTATGTAAATTAAATAATATTTATAAGGACAAAAGTAATAGGAAAATATGTTACACCAAAACAAAATATTCCGTTTATATATTGTTATAGATTATAGATTATAGTTTTATTATTATTATTATTATTATTATTATTATTATTATTATTATTATTATTATTATTATTATTATTATTATTATTATTATTATTATTATTATTATTATTATTGACAAAATTAATAAAAAAAATAAAATAAAAATTATAAAAAGAAACACACACTTTTTTTCTCTATCGTTTTCTCTGGACTAATCCCTAGCAATCGACGGAAACTCTCTATCGACTCACACACTCTGCCGCCTCATTCCCGCCGGCGATTTTTCCCTCTCCGGCGCCAACCTTCACCGACGAACCGCCTCTACCGAAACCACAGGCTCGTTTCTCATTCTCTCAATTTTCTCTAAACGCTTTTCCTTTGTACCGCATGATCTACTCTTGACTGCCATCTGCATTCCGTTTCCGAATCTCGAAATCGATTATCGCTATCGTTTTTCAAGCAATTGTTACATCGATGCTTTGATTGGAATTGTAGTTATTCGCAATTATAGTTACGCGGTGGAAATTGTTAACGAATCATTTGTTTTTTCAATTTTTGATTTCCGTTTTGCAATATGTGTTGTTTTAGGTTTTTTTATAGATATGCATGTGTTTGTGATTCTGGTTTACTAGTACTGTTTTGCTGAATTTTCTGCTGTAGAATGTAATGTTCGTTTCTCTAGTTGTGGAATTAGTCGGTTTTTAGTGTTGAACAACCAATTAATGCAGTAAGGAAAATTGTGTTGGGATGGAAGTTTTATTTCTTATGCTACTGATTGATGCGTGCGTATCTTTGGTTCTGCGGTGAAAAGAATTAATTGATTATGTAAAATTGATTCTAGGTAAGGTAAAGTGATTTATGTTCTGATAAATTTATGTAAAAGTGGGTTGAACCGTAATTTTCAATGTAAAAATCATGTTTAAACTCAAAAGTTACAAATTCTAGCTTCAAGTAGAATCAATTCTAGAGACAAAATCAATTCTATTTTATAAGAACCTAACACCTCAAAATCATTCCGAAATCAATTCTAAACCTCTGGAATTGGTTTTGGCTCTTTCAAAAGGTAAACCAAACATACATGAAGAGATTAGGTACATCTAGTGACAAGGGTAGGATGTTATGCTAAAATTAAAAATTAAAGAATATAGATAGCTAAAGGAGCAATCTAGATTATTTGTGCATCGTTCATGAAGTGACGAGGAATGCATGCGAGTGAAAACTAATTTGGAGTACGGGACTTTTTAGAAAAATCTAACAAACATTATGTTACTATAGTTTTTATAATTGAATTTTAGGTAAAATTGATCAAGCTGTTTGAAGACACGGATTTGGGAAGAAAACTATTTTGAGTTCTTTGGATAGAAGACTTGAATTGTGTTAGATTAGATCATCTATCACAAATTACTTTATAGATTAGAATCTTAGAATCTTAGTTACTTGAATTTATATTAATCTTTGCACAAAATGTATCCCTTAATATAGTGTTTGGTTATCAATTACTGGCTAGAAATTTTTCTAATATTGCAAATCAGAACTGAGTCCAGAAATATATCCAGAGAAATACAAAGAGGATATTTACATATCATATCATAACATAGGGTGTAATTTACAAAGTAATAGGGAATGTATCAATGTTATCAACAAAAGGATCAACGAATTCATTTATCAGGCAGGGGTTCTGGCCCCCAGAAAAATACCCATGTGTTCCAATGTTTTTCTATAAAGTATTTTTGGTATGCACCCAGTGTGCATATCAATGAGTACCCAATGCGCATATTTGTATAGATACATATGCTGGGTGTCTACGATTTTAATTTTGGAGTAACCTCGCATTTATAGGGGCATGACATATGCGATCTGACCTGAAAAATGTGCAGCATAACCTGAGTCTATGGACATACATACATAAGTATATGCATTATAAATTGTAAAATCAGTAGTTAGGTTGTTCAACATACTAAATTTCAGCAATAATAAAGACTCGATTTTTGTGGAGATTAGTATTGAGTGGCTACTCCTTTCCTTGTTATCTCTATTAATCATAGTAAAATTTCCCTCTATCTTGCTTGTGGATATAGGCTCATAGTAGAATAGGTCGAATCACCAAAGTTTCCTTGTCTGTGTTTCTTCACAGACTCTTGATGTTAACTGAGATCCTTAAGTATATTTTATCACGAGTAGGTGATATGGATGAAATTTAAGGACTGTTATTTTTTTAGGATTAGGCTTATATTATCTTTCTAATTTCCGATTAATTAGGATCAGTGTTATCAAATACCTGCAATGGCGGCACTATGGCAGATATACGTTGCGTTTTTTGAACTCACCCTAAAGGTAAATATCAGCAGATATTGCTAGTTATTCTGCCATAATCCGCTGCAACAGCACCACAAAGCAGCTGGTATGGAGGGATTTTGGCTCTCTGCCATGGACCGCCATCCGCCATCGAGAACACTGATTAGGATCGCTGATTAAGAATAGAAGTATTTTGTATCTTTTACATTTGAGTTTAAAGTTTCTTTACTAGATATGATTTTGCGTTTCTTTACTAGATATGATTTTGCAAGTTGTAATGGTCCCCAGCCTGGGATCGAGTCACAAGTCTAGGCGTGTCGGAATTTTTCTTTAGACCTATGGTTCCCTATGACAAAAGTAAGCGCAGTGCCCCTCCAAGTCTAAAACAATTTTTTTCTAAATTGATTTCTGACTTCCTTACGCCAATGGTAATCTTCCTTTTTATAGGTTATAGATAATGGAGGGAATCCTAATTAAACTATACTACCGTTAAGATTATTATATGCAGAATCTTAATCTATATAAAGATAATTCAAATTCAAATTTAAGAGATAAAATACTCCTAATCCTAATCAGCATTTCTAATTAATTGAAATTTAAAAAGAATACATAATCCTGATTTGTAACGTACAATTGCATGATTTTCTGATTGTGCTTGTCCTCAGCGATTAAGTATATATACAGAATTGGATTTTGGTGAAATCGCGTGGAATCATAACGGTTAATCGCGGAAACGTATGATCTGTGATCTTTGTCGAGTTTTTGCATTTCTGATTTGGGGTGGTTCAAAAGTGGTGGTCGTGTGGCCCACATGCTAGGGTTAGGGAATTAATATTTTTCTTCAGGCGGGTCAGAAGAAGACCTATTTACTGCTCATGGGTTAGAAGAAGGGTTTATGCTCGCCGGTCATATAAAATCTTGTTTTGGAAATAGGGTTTTTTAAGTGCCTATTAACTATTATAAAAACAGGGTCACCTTAGGGTTCTGAGTTCAAATCTTCAGAGACGGTTGTACAATGGCCATAAGTGCCACTTGAATTAATATAAATTAATCATTTCCTCAATTTTTGAAAAAAAAGGTGACCTTTAATTATTAGTTAATTAGTTAAGTTCAAAGAGACTGCAGGATCTTTGTCCCCTGCGATCTCTGTTTCTGTTTTGCCCTACTTTTCCTTTCCACACTTTCTCTTTTTTCTGTCTTTGTGCAGTTCCCCCTCACCCATTTCATCCTTATTTTCCTTTACGACCAATGTTTATCCGTTCTTCTTTGTTTTTGTTTTTAACCAAGTGGCTTCAAATTCTCATGCTGCTACTGGCAAGGAGTCTGCTGCTGCTTACTCTCCTGTCCTTAGCTCTAGAAACAAGCGTAATAGTGTCCTTTGAAGACGAGGGTTGTCATGATATGCCACATCTAGAAGAGATTGACAATTAGGTGCTCTTGTTTTTTAACACTAATTTTAGTTGTTGTTTGTGACTTATGAAGCTACGAGTTTAAAAGACTTTGTTTATTGACTTCTTTGTCTTATGCAATTTTATATGCATATATGAATTTCCATGCATATACATGAGTTGTATGAATTTTGGTATAATCTTACAATTAATGTTACGATTGCATGGTTTACAGTAAGATACTCATGAGAAGAAAGAGCTGTGCGCTAGTTTTGAATCATGCTTCTTCCCTTCATGTCATTTGAAATTTCTATTTTGTTATTTCTATTAAGCATCACTTTCAAGTTGGCGTTATTTTTTCATTAGGGGAGTAGCAAATAAATGATTGGCTTTTCCAGGGCATATTGTATAAAGCATGTCTAATCCTAGGTGTCATAGCAGTGTGTCTGACTTGATGTTGCTGAAGTAGTTTGTTTGTCTTGGATAACACTTATCTTATTTAACAACGACTTTCATGTAGATGCAGATTATTTAAAGGCATAGAGATCTATTGATGCACTGTATTGGTTGCCAAAAAGTATTTCTGAATGTGTTTGTTGGATAGCATATTTAATAGTTGGTACTTAATACTGAAGGCAAAGTGAGATACAAAGTGTTTGGAATGATTTGTTATGGCCCAACAGTCATCCAGGCTTCAGCGCTTGCTTACTCTCTTGGACAGTATCCTCCATATTTTTCTTGTTTACTCAACTTATTATATATTTCTTTTTTGATTTTTCCTTAACCGAATCTGTAAAGCTGGATCAACCCAAGCAACAAGGTTGACTGCCGCCAGACAGATAGGCGAGATTGCAAAGTTGCACCCTCAAGACTTGACCAGTCTTCTTAAGAAGGTATTGGTTTTTCCAATGTTATGTTCATCTTGCTTTTGTTGCAAACTTGCAATATCTTATCATACATATGTACTGTCTTCTTTTTATGCTAATTATGCTAAATAGCCTGGTCGAGAAGACAAATTTGGTAGTGAAGTCGTACTCTTTCAGCTCTCTCTCTTTCTAAATTGTTTCGACATAAAAACCAATTTTCAGCTAGCAGCCTCTACTTTTACAACCTTTTGGAGTGGTTAGTTCCTTGACATGGTAATATAGCCACTTCATCTATCATCGATGTTGTTAATATCACTGCAATCACGAAGCAGAAATGTCCTCTAGTACGACGCTTTTTGCTGGTTCGCTTGCGTTCGACAGTTGCAATGTTTGCGGATAAATATTAGAATAGAAGCTATCCTGCTACATGCTACATTTCTATCCTAGTACCGGGATCAGCTGCTCTGCCTTGCTATCCAAGACTAACAACCTAGCCCTTTATCGAAGTAACGGAGGTTGAAAAGCTTAATGATTACTTGCTACTCCTATTCTTGGTATAAATGTTTAAAATGAAATGTGACTATCCTCTTTGTAATAAGGGTGTGCTAAAGTTTAGTCGCATATAATATTTTAATCTCTTGACATAATTTTTTTTCAAAAACCAATATTAAATAATAATGGCTGTTTTTCTTTTCTTATTTTGTACATTGGAAGTGTGTGAATCATTTGCCAAATTGATTATAACAACCTGTTCTATTGATCTCCAGGTTTCTCAATATCTGCGCAGTAAAAAATGGGATACAAGAGTTGCAGCTGCTCATGCAATTGGGTCTATTGCTGAGAACGTTAAGCACATAAGCTTGAATGAACTTATTACTTCTGTTGTAACAAAAATGTCTGAGAGCGGTATATCATGCAGTGTTGAGGATCTGTGTGCATGGCCTTATTTACAAGCAAAAATTACAGGAAGCTCATTTAGAAGGTTGTTCAATCAAATGATTATTTGAGCTTTTCCCATAAAAAGTACATTTGGATCTTTTGAAATAGAAAAAATGATAGAGCCAGTAACATAAATAAATTGGCAATGCAGTACGGGGCTGTCTAACCCCCTGCAAATTTTTTGTAAAAATTTGTAAAAGCAGGGGAGAAGATAACCAAAGAGAAGTATAAACAATGTAATAGGTTCAAGGGCAAAGAGATCCTTTGAAATTTTCAGCTTCATGCTCAAAGTTTATGCATACAAAATTGCATAAAGTGAACACTGCCACTGTTGTATTTCCTTTTTTTTACCAAACCATTATAATGAATCACCATGAACTTCAAGTCATTGTTTCCTATTGTTTGGGAATAGTTTTCCTCCTTTATTACATTGAACATAACTTTTGAAATACTTACGTGATGAAGTTTGCCCCTTGACAGCTTTGATTTGAATAAGGTGCTTGAATTTGGAGCTTTATTAGCATCAGGAGGGCAGGTGAAAATTTCTTGTTACAATCTCGACCTTAAGTCTTACATTTTTCTTTTGAAGTCAAAATACTCATATTAAACTAACTAAATATTCCTGATTTGTTGAGCTTGTAATCTTGCATATGCGAAAGTTACATATTAATTGTTTTTCTCTCTTGGTAAAGAGTCTTAGCTGCTTTAAAGCAGGCATATAAGTATTGTCTGGGAGAGAACAACTAGATTCTTTTGACAAAACATGTATGCTGCATAGGAAAATATTATATCAAATAACCATTGAAGTTGTTAAGGTCTTTATTCTAATTTTTAGGTCTAAGGTAGAAAGATTGGATAAACAAAGAAACACAGGAAAAAAAATCAATTTATAGTTGGGAGAACATATCTAGAAGTGGGACTCTAGACTAAGACTGGAATAATCTTAATATCCACCTTTTAAAAACTTTTTATGTGCTAATTCATGTTCTTCCTCCTAACTATTGATCTAGCTAGACTTGGTTGTGATATAGATTGAGTCTCAAAGAAAATGATTGAGCACCAAAGAACAGCACATGTTGCACAACACCAAAGTCTTGCATGCTGCACCCACAATTTCCATACATTTTCATGGTGATTATTTTTAACATAATCATCTGTTCTAGGGCACATTGGATTATGATACTTTTGGGGTTAATGTTTTAATTTCCAATAAGTTCTAAATTCTATGAAGTATGTACAAGCGTTCTATGTGTAGGACACAATTATTTTTCCCATAACTTTCCTTGGTTCCTAGTAAATACATAATTTTAATGTCTAGTAATACGATCTTGTTAGAACAGTAGTTTGTCCTATTTCTTAAAACTGAAACTTCAAACTTGGTATTAGTGGTTAGTTATGTCTATATAAGGCCAAGTTGGTAGTAAATTTGTAGTGGGTCAGTTGAACTTGTTCTGACTTTGCAATTGTTGTTCATAAACTGGTTTTTGTGCTTCATACATTGTATAATGAAAGAGCTATGAATTGCTTTTGAAGTTTTCACTTCTTTTGATTGCATGCGTGTTTATTTCAGACTATTTATGCCATGTTCCATTTCAGGAGTACGATATTGGAAGCGATAATATAAAGAACCCAAGGGAGCGTTTAGTTCGCCAAAAGCAAAATCTCCGACGCCGTTTGGGTTAGTAAATTGTTTTATGTTATAATATCTTAATGCCTGGGATTGCTAAACATTTATGACTTCCTTAGTATCCACTCTAGTTGATATAACTGGACACTTGTTCAGCACCTGACTATATGCTATAGTGGCGAGAAGGCAAGACTGTGTTATATGATAGTCAAATGGCCCTGTATTATGGGAAGTCAAACGAGTCGCCGTTGTGGCATCCTAATTCTTGGGGTGCTCTTTCTACTGTTTGAAGCAGTCAATTGATTTGTTTTCAGTACATATATATGCTTGATGCAGACCGAAGGGCCGATATCACCAAGGTTTTTGTTATAAATAGAGTGACACTCAATTACAACCCCACGAGGTGTGATGCAAATGATCCTAACTAAGGGAATCCTAACAAACGGCCCCTAGGGGAGTGTGTGATTCGTATTGTTGTGAAAGGGAATATGCTGAGAATGAATGTTGGGTATAGTAAGTTGGAATTCAGTTGGACATTTGGGAGCGACTTGGCCTCTTGAATTGCATAGGCTTCACTTTGCTTCCGGGTTTTCCTTTTGTCTGTAGGACTTGCTGACTTGCTATCATTTTGATAACATGCCTTCATTTCCCATTCGTATAGTGAATTTAGTCTCTATTCTTTGTTCAATTTCTAGTATTCATCATTAGTATCAAAGGTCTCGATCTCGAAAGCTTGAATGGTAAACATGAGAGTAGCAATAATATCTAGCCGAGAAGAACACAAGTTTCTGTAATGGAGAACAAATGTGAATAGGTTGAATAGATGTTTTGTAGGATGAGATGCCTTTTCGCTTGCTATAACACAATATCAGAAGAGCCAACTCATACGAGGTTTGTTGACAACAGAAGAAGTAGAGGCAGTGTTGTGTATGGCGGTCCATGGCGGAGAGCCAAAATCCTGCCATAGCAGCCGCTTTGCGGCGCCGTTATTGCGGATTATGGCGGAAAAACCCGCAATAGCGGTCGATATTTACCATTGCGGCGAGCCTAAAATTCGCCATGTACATCCGCCATAGCGGGGCAATTTGATAACACTGAGTAGAGGTATCCAAAAGATTGAGGGACACAATTTGAGGACTGCTGTACCACACAAGGACAAAAAGGGATTTTCATATGTTCATCATAGAGGAGGCATGCACCTTGATTAGCTTATGAAAGAACATTCCAAAAGAAATCTATATTAGGGAACCATCTTTTTTTTTTCTCTCTGCTAACACTTATCCTAACTCAACAAAGTTTATGTGCTGCTGATTTCAGAAATCCTTTTTTGTCAATGTAGGTTTAGATGTCTGCGAACAATTTATGGATATCAATGATGTAATTAGAGATGAAGATCTTTTGGCACATAAATCAGACCCGTATCTCAATGGCATGGATCATAAAGTTTTTACATCTTGTTCTGTACATAACATTCAGAAAATGGTTGCAAATATGGTTCCTAGTGTCAAATCAAAGTGGCCGAGTGCTAGAGAACTGAATCTTTTAAAGCGCAAAGCAAAAAATACCTCAAAGGACCAAACAAAGAGCTGGTGCGAAGATGGAACAGAGGCTTCAGGCCCTCAAAATTTGACTTCAAAAGGCACGTGTCCTGATTCGGTAAATCATAGTAAGGTATTATCCTGTTTTACTGGCTAATTTTATGGTAATTTTGGACTCTCTATGGCCATGTCTCTACAGTTACACATTTATTCGGTTGCACTATTATAGCAGTGTTATCAAATATCCGTCATGGCAGTGCTATGGCAGATATACATGACAGTTTTTGGGCTCGCCGCACTAATAAATATTGGTCGATATTGCGGGTTTTTCTACCATAATCCGCTATAACAGTGCTGCAAATTGGCCGGTTTGGTGGAATTTTGGTTCTCCTCCATCAGCTATTTGACAATACTGTATTATAGTTGGTATTAGTCATTGCTGGTAGCAGTTATCTGTTATTGGTAACTATTAATATTATTATCAATTTGATCCGCACATCCTTGTAAGCAATAAAACAAGTTTCATTCTGTTTATATTTAGAAATTCTATCTCGACCTTAAAATTATTGCAATGCAAATTCATTCAATTTTCATCTTCAATCAAAAAGCCATAATTCAGATCAATTTTGTTGCCACTTTATATAGGCATTCACACAAGTTAATCACGACGAATACGGATTTGAGCATGATGAAGATGGACAATGGCCTTTCAGTACTTTTGTCGAGCAACTTATTATTGATATGTTTGATCCTGGTAAGCCTCTTAACCCAATTGTCATATTTTGTAAAATTTGAAGAATGTGGGATATTTAGTTATATGTGAGTTTCACATTCATTTTATAATGTTGTCTGAATGATTTTTTTAAATTCTGTCGTTAGTTTGGGAGGTACGGCATGGTAGTGTGATGGCATTGAGAGAGATTTTAACACATCAAGGTGCTTCTGCTGGAGTGTTGAAACACAACCCAAACTTGGGTGGGACTTCATTTGTGGAATTAGAAAACAAAAATACATCAAACGTGTTGAAGAGAGAAAGGGATATTGATTTAAATATGCAAGTTTCAGCAGATGATTGTGTCTTGAACTTGAAGAAACCAAAACTTGAAGATGTATCATTATCAACACTTGAAGATGTATCATTATCAACATCTATGGATAGCGTGATGGCTTGCAGTAACGGAGGTGATACTGAAAACATCATTAGTTCTGAAACACAGGGATGCACTTTACCTATAGACTATGGTAATGGGAAATTTGATGGTAGTTCTGTTGACATGAATATGGAAACTCACTATGATGGTTTACATGATGCAACCAAGGAACCTGCTAATATATCAGACCAGAAAGGTTATTCTGATGACCAAAAGATTCTCTCTGGAAACCCTAATATGCTGAGAAATCTTCCTCAGAATTGCGAGCTGATGAACTCCGTCAAAGTGGCTAGAAGTTCCTGGCTTCGAAACTGTGACTTTCTTCATGACTGTGTCATACGCTTTTTGTGTGTATTGTCACTTGACCGGTATGATATTTTGTTTTGTATATCTTCTAATAAATGAACTAGATCCTTCTGAACCTTGGTGCAACCTATTCACAAATTTCTTTTGTCTGTTCTTACCATTGGCTATTATTGTCAATGTGATACTGTGATACTGTCTTTCTGCAGCAACTATTATTTTTTGATAATGTCTGGTTATTTTATTTCAGCTTTGGAGATTATGTATCTGATCAGGTTGTTGCACCAGTGCGTGAAACCTGTGCACAGGCATTAGGGGCTGCATTTAAGTATATGCATGCAGCACTAGTAAACGAAACATTGAACATATTGTTGAAAATGCAGGTAAATATCATTTAATGACACAATTTCTTTTTACATGTGAGCATTGCTTTAATATGCATCAACTGTTCTGATTTTCCATCACCCTTCCACCAGTTTCTTTTATAATAGGTTTTGGTTTGAGTTCTTTGACTTATATTAGTTTTTAATCTTTATGCTTCTGCTGTTGTCTTTTGTTCAGTGTAGTCCAGAATGGGAGATTCGTCATGGCAGTCTTCTGGGTATCAAATATTTGGTTGCTGTGCGGCAGGTGCATATCTTTTTGCTGCCACTTCTGTTTTAGGTTATACTAAGTCGAATATATGATAGATGAGGCATATAGTTATTAGTTACTTATGCACATTTTTGTTGGCCTTAGTTTTGTGTAAGATATTTGAGTAATATGCATCCATACATTGGATACAGACACAATGTAGTACAGGTCTCATATGAAGTGTTAGATTTTTATCTGTATAGTAGTTATTTCTAGGAAATTCTGTTCCCCCCCCCAAAAAAGTTTTCAACATTTGTGCGAGCAATTGTTCCGGTTCTCTTTTTTCGAGTAGTTGTATTATTTCTGTTTCCGATGCTTCTCAACATGTGATATAATTTGAGAATAGTGAGTCAGGAAATGAAGGAAAGTGACGGAAACTAATAAAACAATCCAATCTTTTAGATCAAAAGCTAAACTTGTGTTATCAATTATTGTTTCAGCTCTCTTTTCTAGTAGTTGTGTTATTTCTGTTTCCTGTGTTTCATGACAATATCGGGCATTGGAAAATTGAGACCTTTGAAGCATGGGTACTTCTAAAATGGTGAAGTACCGGTACGGTACACGTACTGTACTCGTGATACTTCATTTTTTCTCATTATTTGATTTTGAGTGAAATTTGTGGTTTTTTCAAATATCAATATAGTATATTTATGTATTTTAATTTCTCTGTTATTGTATCTAAATATTATTTTTTATAACTTTTATAATGATATTTTGTTATGAACCTAACAATTTATTTATCTACTCATACATTTTATAGAAAATTCTTATTTTTTATTAACGTACCTGGACCTTGATTTTTAAAAAAATGGCGTATCCCGTACCAGTACCCGCACCGGGTACCGTACCCGTACCTATGCATCATAGATTGAGACTCAATTTAGCTAGTCTGTCATTTATAGTTCCATTATATTGAAACCCACTCTTTTCGTAATGTGTTTCTTTTTTTTTTCTTTCTATTAGTCTAATGTGTCTTTTACTGACATAGGAGATGCTTTCCGATTTGCTTGGACGTGTTCTTCCTGCATGTAAATCTGGGTTGGAGGACCCTGATGATGATGTCCGAGCAGTTGCTGCTGATGCTTTAATACCAGCTGCAGCTGCAATTGTTGCTTTGCAGGGTCAAACACTACATTCAATTGTGATGCTATTATGGGATATATTGCTTGATTTGGATGATTTAAGTCCGTCCACTAGCAGGTATTTTACAGGGTAGATTTTTTGTAAATGAAATTACCTGTCTGCTTACTTTTCCATGCTCCATGTTGATGAGCATTTGCTTTCATATCTTATTTATTCAGGTTACAATGTTAATTAATGAAAGCAAAATTAGTCGGTGATAGCATTTTGGTCATTGTTAAATGAAACTACTGAAATTTTAGCATTGTGCTCGTGCACTCAGTTTGTTGTCAAAATGTCCTAAACAAATTATACGATATTTTTTATCATGTTTTTGAGTCAGATTTTGTGAGGATCTATGAATGTGTTCCATTTTTGTAGTATTGTCATATAGTGGTATAGCATAGTGGAATTTGAGCAAACCACTATTTCTCACAATATGATCAATGTTGTCAAATAGGGGCTATATACCATAGTAGAATTTGAACAAACATCTACTTTCCACTATCTAGAATCCTTTCTACCTATCAATTTGCTATTCAAAATTTCTATTTGACTAGGATTGCAATATGATAGAAACTGGTACCGATTGATATATTTACTGAATAGTTATTATTTGTTGTTGAGTAGTACAAAAAGATGGTGGAAATTAGACTTAGGTGGTTTGGGCATGTAGAGAGAAGACACGGATGCATGTAGAGAGAAGACATGTGGATGCAATAGTAAGAAGAGTAGATCAGATGGATGGCAGTCAAACCGCTAGAGGTAGAGAAAGACCTAGAAAACTATAAGAGAAACTATTAAAGATGTTTTTGAGGTTAATTAGTTGGATAAAAGAATGATTTTTGATGGAGAGTTATGCCATAGTTCGATCCATGCTGATCCCACTCGGTGGGAAAAAGCTTGGTTGTTGTATTATTGAATAATTTCTGAAGAAAGGTCCTAATTAAAGATAATTCATACAAATTTACACTTGAACAGGATGGAAATGTTACACAGAAAAGAATATACAATACGCATTTCCTACCAAGTTCCAAGAGCATGGTTCTCTCCCATCCAATTAACCACTTACTATTTTTTTTATAATAACCCAATATTTCTATAATCCCTTATTTTAGTGAAACTTAGTTATAGAGAAGCTTATTTAATATGATCCTACTTTTCTTATTCTCTTGCTAGATTGTTTCTGACAATTTTCCTTTGAACTAATGACATATCTATGAATGCTGGTTAAATGTGATGTATTCTTATGCTTTGTAATAGTATTCAACTTTGCCATCTTTCTGTAATATATACTTCGAAGTAACTGAGTTTCAGTCTTATTTTAGTTTAGAGAATGTTCAGGGAATAGGGGGGTTTTATAATTTTTGACAGATTTCTTGGTTTTTTTTGGTATGCTTTGTATCTTGTAGAGACCAAAAGCACCAAACTTTTGCATGTTATATTAGACAAATTAACAAGTCATTCATCTATTTGCAGTGTAATGAATCTGCTTGCAGAGATCTATTCTCATGAAGAGATGGTCCCAAAGATGTATAAAGTTTTTAAATTGGAAGACAAAGAAATCGAAAATGGAGCCGGTGCTTGTGGTGATGATGTGGAAGAAAATCCTTTTGTACTTTCAACTCTAGCACCACGTTTGTGGCCCTTTATGAGGCATAGTATCACATCTGTCCGTTATTCCGCAATTCGAACTCTGGTAATTATAACATTCCTTGTAACTTAGTCACGATATAGTTTTTTTTTACAAAATGCAATGGAAGGCTTAGCCAATTTTTTTCATTTTCAGGAAAGGCTACTTGAAGCTGGATATAAGAGAAGCATTTCTGAACTCTCTAGTGCTTCATTTTGGCCCTCTTCTATATTTGGTGATACCCTTAGAATTGTCTTTCAGAATTTACTATTGGAAACAAATGAGGAGGTTTTGCAATGTTCTGAGAGAGTTTGGAGTCTCCTTGTTCAGGTATATTAGATTTCCGTGAAACTGTAAAACTGATTCTGTACTGAGAGTTGAAAATGATTGTTCAAATTCTGATTTTGTTACAATTCGGTATTAATAGACTAAAAATTAGTTCTAGCTAACCGTGTTAGTCATCTCAGTTAGTTATTCTCACAACATTGAAAGAATAATGATTAATGATAGAATAGAACTAGAAGTACTTGAGAAATGATATATACTAATAATAGTTATCCTGTTGCCATGAATATAATAATGAGTTTCTCTATCTCAAAGAAATGCTAATTGTTAATAGAAAAGTATTGCAGCGTTACAGTCAACTGGTTCAGAAAGAAAAGTAGTTTAGATTCTTTGTTGGGTTTCTTCTTAATGTGATCATGAGAAAGAAAAAAACAGTGTGCACTTCTCAGGGAAGACTCGAGGGCTCCATGTACTCTATTCCCTCTTATATATGTTCTTTTTCCTTATTAAGGTATTACCCCTCCTGTCATTCTGTTGGAACTAGTTCTACATTATCCCTTGACCTCCTTCTCCGTCTTCCTCCTAGTGGTTTGTACCAGTTTTTAACTCTTTAAAAACTGTGTTATTATATTTGGTTGTTAGGTTTTTGTGGTATTGCATATTGTTGGAAATTCCACGGGTAGTCTGCCCCTAGCCGCCTTCAGTTGCAGCAAATTTGGACCGGCTTCGTTGCACTCTCCAACCCATTCAGCGTGTTAAAGGAGTTGGCTTTAGTCCCACATTGGGTAGAGATATGACATTTGTAGTGCTTAAAAGGCTTTTGAGCAATCCTCACGTTACAAATCAGTTTTGTTGTATGGGTTAGGCCCAAGGCCCAAATTCCAAGATAGATCAGAGCCTAACATTGATCTGTTATTTGGTTTCCTGTATTTAGCTCCTTATCGTATCCATGACCTTTGTAATGCTTTGAAAGTTTAAGCAATTTAGTGGTGGATGAGTTAGGTATCCGGGGTATTATTAGGAATTTAAATCTAATACGCCTTCATTGGATATTATGCCATGGGCCTTCTACCTCTAAGTAGTTTCCTGCATGTGTTGGGCCTCGGTTACTGTTGCATGAGATGATTTGAATTGCTTGAGAGAATTACTGTCAGCCTTGTTATTTATAACCAAGTGATTACAATCAAATCTACAACTAAATCCCTTCATTATAGGAATAAAACAAACAAGTCTAATCATAGAGATATTTATTCAACAAACTATAATTTAAACTACAATCTATCCTAACACTCCACACCCAAGCTAAAGCTTACTAAGCTTTAAACTTGTTACGAACATTCCTATTAAAAGAGAAGATTGCACAACCAATATTAGAACCACAATGAACTTTAGCAATCTGCATCCCCAAACAAAGGTGAACGGTATTGGGTCAGATGTTGTGTCCTTTGCTTGAAACAACCAACTTAACTGTGTGATCAATGCCGGTGAATCAACATTGGCGATAGTTGGACGGTGGGACTACCAAAAATGAAAAAACTAACGTAAGTGGGACATGTCATCCGTGACTGGGGCCAATGACTCAACCTTTCCATAGAAACAATGCCGGCGTGATGGCACACTCAAAAAGTTGTTGGAGAGAAGCTGCCCGTGCGTGACTGCTTAATCTTTTTTATGAACAACACCAATGCGGTGAACAGTTACAAGCGGCTAGCAGTGCAAACAGATGAACAGTTCCAAATAGGAAAAGATCTCAAAAAGGCTGCAATGAAGAAGTATCACAAAAGAAACGACAAAGATTACAGTTAGGATATATGCAGAAGCTATGCCCTTCAAAATCGAGAGCTCTGATGCCATGTAGAAAAATAATATTTGATATGTTTCAAATATATGAATCATGTACACGCACTAATCTGTTTATATAGGCTATTCTAAACCTAAAAGACTGACTAATGGACCAAATACATATTACTATTAATAATTATAAAAATACATCAATTACAACAATTTCTCATTTAATAAGTTTTCTGCCTAATTGATGGCAGTGTTCTGTGGAGGACCTGGAGACAGCTGGAATATCTTACATGACTTCTTGGATAGAACTTGCATCTACACCTTTTGGTTCTGCTTTAGATGCCTCAAAGATGTTTTGGCCTGTTGCATTTCCACGAAAAAGTCAATTTAGAGCAGCAGCTAAAATGAGAGCTGTGAGGATTGAAAATGAATATGGCGGAAATCTTGGCCTTGAATCTACAATATCAACTATTCCACAGGATAGAAATGGAGATGTTCCTACGAATTCTGTCAAGATAATTGTTGGTGCTGAGGTCGACACATCTGTAACTCGTACCCGGGTAGTTACAGCAACTGCTTTGGGAATTTTTGCCTCTAAACTTCCAGAGGGTTCTTTAAAAAATGTTATTGATCCACTGTGGAGTTCAATAACGTCTCTTTCTGGTGTCCAGCGCCAGGTATGAATTTTTGACTTGCATATGATTATCCTGCAGCAAGATGTTTCTACCTTTTCCTGTCTTTAATATTTTTTTATGTATTTAGGTTGCATCTATGATTCTTATTTCTTGGTTCAAGGAGGTTAGGACCAGGAATTTGTCTGAAAGCCTCAATGGTATTCCTGCTTCCCTCAAAGATTGGTTGCTGGACTTATTAGCATGTTCTGACCCTGCGTTTCCAACAAAAGGTTCACTTATTCCTTATGCCGAGCTTTCAAGAACTTATTCGAAGATGCGAAGTGAGGCTGGTCAATTGCTCAATGCAGTCAAATCTTCTGGTATGTTTAGCGAGTTATTAACAACAACCAATATTGAGTTGGATAACTTGAGTGTAGATGATGCCATTGGTTTTGCATCAAAAATTCCAGCATTGTGTAATGATAGTCCTGCAAATGAATCTTCAAGAAAGAACACTACGGATGATATTGAATCCTCAAAACAGAGGCTTTTGACAACTTCTGGCTATTTAAAATGTGTTCAGGTATGACTCAAACAAGTATCGTGATTATTACTATTATTTAGAATTTCTTGAACTGATTTGGCATTACTTGGTTTTTTCATCATTTATCTGTTTTAAGTTATCCCCAGTTTATTTCCTGACATGTTTGTTACTGTTCTATGGAATGATTGGCAGAGTAATTTGCATGTTACGGTTACATCGGCAGTTGCAGCTGCAGTCGTGTGGATGTATGAGTTTCCTACTCGGCTCACTCCCATCATTTTGCCTTTGATGGCTTCGATCAGACGAGAACAGGTGCTACCTATATCCTGACTGTATGTTTAATACATAATATATGCACGTTTAATTTACTGATAAAATACCTGTTGTTTCAGGAGGAAATACTGCAAATTAAGTCAGCTGAGGCTCTTGCTGAGCTAATATATCACTGTGTTTCACGGAGACCTTGCCCCAACGATAAATTAATTAAGAATATATGTAGTTTGACTTGCATGGATCCCTCTGAGACCCCTCAAGCTAAATCCGTTTGTTCCATCGAGAGTATTGATGACCAAGGTCTTCTGTCTTTCAGAACTCCTGTGACTAAACAGAAGTCAAAGGTGCATGTGCTGACTGGTGAGGATCGATCAAAGGTAGAAGGGTTTATTAGTAGACGAGGATCTGAGCTATCATTGAGGCTTCTGTGTGAGAAGTTCGGTGTTTTGCTCTTTGATAAGCTTCCTAAGCTGTGGGATTGTCTTACTGAGGTTCTTAAGCCGAGCTCCTCCGAATCTCTAGTTGCCGCTAATGAAAAGCAAGCTACGGTAGCAATTGAGTCTGTTAGTGATCCTCAGACCTTGATTAACAATATCCAGGTTGGTGCCATCAATTTCTTCCTGGAAACTTGGCTCTTTACATATAAGAATTTTGCGTTTAGCTGTGAATTGGTATAGAGTTGATCTGCTACATCATGAGATGAGATGAATTTGTCAAAGAGATTCTTCTTGCTGAGAGTTTGGTTGCTTTATTTTATTGTTTTGACTCACAAAAGAGCACTGGAAAACAATACCCTACTTCTGTGAATTTTCCAGATTTTGTTATGATTAAGTCTTTTCCTTTTAAACTAAAATGCATGTCAATAGTTTCAAGATTGGTATCTGCATTCTTTACTTATATATCATTGATTGATGACATGTTTTTATATTTCCTTTTTTAATAATTCAATAGATTCTTCAAATTTATCTAATATGCATTTGAACCAGTTTTACTGATTGAAAAATGTGTTGTTTAATATGCATCATGGTTTTCTTGTAGGTCGTGCGATCTATTGCTCCCTTGTTAAGTGAGGAGTTGAAGCCAAAACTTTTGACACTTCTTCCATCCGTTTTTAAATGTGTGAAGCATTCTCATGTGGCAGTTAGATTAGCCGCTTCACGCTGCATCACTTCCATGGCTCAGTCAATGATTGTGAAAGTCATGGGAGCTGTGGTTGAAAATGCTATCCCTATGCTGGAAGATGCAACGTCAGTTCATGCTCGACAAGGAGCCGGCATGTTGATTAGCTTTCTTGTTCAGGGGCTTGGTGTAGAGTTGGTACCTTATGCTCCTCTGCTGGTGGTTCCCCTTTTACGATGCATGAGTGATTGTGATCAGTCTGTCAGACAGAGTGTGACCCATAGCTTTGCTGCTCTTGTACCTTTACTTCCTTTAGCGCGTGGTGTTCCTCAACCAATTGGAATAGGGGAAGGTATATCTAAAAATGCAGAAGATTTGCGTTTTCTGGAGCAGCTACTTGACAACTCTCATATTGAAGATTACAAGTTGTGCACTGAATTGAAAGTAACACTGAGAAGGTAAATTTGACAGTAGTTTTTTTTTACGGGGTGGGTGGTGGTGGTTTGTCTTTTCTATTTTTACATTTACCCGCCTGTCTAGTCATAGGTTTTATGGAGTATAGTGTGCTGGTTTAATGATTAAAACTTGATTCAACAATGGAATTCAATTTTAAATCTCTCATAGTTCCTGCTGGTGTTTCCATAAAATTTCTCTTTGAAGTGTTCACAATGAAGATGATACATATGCTAAATTCTTGAATCTTCTGGCTCGATCTTCTATGTTCAACCTTATTTTGATCTCATCACTGACAAACCACTTCCTCTTTTCTTTCTTCTATTTACTTGACATGTGACTTGTGTAATGTTTATTGACATTATTGGATTTGCTATCAATGTTTCAATCTTTCTTAATTTCATTTTGCTCCTTCTAGATATCAACAGGAAGGCATAAATTGGTTAGCTTTTCTGAAACGTTTTAAACTTCATGGAATTTTATGTGATGACATGGGGCTTGGTAAGACACTTCAAGCATCGGCAATTGTGGCCTCTGATATAGTTGAGCATCAAACTCAAATCACCAATGAGGATCTTCTGCCATCTTTAATTATTTGCCCGTCAACACTAGTTGGACATTGGGCCTTTGAGATAGAAAAGTATATTGATGTTACAGTCATATCTAGTCTTCAGTATGCTGGTTCTGCCCAGGATAGAGTGCTTCTTCGAGAGAGTTTTTGCAAGCATAATGTTATTATAACATCGTATGATGTTGTTCGCAAAGATATTGATTATTTGGGACAGCAGATGTGGAACTACTGTATTTTAGATGAAGGACATATAATAAAGAATGCTAAGTCTAAAGTTACTCTTGCTGTAAAGCAGTTGAAAGCCCAACACCGCTTGATATTGAGTGGGACACCAATACAGGTTGGTGATTACTGATGAGTATATATTCTCATTAAAAACAATGCTTATCACCACTAATCTGATTAATGTGTTACCTTCTCTTGCAGAATAACATTATGGACTTGTGGTCCCTTTTTGATTTTTTGATGCCTGGGTTTCTTGGAACAGATAGACAGGTATCTTTTTGCTTCTTATCATTGTAATTGACGTTGTTACAATAATTTAACTGCAACCCATGTTGGTACCTGCTATGATTTGGAAAAATGATACATTGATTCGATTGTTAGGTCATGAAATTCTGGGACAGAACTCTGATTAATTTGTGTTCATGAAATTGAAGTGGTTAACCAAATGAATTTCGGACATAATTTTGTTCCTTATGTATTATTCCAAGTTAATTGTAACGTGATATACTGGACAGGCATAATCATATATCCTCAAAGGTATAGTTTCACTTGTGCTGTCCAATTTTCTTTGGTGGGGGTGGAATTGAATGGTTACATCTGTTAGTGTACTAATTCTACATGTCTCAGCTCTAGCAATGTTGGTAATTTGTTTGATTTAAAATGCCAATTCACACATTAACTTTTTCTAGTTAGGAATTCTTTTCCAAATAAAGTTCATTTCTTTAATTGCTGAGATAAATAGTTTGATAAAATTTGGCTAGAATTGGCCATGCTTTTTGGGGTTGTGGTTGGGTTAGTCAAAATGGAGGGACCACCCATCTATCCAATATTTTTGTGCAAAAGAATTATGGGTGTCTGGTATTTTCATAATTTGAATTGTTTCACCTACCAAAGCCAAATTTATGCCACTGCTTGCTTCTGCATACATTCAAATCTGTAAAATTTTCCTCATGGTCATGTGCTTTTATGGCTAGCGTCCATTTCGTCGTCTTAGCCATCTATGTAGTGCTTTGCTAACGAGAATGCATACATGCCAAGGGTCAATACATTTTAACTTTGTTTTTGTGTAGTTTTTGTCCCAATTAGCATTAATTCATTGCGTTTTTCTTACAGTTCCAAGGCACATATGGAAAACCACTTATAGCTGCAAGAGATCCAAAGTGCTCTGCTAAGGATGCCGAAGCCGGAGCACTTGCTATGGAAGCATTGCACAAGCAGGTGATTTTTTGTTCACTCGTTATTGCATTGTAAAATTGTATTTTCTTCTAATTGGACGTAATGTTGTTCTCTAGGTCATGCCTTTCCTCCTTCGAAGGACAAAGGATGAAGTCTTGTCTGATCTGCCTGAGAAAATAATTCAAGACAGATACTGCGATTTGAGCACTGTACAACTTAAACTATACGAACAGTTTTCTGGTTCTCGTGCAAAACAAGAAATGTCATCGATTGTAACAACAAATGAGTCAGCTTCTGCTGAAGGAAGTAGCAGTTCTACTAAAGCGTCTTCACATGTTTTCCAGGCAATAAGATTTTTACTTTTAACAATTAATTATCGTTCCATCAATCTCTTTTTTGACTCTTTTTAAGCCTAATATCCATTATATCTCTCAGGCGCTTCAATACTTGCTAAAACTCTGCAGTCATCCATTGCTTGTAATTGGTGGGAAGATTCCAGATTCTCTCTCTACCATCCTTTTGGAACTGTTTCCTGCTGGCTCTGATGTCATTTCAGAACTTCACAAACTCCATCACTCTCCAAAATTAGTTGCTCTTCATGAGATTCTCGAAGAGTGTGGAATTGGAATTGATGCTTCAGGTTCTGAGGCTGCTGCTGGCATTGGGCAGCATAGGGTTTTGATATTTGCTCAACATAAGGTAATATTACCCTTTTCATTGGGGCTAATTTCTTTCAAAGACTAATAAATAGTGTACTGATTTTATCGTTTAAAAATTGTTTATGTGCAGGCGTTCTTGGATATAATTGAAAAAGATTTGTTTCAGACACACATGAAAAAGTAAGATTCTAGATCCGTTAATATTACTAAATTAGCTATTTAGATTTGCATTCTTGTTTCATAGCATTTTTAAGGTTTTTATTGAAAGATTACCCACATGGTTTTGCATGGAATTATGATTCTTGAAATTGATTGACTTTGGTTGTAATTGATAATGACAACATTATTTTCCTTTTTGCGGTACAGTGTCACATATTTGCGGCTAGATGGGTCAGTTGAGACCGATAAACGGTTTGAAATTGTAAAAGCTTTCAATTCAGATCCAACCATTGATGTCTTATTGCTTACGACTCATGGTAACAAATTCTCTCTTCCTTCGATCTACTCATTTATTTTTAGAAAAATGCTAACATGTGCCCTTAAAGGGTACATGTTAATGAACTATGTATAAAAATGTTGTCTTGGAATTCATTCGTGAAAACTTAAAAATTGTTCTTTGTTGAAGTTGGTATTTGTGTTTTTGGTGTTTGTTTGAAGTCCCACATTGTATAGGTTCCCGGACTGTCAAATGTATATATATGTGAGGGCAACCTCATCCTTTGTACTAGCTTTTTCGGATTGAGATCCAAGCATATTTAATATGGTATTAGAGTCGGTTTAAGGACTGCAATGTGGGCATTTGACCCAGGCCCACGCTAGGCTTGAGGGTGGGTGTTGAAGTTGGTATTTGTGTTGGTGTTTGTTTGAAGTCCCACATCGCTTAAGTTCCCAAGCTGTCAAATGTGTATATATATATATATATATATATATATATATATATATATATATATATATATGTGTGTGTGTGTGTGTGTGTGAGGGCAACCTCACCCTTTGAGCTAGCTTTTCGGGTTGAGATCCAAGCATATTTAATATTATTTTCAACAAAGTATCTATTTTAGATTCCTTACCATGTTAGCAAAACACTTATATATAGTTTTTTATGACAAATTTATTTGTCTTGTTATTTTAACTATTTTCTCTATTTGCAGTGGGCGGGCTTGGTTTGAACCTTACATCTGCAGATACCCTTGTATTTGTAGAGCATGACTGGAATCCTATGCGTGATCTTCAGGTAACTCGCGATTCATTCAATGATTTTTATTGGTTTTCTTTTACAGCTCAAGACCACTCTACTTTTGATAGCTAAGCATTCAAAGAATCAACATAAGTCATGAGATTAAGTTGTCCAATAGGTCTTTAGTTAGTTTTTTCTGATTAAACATTCGATGTAAGTGGTGGTTGGTTTTTTCTAGCTTGGTCGATACGCTGCCTTATTGCATGGCCTCTTACTATCTTTAATGCCCAACACTTTCAGCTTACATTAAAAGGAATAAGTGTATTTTTTGGTCCAATGACACTGTTCCTTATATGAATAACCTGCAGGCTATGGATAGAGCGCACAGGTTAGGTCAGAAGAAAGTAGTTAATGTTCACCGTCTGATAATGCGTGGTACTTTGGAAGAGAAAGTTATGAGTCTACAAAAGTTTAAAGTGTCAGTGGCTAATGCTGTCATTAATGCGGAAAATGCTAGTTTGAAAACAATGAATACAGATCAGCTGCTAGATTTATTTGCATCAGCAGAAATCCCGAAGAAGGTATTAATACATGTTTATTTCTTGTATAGCTTGCTTTATATGCAAAGCATTATTACATGAATAATATGACTGGGCCAGTAGTTACTCGAATGAAGACTGTGATAATATATCTGGTTTGTATTTGTTAATATGTATGTGTTCTGACAATTTGAGGCTGCAAAAGAACTAGTATGAAACCATCACACGCATGTACACATAGGAAATCTTGTCTAATCTTTTTGGAATGATAATTTGTGTAGGGATCTTCTGCTGTGAAGAGTTCAGAAGACAATGCAGATGGAGAAATAGGCAGTGGAAAGGGATTGAAAGCAATACTTGGGGGATTAGAGGATCTATGGGACCAGTCACAATATACAGAAGAGTACAATTTGAGTCAATTTTTGGCAAAGCTTAATGGTTAATGTTCAAGATCCATCTCAAGAGTCAGAGAGTGTACATACACATATTCAAGACTACAAATTTTGACTTTGTAACATCTCGATTTTTTTCTCACATGCCCTTTTCCTCATATTTTGTCATCAATTTTTGAGTACTCGGAAGGTGGCATATGCTTGTGACATGTATGCATACAGGCGAGTAAATCAGCGTCTGTATTTTACAGGGTTGAGGAGAGTGAGGTTTGACTGAATGTTGGAAGCCCTTGTGGGTCATATAGAGAATTGAACTAGTGAAGGCTTGGGGAGGGGATGGAGCAACATGTCTTTTTTTCTCTTGGATTTTGATATTGTATATATTTACACATTCATTTCTAATTATAGTTATAGCTTTTGCTAACAAAAATCTAATGCTAATATTTCTTCAAAATCAGACAACATCAAATTTAAAGGTGATATCGTCACTTTTTTCTTCTCTCATGTTGCCTCTCATGCATTGTTAATTACTGGATTACCCACAAGATGAGGGACAGATCTTATTTACATCACTCAAGCTATTCCACGTAATTTATTGTTGAACAAATATCTATTTCTATGGTTGTCTTATTAAAGTCTAAAACTTGACACATAGAACTCGTAGTGGTTTCAAGTTGAAATACCACTCACTATATAGACTACAATGACTAATGAACTCGCTAGATTTTTTTATAAGCAAATTTTAATACAAGGTAACACTAAATAAAAAAGGAAATGCTCTTCTATTCTTATATGTTTTTTCACACTACCATGCTGATTGCTACCCCTCTTGTTGTACGTCCCCCTCCAAGGGTATGATTTTACTGTGGTGTACTGGAAATGTCAGTATATTTTAGAATTTGTACATTTTTTTAAATAAAAATATCGAAAATTGGGGGGTTGATATCGGAAATTTTCTAAATTTATGATATTTTCCACAATTAAAATAAATTGGAAATTTGGTAGGTGTATCGAAAATTTCAGTCAAATACTGGGAATTTACGAAATTTTCAGTAATGATATAGAACTTTTTCAAAAAAAAATAATATTTTTTTATACTTGAAATTTCAGTGTATTTGAAATTTTTGGTATTAAAATTTTTTTATCTTTTATTTTCAAAAAAATTATCGAAAATTTTGTGGGGTATCGGAAATTTCAAAAAATCTACGAATATTTGTTGGAGTACCGGAAATTTCAAAAGGGATAATTTTTGGGGGGCGACAGGTAAAACTAAGGGGTGGTAAGAAAAATTCAACGTGCCGATGATTATTTTTGAGTGCACTTAAAATTACGAGAATTTTTCTTGTCACCCTTAAACTTTAACCTGACACCCTCAAAGATTTTTATTCTCACTTTACCCCTGATTCATTACTAAGCTATTTTCGAACGAAATTTTCGATATTGTCCCAAATTTTCGATATGATTTAAATTTTTGGAAGCGTATTTAAAAATTCCGCTATACCAGAAATTATAAATGTCCGGTATGCCTCACATTTTCGGAAGCATTATTAAAAAATATGGTATACAGGAAATTATAAAATATCTGGTATTACCCAAATTTTCATAACTGTATTTTAAAAATCCAGTATACCAGAAATTTCCTTAATACCTGAAATTTTCGGTATGTATACATATTTTATTTTTCTCAACGGTTGATATTTTGCCGACACTTTTGGAAGGTCTAGATTGCACCGATACTTATGTGTGGTCTAGAACGTATAACCATCACTATAAACAAGGTTTTAGAGTTATCGAGTAACACATCTCAACAACATACCTCTTTCTCAATATCCGATTAAGGCAGAAGTGTATTACAACAGCCGTAAACCTGCTGCTGAATTCAAGCTCCCAGATGGATCTGAGTCATTTGCCACCAGATAGATGTATGTTTGTCACAACATACATATATAATACAAAAGTAAAAATAAAAATCTACATAGGCCCTCCACGGGCAATGTCGACCAACCTAGCTAACCCATGATAAACCTCACCACCAGGGTTCACCAATCCCATTATGTTATCTAATGTACCTGCGATGAATTGTAGGCGGGTGTCCTGGTCACCTGCGGGAGGAGGAGGTGATGGTGGATCTGAAGAATCTCTGGTACCTGAAGACCATGAATGAAAGATATGAGGTAAGTCAAATAATTCAAAACTTTTGTAAATTGGTGCAAACACAGTTTGACACAAAAAATACAAGTGTTTAGAACTGACAATGGTACTGAATATTTTAATAAAATTGTTGGAAATTTTTTTCTTGAAAGCGGGATTATGCTTCAAAGTTTATGTGTTAACTCACCCCAATAAAATGGGATTGTAGAGAGGAAAAATCGACACCTTCTTGAAGTTGCACGAGCACTACTCTTATCTACCAATGTCACTAAATATTTATGGTGTGAAGTTGTCTTGACAGCTGCACATTTAATAAATCGTATGCCATCCCGTGTTTTGAAATGTCAAACTCCTTTGTAAAATTTCTTGAAATATTTTTCAATTGCTTTAGTTCTATCTGATTTACCACTTAAAATATTTGAATGCACATCTTTTGTTCACGAACACAAGCCCATACAGTTAGGCAGCAGTTCCACAACTCAAAGATGACTATCAAATGCATGAGCATGCGAGAAATGTAAATCGAGATGATAATTCCAATGCTCATAAATGAAAAGCGAATGTACGAACATGCGAGGAATGCAAATCAAAATGATAATTCCAATGCTCATAAATGAAAAGCGAATGCATGAACATGCGAGGAATGCAAATCAAAATGATAATTCCGATGTTTCAAGGATACAAGCCAAATGCACGAACATGCAAGTAATGCAAATCAAAATGATAATTCTATGTGCAATGTCGGATGCATGAACATGCAAGGAATGCAAATTAAAATGATAATTCCAATGTCCATGTGCAAAGTCAAATGCATGAACATACAAGGAATGCAAATAAAAAATGATAATTTCAAAGTTCATATGCAAAGTCAAATGCATGAACATGCAAGGAATGTAAATCAAAATGATAATTCCAAAGTTCATATGCAAAGTCAAATGCATGAACATGCAAGGAATGTGAATCAAAAATGATAATTCCAAAGTTCATATGCAAAGTCAAATGCATGAACATGCAAAGAATGCAAATCAAAATGATAATTCCAAAGTCCATGTGCAAAGTCAAATGCATGAACATGCAAGGAATGCGAATAAAAAATGATAATTTCAAAGTTCACATGCAATGGACTCAATGCAAGCAAGTCATGCTACAAAAAGTGTTAGAATCTCATGTCAAGTCTAGGTTATGCATTAACACAAACACTTAGAACGCATATGAAATGGATTTATGTACAATGCATAGTGTGCCTAATGATCGAGATGCTTTGATATCTATATGTCGACGCACTTCGAATGGGAATTATACCTCAAATCACCATGAACCAATGCAATTCAATCAAACTAAATGCTCTATAATGCATGAGCATATGATAGATGATGCAAAATGCATAAATTTGTGACCTATATGCAAGGAAGATACAAATGCACAAGAGTATATGCATGCTATGTACAAAAATCCTCACACCGACACAAATGATGTTGCAAAATCCGATTCAAATCAAAGAATTCAAGAATGAAAGTTCACAAATCAGAATCTACATGGAAATTGCAAGCAATAACAATATTCAGTTTCAAGAAAAGCTAAAAGTCAATAATAGCTTAAAATAAATGCTTGATTGAACTAAACACTTACTTGAACTTGAAGTTTGAATCAAATTGAAGAGGAATTCCTTGTACTCTTCAAAGAGAATACCAAATCAGCAGCGAATTGATGATAATCTTTGGAATTGACCTTGAATTCTTGAGGAAAACTTGAAATCTTCAATGGAGAATTGAAGAAGATGAAGAAGAAATCCTTGAATCTTGAGATTAAAGAGAAATCAGGATGAAACAATTCATTCTACGTCAGATTCGAGCAGAAGAAGGAGAAGAAGATCAAGATTCTATGGAGAGAAGCTGAGATGAGAAAATCACAGATCGTAGGGCGCGCTTAGTGCGGTCTGTGGTGGTGACATGTGTCAGGAAGTGGTCCGGTGGCGGCCCATGGTAGTTGCTTGGAGGGAAATTTGAAGTTTTAAATTCGTTTTTGAGTTTTGCTTTGGATTTGAGAGAGAATTGAAGTGTGATTGGTAGTGAAAATTAAGCAAATGATTATGTTGTTGTGATTTGTGAAGGGGAAAATCTATTTATAGTTCTAGGAGTTGGGCCTAAATCCATAATCAAGCCTAAATCATGATTATCCGAATAATTTTCGTAATTAATTCAAAATAGTCAGAATGTAAACGAAAAGTGTCCGGAATGCGACTTTGCTTGTGAGAACTAAAATTTCGACTTGATCGGGTGAACGGTCAAGGCGGTAGGAATTTTTGAAGTTTCAGCACATTTTTTAGACAACCGACACATGTAGAATTTAATTTGCGCTCTTCGGAGAAAATGCCTCAAACGAGGGTCTTCTGATCGAAATTTGCAAAGGAGTATTTCTGAGACAATCGGAGCTAACAAAATTTGTGAACTTTTGGCACTGGTCCCACCTTTTTTCGATGGAAATCGAGCAAGATATGATTTTTCGAAGTTCGCGTATCAAACGAAAATTGCTCGGTTCAGCTCAAAATCAACTCCAAAGAATAAAATTATGGTATTGATTAGTGGGGAATTAGCTCCCGAGTTGCAAATGAAAGTTTTATAAGGCTTCGATACGCAATTTTAGAAATCGATTCCGCTCAATTTCAAATTTCCAGCTAGGAGATATAGACTTTTTAGTGGGCGAAATGCACGGTTCAACACTAAAATTCAGTTTAAACCATTGGAGAAATCAATTTCCTTGGGAACCTTCCTCACAAGATATGCTTTCGGCTTTCAAGCAAAAGTTGTAGATAATAATGAGAAGAACCTGCTGGTCGAAAATCAATAGAAAATACCCGACGAGCTGAGAGATATGCCTTCGAGAGTGCCAAAAATGCGCCGAAAACTTGAAATCCGCTTTATTGAGAAATAAACGAATGAATCCTTTTTTGTTTGGCGTCAGGGATACCTTGAACACGGTAACCTTATGATCAATGCTATGCATGCGACTACATGTATGTTTATGCAATCAGATTATAAGTCAGAAAGAAGAGGGTAAATTTTGGGGTACAACATGTTTCCATAGATCCGCATGAAGGCATATAAATTGGGATTTTGTGTTGTAATCAGAAGGTCTGGTTATGGTTCAAAAAGAAGAGTTGCATTTGTGATAATGAGATGCAAAGAAATGGGACACATGAAACCCTTATCCAAAAATTCCAACGAGATGACACCGGTTCAGAAAAATTAAGTGTCCTCTTAAGTTGCGTGGTTATCTGTTGTCAAATAACAAATGAAAATTTAATTTCGTCTATGGCTTACATAACCATGACATGTGTAACACCCTAATTTATATTTAATAATAATTTATTAGTTATTTATTTTGGGTGATCATGTGAATAATTAATTTAATTTGAATATGTGTGTATTATATGTTATTGGGTTATTGAGTGTGAGAATAGCAAAATATACATTTAAGCCTTGGTGAATGGTTTAATGTGATAATGAGTTAAGCCCATTAGTGGAATTAGAGTTAGTAAGTCTTAATAGAAACAAAGGGAGATAGAATTATCAAAACAAGAGAAGAGAAGAAAAGAGGAAAATAAGAGAAAAGAGAAGAGAAGAAGGAAGAACCTAGAAGTGCCTACATCTAAGGTAAAGGTGAAAATTCTTTGATTTATGGGTATATGTAATGGTATGTGATCGGTAGTAACACGAAATTAGGAATTTGTTCTTTAAAATGCTAGTTTTAACATGTTAGCATTAAATTTGAGATTCATAAATTTAATTTCAAAAATCATGTTTTAATGTTTCTAATTGATGATACATGTTATATATATGTTAATATGTATTTAGTTTATGAAAAATGACTGTTTGGAATGAGTTTTAGGGGAAAAATCCGTAGAAGGCATAATCTGTTCACAATAGATTTTTTTGCATAATCGTGAGACCGCTTTGCGGGCTAGGTGCTGTTTAGTACGATTTGGAATGATTTTTTTTTTCAATTTGTGCAATTGAATGGGGGTCCTATATGATATTGATTTATAAAGGAATTCCATGAAGTTTAATAATTTATTCGATGTGTTTTGGATTGGTTTTGATTGACTTTTGATAAGGAATTTAATACTTGAATTGTATGTATGTATGTAGTAAGTTGAAGTTAATTGAGAATAACATGGTTTGATTATGGATGATTACATGTTATGTGAATGTGTTGAGTTGATAAATTTAATGTGTATGCATTGAATGTGAATGTTGACATGATCTATATATATTGTGCAATTGTTGAGATAATTCAAATGTGTTGGATTATATGAAATATGCTTGTATGATTAAGATTTGGAGATTATCTATATATATATATATATATATATATATATATATATATATATATATATATATATATATATATATATATATATATATATATATATATATATATATATATATATATATATATATATATATATATATATATATATATATATATATATATATATATATATGCGTGTTGAGAATGCACATGCATCATAAGCTGTCAAAAGGCAATATTTGCTAGCTTTTGCAAGAGTTAGTGACTTGTCCCAAATCTTGGAGATGAGTTTGAAAGCTTGAGAGATTGTCTTTATTTCTGGTGGTTATCTGTCTTGGAGATGGATCCGGTGATACCGATAAGGATAACTTTGATACCACATGCATATTGCATAGAGTTACATTAGAGTCACATGTGTCGATGTGAAATATATATTTTGGTGTGCTTTATGTGATAATGATGTAAAGGTGACATTGGTGATAATTGTGATTGAATTATTCTTGTATCTTGAATGATTGAGCAATGTCATATGCGTGATCATGTGAATTGATTTGTATGATGTTGAATACATGATTATATGAAAGTGTGGTGAATTCAGTTGTTGATTGTATGTGATACATTGCTTATTATAATATATTTCCATAATAATATATTATAATATATCTCCAAATTGATGCTGAACAGGAGCCTTGGCCTGAGCATGACCTACAAGTTCGAGGAAGCAACTCCATAGAACGCCACAACAATATCAACATGTGGAACCAACATAGAGGTTGCAATTACGAGAGCACCCCATACAAAATCTAGTTACACCAACTTGTCAAAATGAAGTTTCAATTACAGTCATGTTTCAGGAGACAAATTTTCAATTAACCGCAACCATTAAAAATATCTTTCTTCAATCATATTTAGCCATGTAAAATAGCAAAATTATATCACTGCAACTACATATCCAAATAACGATATAGCCATGTCATACTGCCAATGTATTCCACCTGCATATAGCATCCTCCAAATGGTATCTAAACATCACATAAGGAATATAAAAAGAAGCAAATCAATGAGCAGAAAATTGTTATATTTCATAAAATGTAGACCTGTAACAACCTTAGTGTGCTCAAAATATACCACGGTTCTTCAGTAGAGATCTGAGGACGAAATTATTGACATATAGTTCCTCAGCAGAGATATGGGAATGAAGCAACACAAGAAGAGATAACAAAAAACCAAAAAATCTAAATTATGCGCTTTGATATCGACAATTGAACCCGTACATTATTCCATTCAGTTAGAAGATATATTCATTGGTGGGAACAGTTGAAGAAAGCAATGTTCTCAAAGTTTAGTTGAAGAATGTGGAATGTGAAGAGACAATGTATTCAAATGAGAGAGACGAGAGATAACTTGAGTTTGGAATGACAGCCATTGGCATTCAGAAAAATGATGTCTTAGAAAACATATGTGACTAATCACGAAAAAAGTGGTTTGAAATTTAAGAAATATACATTTTCAATTACCATTTAATTGTACTTCGACTATTAAAACAACTCAAAGTGTTTACACTTTATACACAAATAAAAGTAATTATATTTAATTTAGAACCAATAATACATTTTAGTTGAAAAGACAAAAGATTAATTTAGTAATTTCTAGAAGATCTAATTTTCTTATATTATATTATAGAAGATTATATATTTATTTACTTCCAAACCGAATTCCAAAAACGACATATAACAATGTCTGGCAGAAAAGACGATGGATGATATACGCACACACGCATGAGCTGTAACTAACAAGAGCAACCAACACAGCGGCAGGAGACTGAAAAAATAAAATGGGTTACACCATCACGAATTTCTCCGCCGCTTCATCATCATTACTCCCAACTCAAACCAACAATACCCATAACCCTAACCTACAAAAACCGCGTTCACGTTCACTTAACACTACTCACCACCACCGTCAACTACCACGCCTTCGTTTTCATTCTTCCAATGTCTTACCTCTCCGTTCATCCTACACGCGATCCCTTTCTCATTCTTCGATGGTACTACTATCTATCGTTTCATTCTTTGATTTTCTTTTTCATGCTTTTGAATTTCGATTAATTTACTAGCTGTTGATTTTTTTTCAGACTGTGAAGGCGGCGGCGAAGACGGAGGAGCCGCTGCGTGTTATGATTTCCGGCGCTCCGGCTTCGGGTAAAGGAACTCAATGTCAGCTTATTGCTAACAAAGTAAGGTTTATTCTATTCAATTTGACCTAGTTTTTCAACTGTTGGTTTTGATTAGTATTTAGTAGTCACTTTTTTCAATTTGACTTAGCTTTTCAACTATTCTTATTGTGGAGAATTAGATCAAATGTGTCTGATATAACAGACTATATTGCAGTTTCAAACATTTATTTGAAACCTTATGGTAGATTGAGTTGTATGATGAGTGTAAATAGTGAAGTACAACAATATTTAGGTTAAGCATTTTGATTAATTCATGAGATAGGATTGGGCCAGGTTTGACCTTGACTTATTCTTAGTTTTGGTTATGAAAAATGGAGACGATGAAAGAGATTACAACAACAATAACCAAGTCTTATTCCACTAAGTAGGATCAGATACATGGATCAAATTCCCATAATGTTCTATTTAAGACTATGATTTTATCCAGTTCGTTAATCTCAATCTTTTTTAATAGTTTGTCTTTTAGTTTTTCTAGGTCTTCCTCTATCTCTTGTTGTTTGAGTGCTCTCCATTTGATCTACTCTCCTTACAACAAAATCTTCGGGTCTTCTCTCTACGTGTCCAAACTACCTCAGCCTATTTTCCACTATCTTTTGTACTATAGGTGCTACCCCAACATAATCCCTAATATTGTCATTTCTAATCTTATTCTGTTCAGTTTTATCATAAATCTAACGCAACATCCTCATCTCTGTAACACTTACTTTATTCTCGTGTTGATTCTTAATCACCCAATATTCTCTCTCTTGCACAAAATCGCATGTCTTAAAGCTGCCTGATAAAATTTTCTCTTCAGCTTGAGCAGTGTTTTTTTGTCACATTGATCCCCAAGACCCTCCTTCAATTCAACCATCCAACTTGAATTCGACGGTTTAAATATTTTGTCTGATTCAGTCAATGTATAGTAACTCAACTTTGACTATCCTCCAGCATTGAGGGCTTTGGAGGGGAGCTAAGACGAGGGGAAGTAAGATGAGTTTAGAAAATACTAAATGTATACTATCATCTAAAATATCAAATATTAAATGCCAAGTAATATGTTAAAAGAGTGTGAAGTAGATTACAACTTCCTTTCATAAAATCTCTCCCCATCAGGAGCCTTACAAAATAGGGATTATTTGATTTATTTCCCCGTCTCTTGATCAATCTCGTTAAATTCCGCCCCTCCCCTCGTTTGAACCAAATGAGCTCTCACGATCCTTAGGGGTTTTACAAGGTACACACCCTTTGAAATCCCTAAGTCTTAGTGTCTTGTACTCTAGTGTTTGGATCAGTGCAGTTGCTGCAAAGTCGTTGGATTTAGGACAAAAACTTGTGACTTAAATCCAACGGCTTTGCAGCTGTTGCACCTCCTATACTAGTTGCTAACTAGATTTTTTATTGTGGCTTTGGGACAAGTTACTGGTTCACTAGTAGATTATGCCCTTATTTTTGGCCTCCATTGAAATACAAAAAATTGATTCAAGTATATCTCATATATGCAGTACGATTTGGTGCATGTTGCTGCTGGAGATTTACTTAGGGCGGAAATTGCAACCGGAAGTGAAAATGGAAAGCGTGCGAAAGAATATATGGAGAAGGGACAGTTGGTCCCTGATGAAATAGTTGTCACGGTATGGTAGGGGAAATGGAAGTGACCGTATAATTGCGATTCAAATAAGTTTTGTCTTAATTGTTAATAACTCTTTTACTTTATAGATGGTCAAGGATCGTCTCTTGAAGCCAGATTCTGTAGAGAATGGTTGGCTTTTGGATGGATATCCCAGAAGCTTATCACAGGCTACTGCCCTTAAAGAATTAGGGTTTGAACCTGATATTTTTATTCTTCTAGAGGTAAAGCTTTGTTGTTATATTTCTACAGTTGATATTTCAAAATTTTCTGCCTCGGCTTCACATATCAGTCAATGATTAGTAAGATTGAATGTTATTTTAAAAGAAGAAATAAATTGATCTCAAGTAGTAATATTCAACAGAGTATCATCATAAGAACAAGATTTGGTTGGAACCTCTCAGCAACACCTTGCATCTGTATATCTAAAAATCGATCAATTATTTGAACAACTAAGCTGTTGTGACCATGCAGGAGGCACTCAACTGCTATAAACACCAGACACCATTAGTCTTATTGCAGAAAGAAATAAAAGAGTTAATGTATCTTTTATCATAATTATAGTTTACATTAAAATTTTCAGGTCTCTGAAGATATTCTTGTGGAGAGAGTAGTTGGAAGGAGATTAGATCCTGTTACTGGGAAAATATATCATTTGAAGTATTCTCCTCCAGAAACAAAAGAAATTGCAGATAGACTTACTCAACGTTTTGATGATACTGAAGAGAAGGTACGTCCCTATTAGAAACTTCAATGTACTGATTCTGTAAAAAAATTAATTCTTTTATAAAATACTCAAGCTCTCTGTTGACAACTTTAGGATTTTATATATATACAAATATATATGAATGAAGTACAATTGAAAGTTCTTTGTTCTATTGTTTGCTTTTGACTTAGGTAAAGTTGCGATTGAACACCCATCATCAAAATGTGGAGGCAGTCCTTTCCATGTTTAAAAATATAACCATTAAGGTATGCTTTATGACTTAACTTTCTCTCTTTATCTCTCTCTGTCACACATCCCCGTCCACCTGTCCACACAACAGAAACATGCATGCTGCATGCACAACTAATCAGTAATCTTGTTTGTGTGTGTAATAGATATCATTAGTGAATAATTATCAATTAATTGCGTTTGTTAGTACTGTACGCTACCAATATGGAGTAGAAAATCTGCCACCACGTTAGAAAGCACGGATATCCATGCTCTAAGAAGAGCATTCATTTCTTGTTTTTATGGGCAAGATGCCAATGGTGCATTTGATGCCATTCCATCATAGTATAAGCAAAACCAAGGTAAACATTTGTGTTGTAGTATAACTCTTTGTACAACATATATGTGTGCCTATAGGTGGCATTATCAAGTGAGAGGTGAGAGGATTAACTATTAGCCATTGGATCTAAATACTTGTTCCAATAATATTTTGTTTAAAAACTATCTCGTGCTTCTAGTTCTCTTGCTCATGACCATTACGTTTTTTAGTTCTATGGTTGACTTATCCAAGAGTTCTCTACTTCTGTCCAATCCACACTTTTCACATGTCATGTCATGTTCACTATCCTTATTCTTCCTCCCACTGGTTTACAACCACTGTCATCAAAGAACCCCTTTTGACTTTTTCTTCCATGTACTCTAAGCGCCTAGCTTGTTTACTGCAAATTGCTGCTTTTCTCACCCTCATACCTCTAATATTACTTGTCCCTCCTTCCTACCGCAATTTTGATCTTAAGTCATACAACAGAAAACAGCAAAGCATGATCTAAAAATCTTAAAACAAAAAACAAGGGAGAATGATTTAAAATTAGGGCAATTAGAGCATCCAGAAAACCCAGAAGATTGGCATGAGGAGATAAAATGATTGAAGGATAAATATGCTAAAACACTGTCAATGTTCATAAAGTATTTATTACATATAGCACACAGTACAAATAGCACAGTACCAATTAATGTATCAAGCATTTTGTTTTCAATTTCTCATCTTTCTTTACTATTTGCTGTTAGTTATGTTTACTATATAACCTATAATGAAGAAGGAATTTGCATGAATTACGTTTTTTCATTAAGACATATTATACCGCTAAATAGAACACGAAATAATGTTTTATCTTGTCTAATTCCTCATTTTAAACTAATCAAGTGGAAGCCAAGAATATTTTCTCTGTAAACATATAATTGAGATTAATTGACTTTTATATCTTTGAACTAACAATGAATATTTTATGAATACATTCATTTTATCTTTTGTATGGGGTGACAGTTATTTGTTGCTTAACTGGTTTAAACTTGGTGGTCGTGTTTCTACTGCAATCCGGCAGTTTATGCAAGTTCAATGAGTTCCTGCTAGCATAAAAGCAGACACATGAAATATATATAGTTCAGCAGCAGGTTCTGCTCCATATACTTTAGTGTACGATAAACCGCATCTAAGTTGCTTTTGTTGTTTACAGATTAACGGAAATGCCTCTCAGGAGGATGTATTTACTCAAATTGATGCTGCACTTACAAATCTTTTAGAGCAAAGGAAATCATCTTCAGAATCTATGGTAGCATAGAACATCATTGGTTGACATTTTGATGTACCATAGTGCCTTGATGGAGGTAATGGACTTAAAACTATATATTTATTTTTTTATTCAGTTAAAAGAGTCAAAATAAGCCTCATTAGTGAGAAAAATTGAGGTTGTAGTGAGTGGTAGTTTGTTGGTTTGGTTCCTCGTTACTGCTGGTCTGTATGTTGTGTTCTTTCCATTTTCTGTATATTATTATCATTGGAAATTATGTATTTGATTTACGAAGGAAAATAAAAAATAAGGAAAATCATCCATTCAGTGTTTTGTTGTTGTGATATTTAACTCATTTTTTCATATTATATTATTCCTTCGTTCATACTACCTCCTTTCCTTTTTTTTTATAAAAAATTCATGTTTTTTTAGGTTTATTGAATAATTAGTGTATCTAGTCTATAAATAGATCAAATATATTGATTATTCAATTAATCTAAAAAGTGACATGTCACTTATAAAAAAAGTACGGAGGTAGTATAATGTATTTTGCAGAGCTATGCCTCCCTTTTTTCACAAATTACTTTTTTTTATTCAATTGTTTGTGGGAGGTGGTTAGAGTAGTTAAGCATTTAATTTTTTTTTTTTGACATATGTTAAGTACTTATGTTGAAAACCGAAAACAATATAGATATTTTTCACCCACTTTAAACAACTAATGTCAAAATTTTCAAAATAGAAAATCTTTGACTTCACAAACATGACAAAGTTGCACCGATCTCTGTTCTGAGTTTCATGTATCAGTTGCAATACTTTCAATATAATAACCAGCAATTGCATGTTGAATAATTCTATACCTAACAAATCATTTGTATAATCTCTCCAGTTACTAGTAACTGTGTGTATTCATGTTTGCTTTGTTGACTCTGTTACACGTTTGGGCAATCGAAGTTCAAAGGCCAGCTAGCGTAGTTATTATTCTATTAAAATGAATAACTTGTTATAAACAAAATCACCTTTTGAATTACTAAAGTTTTAGAGTTAATCATGTTTAACTTCCTACGGAATTTAGACTCAATTTTACTTTTTCATTTTAAAAATTAAAAAGAAACACTAGATATTATTGGCTTATGTTATTCATAACTAGTCAGAGACGAAATAGTTTTTTTTTTATATACATATGCAAATTTTATATTTATTAAAAAAGTACAATGAAAATGAAAGATTGTGTAATCAAAATATTATAATATATAATATGATTATATAAAATATAATGCTAAATTTGACTAATGATGTATTTTGATACATATGTGAACTTAAATTGAATTACGTAATAAACTTAGTGACATGTAATATTATTCAATTTAATTAACATTTGATAATGACCTGTAAGATAAAAAGTTAGTTGTGTGAATGATATGTAATATTTTTTAATTTAATTATTATTATTTTTAATTTCATTAAAGTTATATAATAGATTAATTAGTATTTAATGAAAAAATACAATAAAAGATTATGAAATTAAAATATTACGACAAATATGTGATGGTAAATTGGACAAATGATATATTTAAATACACATGTGAGTTTAAATTGAGAATTACGTAAAGTTAAAATCAATTCAATGTATTAAGTAATTTTTTTAAAAAATTGTGACATGGAGAAAAAAAAATTAGCGTTAAATATGTTTTTAGTCCTTATAAATATGACATCCTTAAATTTTAATCCCTACAAATTTTTTCTTCAAATAATGGTCCTGATAATATTTTCCGTGTTTATTTTTGGTCTCTTCCATTAGATTCCACTAATAGAATATTACTTAGTATGCCACGTGTCACGCCACGGCAACTAAAGTCAAAATTAAAAAAACGGGGTTTTAAAACCCCTTTACATAAAAAACAATTCATTTTAAACATTGAATTTTATCTTATAGAAAGTGATCTTATTATTAATAAATTGGCCTTCAAAGTAAAGCAAAATAGGAGTCATACACGATAAACCGAATTTATGAATAAAAAAACATACAAATCAAATATTTGAATATACATGTTTTACAAAATTAAGAGAACATGGAGCAGATATCACGAATGAAGTGTTTACAAGAACCTAAAAAATGCCTTGCAGATACCATCTCGCCTTCAGCCACATCTATGGTGTTCTCTAAGAAGAATCCCGTAGTAATCTTGTATGGCTAGTTAAAGAAAATAATGATCATGTATTTAGCTTACAAGAAACTTGAACATCTATACAAAAATTATAGGATACACATTTATAAAAATTATGAAAAGACAACTATGCACAAGATATATGTCTTTAGTATACACTTTGAACTATTAAAGTAGTAAAATGTATTTAATTTACATATCACATTCCTTACATAATTGACCTATCCCTCGGAGATTCATTCTACTCCTGTGTACTGTTCTAGCTTATCATCAAACTCTTTAGTGTCCTTTCTCCATTAAAGACTCATTCTCCTCCTCTGCACTGTTTGAGCTTATCATTTCATATCAGGAAAATAAATAGTTGATTGCTTCACTAATCTATCGTGTGAAAAATTCTTGCTTGAATTGTTTCCTTAGTCATTGATATTTTTATTACTGAAAGCATTGTGGCCCATGTTTGAACTTCAAAATATAGATGTTGATGGAAGTAAAGTATATTATAGTTACTTTATGGAATGATACTTCGTTTTACTGAATAAGATTGACCTAGGGTACCAACACTAGTTTGTGATGTATACTATGTTTTTCTTTGACAATGAGTATTCATCTTGTTTGACATTGGATGCATGATTTTGATCAATTTTCCTATATGAAACAATTTATGGATTGGTATTTTGACGTTTTCAGATTATAATAACAAAATCGGCTGGGGGAACTGGCAGGAGAGAGCAACCTTAGAAAGCATCTAAACATTAAAATTAAAACTGTGAGAACTGTCTCTTGACATGGTCATGCTTGTATCTCAATGTAACATCCCGATTTTTAATATTTAATTATTAATTATTATTATTTATTATATTGTGTGATAATTAATTTAATTGGGTGATTTAAATGAATATTTGAATTATTTGAATATGTGTTACTTGGATAATTGAGTTTTATGAGTAGAAATGAAATTATTTAGTATTGAGCCTAATTATAAGAATGGAAGTAATAAGGAAGTGTTAAGTCCAAATTGGAGCTTACTAGTTAGTAAAGGGTTGGAGGAAAATATAATTAAAATTGTCATTTGGGGAAAAAGAAAGAAAGAAGAGAAGAGAAGAGGAGAAGAAGAGAAGGGAGGTGAAACCCTAAGGAAGAATCTTCAAGAGGTAAGGGGGAGAATCTTCATTATTATGCATTTTTATATTGTTGGGTAGTGATTAGTAACATGTTATAGGATTGGGTATCTCTATTCCTAGGTTTTTGATTCTCAAATTGAAGTTGTAATTTGGGGATTTTGATGATTAAAACTAGATTTGATGATATGAATAGGTTCCCTATAGTAAATACATGTTAGATGATGTTTAAATGATGATTAATAGGCATTAATACTGTTCTGGATAAGTAGATTCGTGGTTGGGCAGATGCTGTCACACAACAGTTTTTCTACATAACTCTGAGGGCGCTCAGTGCGGTCCCCTGTATGCAGAAAAATAAATGTTTTGATAAATGCATGGTTGGCTTGGGGATTTGTTTGCTTATGCTTTATCATTAATTTACATGATATCTAATAATTGTATTGAGGAATATTGGATTGTTTTCAGATGCGATTTCGTTGATTAAATGCTACTTGAATTAGTGTATGTATGTTATGTTTTGGATGGATTATTGAGAATAAAATGTGATTGCTTGTATGTTATATGTTATTGGTGATCCATGATAATTGGAAATGCTTGTGTAATGCTTGTTGTTGTTGGAACATGATGTTTGTGCAAGATAATGGATAATTCAAATGTGTTGGATTATTGTGGTATGCTTGATAAGTAAGGTTTACGGATAATCTTAATTGCATATGTGTTGAGTAACTTGTACATGCATTCATGGGGAGTTGGAACTCCGAATGTTGGCTTGATACTTGAATGGAAATAATAGCAGTGAAATTTTGGGTTCACAATGTGCTTAATCCTATATGGAAATAGAAGCGGTGTACTATTATGTTCATATGGTGGCTTTGGTCTTGTTCGGATCGGAAGCGTGACTTAGATTCTAAGTTATTGAATCGAAAGCGAGGTGAACGGAATGTTCACGATGGTACCACATGCATGAGTCACATTGCATTGTTGTCTCATGAGTCATTAAAGAATGTGTGTGTATGTTGGAATTTGTGGGAATCGACTATATTGACCATTAAATTGTTTGTATTGATGATATTCCTGCTACTTGTGATAAATGCGAGCATGTTATACTTAGAATATTTGTATATCTTTATTATTTGGAATATCTCATGAAGTGTGTAGAATTCTTGAATATATGTTGTTTCTATATTGCTTCCATCTTTCATACATTTGTATAATGATATGAATTCTTACTCTTCTATTGTGATGTTGTCTCTTTGCGAGTAACGTGCAAGTTCCGAGGATAGCGGTGCTTTACACGAGACTAGTTGAGGAGTTTATCTAGTTATTCCTCATACTAGGTAGTGAGTCATTGCTCTGGTCATGTAACATGGAAATTATTTGGATTTATGCTTCTATGAGATATTTGTTATGTATTCTCATATATTCTGGATTTGTATGTTGAGATACTATGTTGATGTGGCCTTGGTGCCGATGTATGAATTCTTATGACTTGATTTATGTTATAGAATCACCTTTATTTCATCCAATGGTTAATGTATGGGATGTAATCATGGATAGTATTTGAAATGTGTAATACTCCGCTGTGAAATCCATAGTTTTGTTATGATTATAACCAGATTGCAATTTTGGAAAATATATATATATATATATATATATATATATATATATATATATATATATATATATATATATATATATATATATATATATATATATATATATATATATATATATATATGAGGAGAGATCAAATTACACTCAAGAGTTACACTCATTCAAAACGTCACTTTGGATTAATATTTTTAAAATTGACCATTAGATTGAAACATACTATCATATAGATCATACCTATAAAGTTTGAGACTAATCTATAATGGTTTACTATGTCATTGAACTACATCAAAATTAATGTTATATGAAAGTTCATTTTGACGTTAATTTTTGGACATCTTGATCGTATAGTAAATCATTATATATATATATATATATATATATATATATATATATATATATATATATATATATATATATAATTTTATTTATATATGTGTATATTCTAAATGTGACATCCCTTGTATGTGTGCATTTTATTTTACTCTGATTTATATGTTATTTATTATGGGGTAGAAGATGGGCGTTACACTCAATATGGGCAAATAGTTTTATTTATGTAATGGGAGCTTAACAAATTTTGAATGTTGATTTTCCATGGAATGTAAAGAATGTGATATGCAAATTAAATACCGGTATCCCCTTTTTCGAGTGCTGGCGTTCCTTTGTTGTGAGCTATTTTTTTTTTATTCTCATACGTTACTTTAAGAGTATATTACTTTCTGTTTGATAAAATTCTATGCTGAAAATTTATTGTTTTTTAAGTTATTTAAAGGGGATTTTAAACTCCTGCAATCTGTATCTTTTTCTTTAGTTTTGACTTTTAATGTTGTGACATCACATGTAAGCCTCCGTTAGTGGAATCTAATGGGAGTGACTATAAATATGGATGAAAAATATTGCGAGAACCATTGTTTGAAGAAAATATTTGTAGGGACTAAAATTGAAGGGTGTCATATTTATAAGGATATCTGACATATTTAACCCAAAAAATTAATATTTGAAAATAATGGTAATCATTTGATAGTGACCCGTAAGGTAAAAAGTTTGTTGTGTGAATGATATGTAGTATTATTCAATTTTATAAAATATAATTTTAATTTTATTAAAGTTAAATAATAGATTAATTAGTATTTTTAATAATAATAAACAAATAAAAAAGATAAAATATGTTCTAAAATGTAAGTTTAAAATGAGATATTTAATTGTAAAAGAATTAATCTTAAGAGGAGAGAGAGAGAGAGAGAGAGAAGTGTAAGATGAGAAAAATAGTTTTTTAATTTAGACCAATGAGAAGTTGACAATTGGTGCTTAAAATGAGAAAAGTTGAAAAAATTAAGAGTTATTTTGTTAGTTACTAAAATGTCAAAAGTGTAATGTAAAATATTTTTAAAAAAATAATAGTTTAGATAGTTTGGATAATTTTTTTTTGTATATGTTAGATAGTAGAGTAAATTGCAATCCAAGTATGTGTGTCTTGACCCTTTATGTTCATGACAACGAATGCATAAACATGATTTGTAAATAGTATATGACATAATTGAAATATAATAAATGTTGTTTTTAAAAATTAAAAATATGATGAAGATGATGTCTCGTAATTGACTTCTTGTGATCATATTTTTTTACTCAAGACTTATTCTGATTTTTTTTTTTTACTCATTCCTTCATCCTTAATCTTCCTTCTCATAAGTTTGTTTAATTTTTGTTTCAAAATTATGATTGTTTCAACATATTAAGATAACGTTAAATATGTTTTTTTTGAATCCTTTATCTTTTACCTTTATTTTAGTATATATGTGTTCTTACATAAGTCAAAAGCTTATATTAAATGAAATTTACTTTTATTAATTAAATTGAAGATAAAATAATAAATATCTATCTAAGTCTATTATTTTAAATAGGGTTAAATACGCTTTTAGTCTTTATAAATATGCAATCTCACAATTTGTTGAATATAATTTCTTGTGACAGAAAATATTTGATTAGATTTGATTTAGGAATGTAAAAATAGTTTGTTATACACATATTTGATTTTAGATTTAGATAAATTTGATTTAAATCTAAAATAGAATATATTTGATTTGGCTTAGGGAGCAAACTAACTTAAATCTATAAATAGAGGGAGTAACCCCTATTTTTTGTAATTGAATTTATTCATAGTATTTTGCAGTTACAAAGTGAATAATAAAGTTTTTCACAGTTTGTGGGCAGAGAGAAACTCTACAGAAAATAATTCTTTCTTCTTCTTTCTTTAATTGTTCATTATCATTGTGTGGTGATATCAATCTTGTTGATCAAGATTGGTAGAAATTCATCATAGGTTTAGGTGGATTTCCAACACATTTTTGGTCCATCTAAAATTTTTCTTCGAATAATAATCCTCGCAAAATTATTATGCACGTAATTTTAGTCTTGCACGTAGTTTTAGTCTCTGCTGTTAAATTGATGTGTATTTTTGAATGATTAGTTTACAAATATGTGTAGAACGTTATAAAAAATTCTTCAAAAAAAAGGAACTCAAAATTTGATTTTTAAATCAAGATTTTCATTGCTTTTATCGATACCTTTTAACATTTAAAATATTCATATTTAATTTTTGTCATTTAAAAAAATTTAAAATTTAATAAATAAATATTTTATAGTATTTTAAATATATATGAAAAAAATTATTTAAAAATAAAAATAAAAATTTAAGGATAATTAAACTGTTTTAAAATTTTGAGAAAATAACAGGTATTAAAATTGCATAAATAAAAAATTTTCAAAAACCATTATTCGAAGAAAAAATTTAGAAGTATCAAAATTGTTGGGTCACATATTTATAGGAACTAGTGTGAAACCCGTGCGTCTGCTGCATTTGTTCTTATTGTCTTTACGTTGCTGCATTTGTTATCATTGTCTTTTGAAATGGAATATTCTATTATAAATGTTCCATACAATGTCTTCATATTTTATCTACATGAATCTTATTCTTCCATTTTTTATACTTTAAACATGGCAAACCCACATCAATTAACTAATGAATTTCCATCTTTTGATTTAGGCATTGAGGACTCTAAGAATTTATCAAATCTCATTGTTGAAGGCTCTCTGGAAAAAGAAGTTCCTGAAGCAGTTCTAACTCCAACAAATAAAAGTGCAGAAAATCTCACTCTAAAAAATGAAAGTGAAGATGCTCTAACTCTAACAAATGAAAGTGAAAATGCTCTAACTCTAACAAATGAAAGCACCATTGTTGAATTTCTAGATATAAGTGATTTTGATCTGAACAAATTACCAGCATTGAACTTTAGTGTCAAGAAAGAAGAGGTTAAAGACATGATAAAAATTTATTTAGATTATTTGAATTAGGTGTTCTTATTTAGATTTTATGAGGTTTAATGTTTCTGGTTTTTTTTTTTTTTATCATAGCTATGCTGCTATTTCTATTCCTTTGTTATTTCTATTGCACTTTTAAAGACTTGTGATGCTATGTGATTTTCTAGAGTAATATTATTGATTTTCTTTTTCTAATCATCTTCACCTATTATGCATTCATTGTCTATTTTATTTTGTAACATACAGTACCACTAATATGGAATTGTGTAACTAACATGCATAAGTTAACAAGCAACTTGCATTCCTAAAATTTTAACGTACAGTACCAGTAATATGGAATAGATAGTACTATTGATAAGACAACTAAATAACCCATCTTAAAAATAAGAAAAAGTCTATTGTTATTAACTTGCATTCTTGATATTTCCTTCTCCATGCAAATTCCATCATCTAGAACCACCTCCTGAAAAATGAATAACTCAAAGAAGAAAAAAATTAGCATACAATATTTTAATGAAAACTTTATAGAAAATATGTTTATATAAACCAACGATCATACCTCAATTATCATTTTTTAAATATTTAAAAGTATTTTCAACTAACTCTCGGTCACATTTTAGTTGAGTAGGTAGTATGCCTCGAGTAAGCATCACATCTTTCTTCATATGGGGAATTCGATAATTATTAGATCCTTTAACTTTCATGATTTCAATCATACAAGATTGGAGTGTGGAATTTTTTTGTCAGATTGTTTGCTAGAAAAATTATCATATGCCTTTTGCACAACTTCAATGAGTTCATCAACTGATTTTGAAGCTTCCTTATGTTGTAATGACTGAATGACATTAAAAAAACCCAGATCTAAAATATTTAAATCAGGAGAATTTGGTGGTTGACAAAATAAACGAATATCAAATCCACCTTCAGAAGCCGCTTTACAAAATTCTTCGTCGTCAATAGAAACATGACACAGAGCATTATCTTATTGTATATAAATTATTTCCGTTGCATGTTCTCTGGGCCATTTTTCTTTGATTGCAGGTAGCACTTTATTGATTAGAAAATTTTGACTAACTTCTTTAGTGATAGAAGTAATTGACTTAGTTTCAAGTGTGCGATATGGCTCATCCTCATTTTCAAGAAGGTAGTAGTTTGCTGATTTTTTGGTCATGTAGAACCACTTTTCATCAATGTGGATGATATTATGCATAGACTTAAACTCTGGATCATGAGGAAGACTAGTTTCTTCAAACACGGACAAGTAAAATCTAAGACGATCTTTCATATTACTATCTTTCATGTGTGGCTTTAGTGCATTTGAATGCCGACGCAAAGTCCCATCTTTTACAAACTTTAACAATGCTGTTTTGCTAATGTCCAAGGCAAATGCGAGGCTCTGAAGAGTGCTACGTTTAGCTAACAAAATATCCCGCACTTTTTTGATATCTACCGTAACTCTTTTTCGACCATAATTTTTTGTTCTTTTATGACATGCATCACCTGTTTGACATACTTGCTTCCAAATTCGATAAATAACATAGGTGGATACCGAGTATTTGGATGCCAACCATATAACAGTTCCGGGTACTAGTTTTCCACCATAACTATTCTTTATCAATAATTGGGCAATTATTTTCCGCTGGTCATTGTTCAAAAATGCTCTTTTTTTCTTAAGAATTTGTGTCTCATGTTGGACCATCGTTGACACTGCATGTGAAAAAGTGAATATAATGAAAAAAACTTGTCTCATGTTTCTTACTGCATGTTGTTATTAACTAATTAAAAATGTGTCTCATGTTTCTATCTATTGCATGTTTCATGTTTGTTACTAATGCATGTCATATGCATGTCTTATGTTTATCATAAAAAAATGAATATATAAACTATATGAAGACACAGTAATGAATAGAAAATCTATATGATAGATATACGAAAAAGTTGTTTACTATTGACATACGAAAATCTATATAGCTATAAAAATTGTTTAGCTATAATAATATAACCAAACCAAAAGTAATAATATAATAAAAAAATGCTTACTGGCTGCAATACTTTCAGCATCTCCATCATTTTCATGTTGATTAATTTCAGTCTTCTCTCCATCATCTTCATTTGGATTAAATTCACTCTCTGCAATTTTATAAAACAAAATTGAAAGTGAAACAAAATTAATTAAGTTGTTCAAAGATTATCCAACATAAAAGTATTAGAGCATATTACCTTCTTCCATGACTTGAACTTCATTTGAATAGAGAGCATCAACATCAATTTCTTCATCATGGTTAGAAGATCCATGTTCAAATTCACTTACACTATTGAACATATTACCTTCTTCCATATATTCTTCATTTGATGAACCACCATTTAGGTCCATAAAAGACAAGTTAAGATTAATTGAAGAAGGATCATTTAGATTAATGGTGTTATGTTGCATTCTATCATTTCATGATCAACATATGGAGTGTTTAGATCAATATTGAGAGACATTTTTATCATTTGTAATAAAACCAAAAGACAATGATTCAGGAGAAATAAGCCTCAATATTTATAGAGCTCAACTATGCAAATGTTTCTACATGGCGGGACTGTATTTTGGAGTATGAAATTTTTTGGCTCTCTTTTCACTTTTTATTAGGCGGGACTGTTTTTATAAAGTGTGAAAATTTTAGCTTTAAAGTGGTTGTCTCTTGGTTGCAAGTGAGAGTACATGATTTAATGTCCAGTATTGAGAAAGTTTAAGAGTTTAAAAGTGGATATTTATTGGTTGGACTATAGATACACCGATAGAAGAAAAAATCAATAATTAAATGCTTATAATAAAATTAATAATTTAATTTTTAAATAAATTAAATAAGGGCAAATATAGAAAAAATACATATTTTTCACCACTTAAATGAGTATATAGCCACTTTCTTAAAGGGTGAGCTTTTTTTGTTGTTGCTTACATATGAGACCGGAGGGAGTATGAAATAAAAAAAATCAAACAAAGAATTAGAGGAATCCATCTATTGTTTCAAAAGGAGATAGAAGAATAAAATGAAGAAACTGTCGATGCCTGATTTTGGAAGACGAAAAAAAGAAAAAGAAACCGTTGATTTTGGAATAGAATAAAAATAAAAATATTATAATAACATACAATGGATGAAGAAAATATGGAAGATCGTGGTGTTCATGGATGAGGTTTGGTGGATGGAGAAAAAGAGAAGAACATGATGTTCGTGGAGAAAACCAATTCTAGATTTCTGTTGAGAAATTGGAATAACAGAAGAAAGAATTGATGCATGAGCGGTTCTTCAACGTGCTAATGGTACAAACAACTTCTTTCCTTTACCAGTGTGTTAGAACGGTTTATTTAGAATTTATTGAAATTTATTAAAATTAATTAAAATTATTAAAATTTATTTAAAATTAAAATTTTCACTAAAACATTGTGCTTAAAGATTAAGCAAACCACGTGAATGAATTTGAAATTAATAAGAACAATTAAGGATTTTAGTAAACACTTTATTTTTTTATTTTTTTATATGATAGATTAGAAACATATATAACCCTTTTAAATATAAGTTCCAGAAACAAAGATCTCTGTAATGTTTATCATTAACTATTTTTGGTGAAGTTGACTTTTTAATTATCACAGTAATTGTTTTTGTTTTGTTGCGGTTATCAATTAGTGTTTATGAGTGTCTGTCTGTCTGTTTTTTTTTTATATTTCGCATCCATGAAAATAAGAGATATTTTTTATTTGAATTTAATTTTAAAAAAATACAACATGTAAAGTTAATAAATAGAGTTATGCAGGAAATTATGCGGAAGTTAAGAGTGATTTTAATGGAAGTTATTAAGTAAATTGCACAACATTATAAAGGTAAAAATATAGAAAAATAAGCTACACTAAAAGAAAATATTCTTTTTATATATTGTTATATAAATATCGTATTTGATTATTTGAATTGATATTAATGTATTTTTCAACAGTATTGTTATTAGAGTGGAATTGAATTTTAATTAAGCTCTAAAATTTGACAATATTTTAGTACTTCATAATTAATATAGGGTCAGTTTGATAAAAATACCAGTTAATTGATAAATTAGTTTATAGCTGATGATTGATAGTTTTTAACTTATAGTTGGTAGTTGAGACTGATAACTAAAAAGTTAATTGAAGTGTTTAGTAGCATTAACGGTTCAACTAATTTATAAATTTAAAATGACTTAAAAAATAATTAATATGTAATTATTTTTATTTTAAATTAAGATAAATTATTGAGGATAAATGTGGATTTTTGTTAAAATAATAAAGATAAAAAAGAAAGAAAAAATAATAAATTATAAGCAATAAGATAAAACGCTATTTGAAATAGCGTCTGAAAAATAAACTACAAGTTAGCAAAATAAACTATGAGCCCGTGATCAAAAGATTTTTATCAAACAAGTTTAAAATATTATATGACCTTATAAGACATAAACTCATAGATATGAGATTTACCAAATAGACCCATAATATAAAAAGGAGATTTTGTTATAAACTAAAAATTAAAGGGTTCATATGACAAAAAAAAAATAAATTAAAGAGTTTAATGGCAGTGGATTGTCGGTGTAAATTAATATTACACATACATTCAATCGAAACCTTTAAACTTACCATGTCGTATAAATATTTTAAAAATAAAATTTATTTTGATTGAATACATAGTTATTATTGATTGACAGTATAAAAAATTCATGTACCTTTTTTTCAACATGTGATCTTCGTTATGGATCAACGGTCCCTTAATCTCCTAATAGCAAGAGACTCGTCCTCCATGTAGAGCAATGACTTTGAGAGATACAAAAAATAGTTGGCCATGTGTCTTCGTAAAAATGATGTTCCTCAACGATTATGGTGGTTTGTACCACTTTGTTGGACCTTTATAGTTGGATTGAACCCTCTGCCACAATAGGCCAACCACATATCCAACTCAGAACAAATACATTTAAAAAATAAATGCAGTCTTATATCTAATAAAAATTAAATATATACAAAAACTCTAAAATGTAATTAAGTTTTTTAAAAAAAAATTAAATACAATTTTTTTGCATGGATAATTTTATTTTTAAATATGTAAATCGTTTTTTTATTTCATCAATTTATTTTGCATGCATCAAACACATAATATAATAGAAGATTATGGACGGTGAATATCTCCCATGAATGATATCTTTATTAGAAATTAATTGTTCTTCATGTGTCTTTATTATAATTTTGCATTGAAAACAACATTATTATTAATTGAATTTAACATTGAGGACTAATAATCCAAAAGTCCGAGTAAGACTACATTTAGATTTATTTGACTTAGTCTTAGTCCTAAGTCCTCAACAAACGAACAAAACTTCATAATAATACTATTTCTCAATTATGAAACCGCGTTTATAAAATTAACTTTATAGCTTTTAGATTCTCATTAATTAATAATCAAAATCCTCATCTTATGAAATACCCTTCTCAAATCACCTTCTCTCACACACACCATGAAAATTTTGAATTCTTTCATCAATAATTTCTATGGCTTTTCTTTTCTCTATCATCACTTGTTGTTTGTTTCTTTAATTTTTTGTTCTTTTATTCTTTTTCTTCCTAACATAAACTCACTCTCAACTGTTTCTATTTCTGACTCTTCGAATTCCAACCAAACCTTAATTTGTGTCTTACAACAACAACAACCTCAAAACAAACAAGAACAAAAACACTCAAATCTTAATTGTAGTACTTTTCCTCCTAGTAGTACTATTGCACTTGAAGTGAATCCTAATGTTTCATATTCTCAAATTGTTGCTGGAAATGGTTTTCTTTGTGCATTAACATCATTAAATTCTTTAAATTCAATCCTAGGTTGTTGGAGATTCTCAAACTCTTCAAATTCCACTATTGTTCCTTTTAAACGAATCCACCGTAGAGCATTCATTGAAGACATTGATGGCGGAAACTCTCATGTTTGTGGTCTTGTGAAAGCAAAAAACGGTTTTCGCGTCGAGTGTTGGCAATGGAAGAGCTTCAATTCATTCAATTCAAGCTTGAGTTTTTCAAGTATTGCAGTGGGAGAGAATTTTGTATGTGGGTTAGTTGAAAATGAGAAAGGGAATTCTGTTACTTGCGGAGGAAGTAACAAAGAAGTAGTTGGAAATGAACCGAAGAACGGTGAGAATTATTCGGTGATCGAAGCCGGTTCGAATCATGTTTGTGTGATTTCTAGTGATGGTGGTTTGGATTGTTGGGGTGATGTGGTTGGTGAGATGCCTAAAGGGAGGTTCATTGGATTGGCTTTGGGAGAGAAGAGAAGTTGTGCTCTTGGGTATAATGGATTGGTTGAATGTTGGGGTTTGAATGGTTTTGCCATGCCATTGAGATTAAAAGGAGTTTTTTTTGAATCGATTGTGGCTAAAAAAAGTGTTTTTTGTGGTGTTTTGGCTTCTAATTATTCTTTAATTTGTTGGGGGATTGAGGTTTTTGATGAGTCGAAAAATGCTTACAAGGTGTTTGATAATGTGCTTCCTGGTCCTTGCAAGAGTCAATGTCCGTGCGGGCCTTTATCGAATTCTGCTAAGCTTTGTGTCTCGCCGGGAGTTATTTGTAAAGCTTGTTCACCGACAGTTGGGTTTCCGTCATCGCCTAAGCAGAATCCTCCGTCTACGGTGGTTGGAAATTCGTCGAAAAGTGGCTCTTGGAGTGGCAAAATGGTGGCATTTCTTGTGATCGGATGCGTTGGATGTAGTTCATTGTTACTGGTTTTGTCTTGCTATCTTCACAAACACTGCAAAGACTTGGGATGCAAGTCTAGAGTTCATGATTCGGGAAGATTAGACGATCCTGATCCTGAAACCGAATTGGATCCTCCTCGAGGTAACCCCGTTCTTGAGAAGCGGTTAAGCCATGTCATCAGCATGGGAAACGGAGGCAAGCTTTTGGAGGAATTTTCCCTCCAAAAACTAATTCAAGCCACCAACAACTTCTCCGAAGATAACAAAATTGGCGTAGGAAGTTTCGGGTCGGTGTACCATGGAAAACTCGAAGAAGAAGGACTTGAAGTTGCAATAAAAAGAGCTGAAATGTCATCAACTTCAATGTCTTCTGCCCATTTCGGTGTCGCTAGAAGACAAGAAGACCAAGACAACGCCTTTGTGAACGAACTCGAATCTTTATCGAGACTCCACCACAAAAACTTGGTAAAACTACTCGGTTTCTACGAAGACAAATACGAGAGAATCTTAGTTTACGAATACATGAACAACGGAAGCTTAAACGACCATCTCCATAAGTTTCAAACCTCGAATATCATGTCATGGAGCGTTCGCATAAAAGTTGCCTTAGATGCAGCCCGAGGTATAGAATATTTACATAGATACGCAACACCGTCCATTATTCACCGTGACATTAAATCATCAAACATTTTACTAGACTCAAAATGTGTCGCAAAAGTTTCGGATTTTGGGTTATCATTAATAGGCCCGGAAGATGAAGAGTCACATCTCTCGCTTCTTGGGGCCGGAACCGTAGGTTACATGGACCCCGAATACTATCGGCTACAACATTTAACAACGAAAAGCGATGTCTATAGTTTCGGAGTTGTTTTATTAGAACTCTTAACTGGCTACAAAGCCATACATAAAAATGAAAATGGAGTTCCAAGAAATGTGGTTGACTTTATGGTACCCTTTATAGTTCAAGATGAGATTCATAGAGTTTTGGATCCAAAGTTGCCACCACCAACACCATTTGAGATCGAAGGTGTGGCTTTTGTAGGCTATTTGGCTTGTGATTGTGTTCGTTTGGAAGGGAGAGATAGACCAAACATGAGCCATGTTGTGAGTAGTTTGGAAAAAGCTCTTGAGGCTTGTTTGGCAGAACCTATTCTTTGTGGGTCCAATTCTACTACAACAGTTTCTTCTTATGAGTGAATGACTTTCCACAATCCCGTTTTCCTTACGCTTAACGCGTTTTTTGAATTTTAAAAGTGTCACTTCTCGTATATTGTTATTATACACACATTTTCTTTCTTCATTTTTTCTTTGTTAATATATTTTTGAACAAAATTTCATCGTCACATTTTCCATAATATAAGTAATCTATTCACTTGACATATTCCAATTTATGGCTTCTAAACTTTATTATTATTTTTTGGTTTATAGACGAAACGATAATAATCACTATAAACTTTCACAAGAAAATTTATCTCTGTCGACAATTTTGTCGGTTATTCTAGAATTCACAGGATTATTTTATAAAATTTAAACTATATATAATGATTTTTTTTTTGACAAATCTATATTTATATTTGAGATCATAGTAATTTCTAAAATTGATTTGATGCATTATTGAACATGCTTTAAATTCAAACAATGAATAATGGTTTGTGTTGAGTTAGTAATTTAGGCCAAAAGTGTATCATACATTGACAATTTTATGATGAATGAACTAACCATTTTATTTTTATTTATTATTTAACTACTACTCCCAATATAGTCAATGTTTCATTTTTCTTTCATTATCAAAGTCATAGGGAAGTTTCTGATATAAGGGCATAAAGGTCAAATAATTAAAAAAAAAAAGCGAGGTTTAAATTCAGTCTAGATTTAAATTGATAGAAGAAACTACTTAAATTGGAAATAAGATGTTAATCTTTCCAACTAACACAATTTTCTTTACATAAATAAACATGCATAGGAAGACTCTAGAAATAATCATAAATCAACTAGTAAACTTTTCTTCTTTCACTAATTGGTTCTAACACTAGTTATAAGTTGAAAGACTTACATTCCAATTCTAGAATGTGGGAAGAAGTAGTAATATAACAACTATTCAATAGATGTAAGTATTTGACTCTTATTATATCTACGTAGACTTGAGGAGATATTACAATGTTGAACAATAATTATAGTCTTGAATCAAAATTATAGTCTTAAATCAAAATTATAAGAGTTTGTTTCATTAGTAAAAGTTAAAAAGTGACACACTGATGTTAGTAGTAAGATTACAATATTGAGATTAGATTGTATTAATTACAATAGTTGAAAAATGAATACTACAACGCTAATAAACCATTGTGAGGTAAGGAATGACAGTATGTACGATGTTTTTCATACAATCTCGCGACTGCAGTGATAAGTTAGGTAACACGCTATCTATAACAACAATTATATTAAACAACCGTTACAGAAGATATAATTAATATTTTATCATTGTTGTGCAAAGTATATTAAATTTATTATAAATATATAGATTGCTTTTTTCCCTCTACATCTCACTAAACATATACAACAATTAAAATTAATGTATAAGATAATAATTTAAAAAATTAAATTATTCTTGAAAAAAAACTTAAATGAACCATTATTTTTCAAATTGCATTCATACCGTAATTCATCTCTTGCTATTTAACACATAATATTTGGTTCAATGCGTCGAGTTCTTCAAAGCAACAATCCATTCCTAGTTTATTTTGCAAAGCATCAATATGTTGACTAATTCGCAATCACCATCATTGCTATCATCATCATCATCATCATCATCATCATCATTGTTTTAATCGACGATGAAGATTACTATGATGACATCGATGAAGATGATTTAATTTCTCAACAAATTTGATGTTTTACAATATAAATTAATAGAGAATAAACTGTTGTTTTGAAGAACTTGGGGGACAATAAACCAAGTTCTACGTGTTAAGATTGATAGATGAATTACGAGTTATATGCAATTCGAAAAATATTGAATGATCTAAGTTGTATTTCAAATATAACTTAATTTTCAAATTATTATTTTCTAAATCACTTTAAATGAGTGCATATTCAGTGAAGAGTTAGTGAAACAAACAATCTACATACATTATAGTAAATTCAACAACAACATACATCAACAACAACATACATCTACAACAACAACATTTATCAATAACAATAACATCAACAACATACACTTATCAACAACAACAACAAAAACGATTTATGAACAACAACAGCGACAACAACATACATAAACATTTATCAACAAAATAACAATAACATACCTTTTGTTAAATTTTTTTTTAGAATGATATGAAGTGATCTACTTTGTGTTGCTATAGTGAAAAAATATAAAACGAATGAAGCTTTCAAAATAGCTTCATACTTCTTATATTGTTTCTCCATAGCAACACAAACCATTTATAAACCCCACCTATATTACGAGTTCTCTTGAACCAAATTTTGAAATATAAACAACTTTCAGAATATTAACCTATTTCGAAAACATAAATTAGCATTAACATAAACAGAAACATGACCCAAAAAGGAAGTAACTCATGCCAAATAAAAAAACATTTTAAAGAAGAACTATATATATATGAAAAATGAAAAAAAAAATAATGGAAAAAATTACCTTTTAGTTTGAAGAAGGTTATTAGGACGAGTTCGTTGCATTTGAAGAGAGAGATGTTAGGGTTTTATTTTGAGAAAGAAGGAAAATATATCAATAACATGTGTAATACGGTGGGAGAACTGACTTGTTTGTTTTGCGTTTTATTGCAAATGTTGCGGATAGCAAGAGTCGCCACCGACTTTTCTTTTATCCAATTAAGGAAAGGCGAAAAGAACAGTAAAAGACCTTTGTTATATTCTGAGTACGGGAGGCAGTTATGAAAAGGGAAGGTGTTAGTGTAACACCCCAAATCTACCTAAGCTTTTATATACAAAAATCAGAGTAATTTAAAATTTCATAAAGTAAATACTGAGGCGTCACACCTTCAAAAAATAACTCACTTTAAACAGTTTGCTTTAAAGTATAAATTTCGGATACATAGCCTCGCTGGAAAACATAAATTGATTCATAGAAATCAAAACATCTCCTTTATTAAACTTCCTCATCAAAATCATGTTTTCATAAAAATATAATTCTTATACATAAAAGAATAACACCAATAGAACAACAACAAGACAACATAAATATTCCCCCCGAGTGCTACATATCAGAGCGACACCGACTCGACTGACAACAGCTAAAAACTCCGTCTTCAACCTGCACGTTACCAATATATAGGTAACAGCGAAACAAGTAAAGGGTGAGATACTCCAAAACATATAATTAAAGGCATGATAGATTAAAGGGTATAGATTAATAAGTGCAATTCCAACACCTAATCAAAACTCACTTACTTTACTAGTCATCCTATTGTGTATAACCTACACTTTATCACCATAACTTCATCGTCATAAACGTCACAACAACACATAAACTTCCATCACCAAGAAATCGTCACGAGCTAATACATCACAATTTAACACGGCAATCTTAGACAACAACATCAACCAACAACATTAAATAATGCTAATAATATAAGCAATACAAACAAATCATCACAAATTGGCTAAAGCCCATCTTCGCTTTTGGCATAAAGCCCATCATCACAACATCATCACATCATATATCATCGCAATTCAATATCATCCATCAATCAACAAAAACCCAACGCCAAACAACTCAAACATAAACATAACCGACTCCATGAGACACGACTATGTTATGCATGTGGTACCCATCGCTTTGTCCCTAATTAGTGACACTTGGCATAAAGCCGATCTTCGCTCGGCATAAAAGCCATCATCGCTTGGCATAAAAGCCCTCTTCGCTTATGAAATGTATGTGACTCGACAATAAAATAACACAACACAAAAACATCATCATCGCTCATCCAAATTGGCATAAAGCCCACATCGCCATAATTTATCCAAAACAAGATAAATATATCATCGCATCACAATTGCATTTAAGCATTTCATCACTAATAATTCATCACCGTCAAAATCATGCATTCACAATTCGGAAGCATTTATTAACAACATCAATATAAGCATCATGTACAAAGACATATATTATTGCATCGCAAATCAACAAGTATTAATTAATAAATTCACCGTTGCAAAACTTACGTTTATTCACACCGCATCATTATCAATTAATTCACTAAATTCCGAAAACGGGAAAATAGTTGATAAGTTCCAAAATGTAGTTATTTTGTATATACATTTTGTGGCACTTATCCGTTCTTTTGTTGATATTCTTCGAATAAATCCCCCGCTTTTAGTATATATGTGTACATAATAGAATAATTGAGTTTTTGTGTAAATATTGTATCATTTGATAGTTTTTCATCTCTTTTATAGGTATTCATTCATAATTGGAGCATTGAGTAATAAAGGTTAAAGGCTAAGCTTCAAGAGTGTGATTTTGCACAATACGTCATCGAATAAAGCTCAAATTCAACACAATAAAAATCATCAATTTGGTTGATATTTCTTCATGGTTGGATAGAGCATTGAATAAGCTTTCCAACGCTTCAAACCGGGCGCAATTCCGAGTTACGGTTCTCAAGATACGGCAAAAACAAAATGCTGACAATAACAGACCGCGCTTAGCACGAATACCGCGCTGAGCGCGCCCTGCGACTTCAGAATTCTTTAAAAGGGGCTCAAAACACATTTTTAGGTTATGGGTTGAGTATTTTTGAGTCCCAACACCATCACCTTCATATTTTTGATAGATTTGCTTGGAAAATAACATTGGAGCTTGCATTTTGATGATCCGGAGTCGAATCCCTCTTCGATTGGCTTGACAACCAATGTAGATTTGTGGTTCCTCTTCTACTCTTCTCTTTGTAATCTCTTTTGTTGGGTTTGTATGTATTTCTACTCATAACTCTTGTATATTTATCGCCTTTGGCTTGTATAAAGTTTGCTTTACGAATTTATGTCGGTGATTATCTTGGGTTTTTACTTTATGTTAGGGATTTGAGCTTTGCTAGGGATAGATTGCTTAGATTCTTACCTAGGATGATTATCGTTAGTTTCGAATGCTAGAAATGGGTTTAGAGCTAACATTCACTATAGAGTACCGAACTTAATGCCTCTGCGTCGGTGAAGTATGCCGGGAATGGGTATGGAGGTGGCCTTGATTCCTATGTTGTCGGTATGCAGAATGGATATTGAGATGATTTAGGAGGATTCTCAATTTGGGTTAGGAATAGCTTAGGTTGTGAGAGGTATGTGATGACACAAACGAGTATCGTAGGCCGAGTATGACATGGGTGGTAGATTTAAGTCTGTGACGGGTAATTTACATTCGTTCCAGACAAGTTGTCTATCCTTTATACTTTTTGTTCATTTACTTTTTGTCTTTTATTTTCATTTCTTTTAATCTCAAACTCATTAACGGTAGAATTATCGAACGACGAATCAATAACCAATCTCTGTGGACACGATACGATATAACCTAACTAGTATATATCACCCGGTAAAACTTATACCAACTCTTTGCTTGCCGCTTATACCGCAGCAACAAAATGGCGCCGTTGCCGGGGATTGGTTTTATTGGTTTTGTATTGCGATAATTCCGTTGTTTTTGAGTTTTGTAATTATTGTATATGTTGTATAGACTTTGTATATGAACTTGTATATATTACTTGTACATGTTGTGTTTACTTTCCATACTTGTACATATTTGTGATTTTCTTAGTTTTCATGTGATGTTGTGAATTGTCTCGTACTGTAACGTTTGTTGTGTGGTTGTTAGGACACTTTCTTTAGGTTTGCGCGGTGTGGCAATACCATGGCATGACGAGAGGAGGTTACTAGTGCTCACACAATAAAGGCGTCGAGCTTACGACGTAAAACAAACATGTTTTTGTTTGTTTATGTTTATGTTGTTTGGTGGCTTATGTTTTAACAAGTTGAAATAGGACTAGCTCTTAATTTCAAACTTTCACTTTTCAACTTGTTAATTCGTTTTCACCAAGTTTATGTATTGTTATTTGCTTTTGTTTTTGTTATGTCAATTTGTTATTTTCCACAAGCTTGTAGTGTTTTAGCTTGTGGAAGTGTGTATGTATTGTAAATATTGTTTAGATGTGTAAATGAGATTGTATAGGTGTGTAAGTGGAGCTTGCATAGCAGCTGCACCTGTTGCTGTCATTTTTCTGCAACTGGTGTAGCGCGCTTAGCGCGCTCTGCTATGCAGGGTCAGTGAATTCTTTTAAAATTTCACTTGGTTTTCCTTTTTCCCACTTTCACCAAGGCTTTTTGTATTGAATAAAATTAGTACTGTTTTTCTAATTCTTTTGTTGTTGTTTGGACTCAAATTTTGGTTTGGTAACTTGAAGACTTTTGAGGTGATTTTCTGAGTTTAATCGTTTCAACTCGCGGATGTATGGTAATGATATTTTTCAAAGTTAGTACACGTCAGGTACTCGTTTATCGCTTTCTATAGCATAACATGTTTAGGAAATTTATCATTTGTATAATTGCCATGCTATTCATTCTTTTTGCATTACTTGCTCATGAATTGAATCACTTTAGTTTCTCTTTTTACCCATAAATGTGAGGAAGCTTTCCATTGTTTACATATGCTGAGAGTCCACATTCTTGTTTTAACTAGATTTTATTATGCTTAATCTTTTGTTTTGTGTTGATTGTATGATTGTAAGAAAATGATCAAGGCATTTTGTTGATTTTGAGCATAACTACCTTGGCCAAATATTCAATTCACCTTGTGAGTGTGTGAACCTTTGTTTTCCCCTTTGAGCTTTTATCAATATCCATGTTTATTTGAACTTGATGCTTGTCTATGAGTGTCAATTCACCTTTTTTGTATGGATGTTGATTTCTTTGTTTCTTGAACCCTTAACTATATGTTGTTGTATGAATTTTTACCTTGCCTTAGAAAGTAGGGAGTATTCACATAATGATGTTGGTTGGATTCAAGTTGGGGAGAGGAATGTTTATGTTCTTATGTTGTGATTGATATGAGGTTGAGAAAAGAAAAAGAAAAAGAAAAAAAGTGAAAAAGAAAGATTAGAAAAAGAAAGAAAAAAAAAGAGAAAAGTTTTGAAAAAGAAAAACAAAAAGAGTAGGAATAATGTTATGTTAATAAGTGAGGTGTGTTTGGTGTGAAATTTGTGATGAAGAATAAGTTTGATTGAAATTATATTGTTTGGAACTTTGTGAGTTGATCACTCCCTTAGGTTTAGGCAAGTTTTTGTTTCGATTAGCTTTAGGACTTATCACTTGTTTGTTGACCAAGCCACATTACAACCTTGAAAAGCCCTTGTGATTCTTGCATTTGTATTTTCAATACGTTTTTGGATGAATGCATAATTTAGTCTATTGTTTGCAAGATTGTGGAGGAGTGTTTTTTATCCTCACCTTTGTGTGTTCTTCATCTACCGATGAATTTTTGCTAGGTGTGATTCATGATTGAGCTTGTTTTGTTTTAGAATGTTTAGCATTATTTTTGTACTTAGGATTTGTTTCGTTTATATGTTATGGTTGTAGTATAGTGGTAAGTTTGTGTTTGTCGTGTACATTTTTCGTTTGAACCATACATTTGTTTTCCGTTTTCAAAACTTGTTGATTCGTGATTCTTTGATTATCATCTTTTGTTTCTTTAGGTTTACTTGACTTTGTTTGAGGACAAACAATGTGTCAAGTTGGGGAGAGTTGATAAGTGCCAAAATGTAGTTATTTTGTATATACATTTTGTGGCACTTATCCGTTCTTTTGTTGATATTCTTCGAATAAATCCCCCGCTTTTAGTATATATGTGTACATAATAGAATAATTGAGTTTTTGTGTAAATATTGTATCATTTGATAGTTTTTCATCTCTTTTATAGGTATTCATTCATAATTGGAGCATTGAGTAATAAAGGTCAAAGGCTAAGCTTCAAGAGTGCGATTTTGCACAATCGTCATCGAATAAAGCTCAAATTCAACACAATAAAATCATCAATTTGGTTGATATTTCTTCATGGTTGGATAGAGCATTGAATAAGCTTTCAACGCTTCAAACCGGGTGCAATTCGAGTTCGTTCTCAAGATACGGCAAAACAAAATCTTGAAAATAACAGACGCGCTTAGCGCGCATATTGAGCGCGCCTGCGACTTCAATTCTTTAAAGGGGCTCAAAACACATTTTAGGTTATGGGTTGGGTATTTTTGAGTCCCAACACCATCACCTTCATATTTTTGATAGATTTGCTTGGAAAACAACATTGGAGCTTGCATTTTGATGATCCGAGTCGAATCCTCTTGATTGGCTTGACAACCAATGTAGATTTATGGTTCCTCTTCTTCTCTTCTCTTTGTAATCTCTTTTGTTGGGTTTGTATGTATTTCTACTCATAACTCTTGTATATTTATCGCCTTTGGCTTGTATAAAGTTTGCTTTACAATTTGTGTCGGTGATTATCTTGGGTTTTACTTTATGTTAGGGATTTGAGCTTTGCTAGGGATAGATTGCTTAGATTCTTACCTAGGATGATTATCATTAGTTTCGAATGCTAGAAATGGGTTTAGAGCTAACATTCACTATAGAGTACCGAACTTAATGCCTGCGTCGGTGAAGTATGCCAGAATGGGTATGGAGGTGACGATTGATTCCTATGTTGTCGAGTTATGCCAGGAATGGATATTGAGATGATTTAGGAGGATTCTCAATTTGGGTTAGGAATATCTTAGGTTGTGAGAGGTATGTGATGACACAAACGAGTATCGTAGGCCGAGTATGACATGGGTGGTAGATTTAAGTGTGACGGGTAATTTGATCGTTCGGACAAGTTGTCTATCCTTTATACTTTTTGTTCATTTACTTTTTGTCTTTTATTTTCATTTCTTTTAATCTCAAACTCATTAACGGTAGAATTATCGAACGACGAATCAATAACCAATCTCTGTGGACACGATACGATATAACCTAACCGGTATATATCACCCGGTAAAAATAATAGCAACTCTTTGCTTGCCGCTTATACCGCAGCAACAATAGTCAAACACCTATAATCGTCGCGAAAGCCATTCCTAATAACCAGCATTAATCATAATCGTCAACGTCGAAATCGGATTGTCCATACGTGCCTTAAATCTACTAAAACACAATCCGATTCAATTTTACCGTAAATTGGCCTATTTCGGGTCATCTCATAAAAACTCGTAATTTCTAAAAACTAACTTCACCACTACGTTCTACACGTCAAACTTAGCTAGCACGTCAATTTTCATTGAATTCGGAGCAACTTGCTCCGTCGCCGAATTTACCGAAATCGGAAAATCGGAACATAATCGGGTTCTAAATTTAATCGGCTATCTTATCCCCTAATTATATTTTATGGTTACCAAGTATTACTAAGTGGTATTGGGATAATTGAAAGAAACAGAAACCATTACAGGGAAAATTATGCAAGACATATAAATTTGACAGAAAACAGAAAATGGAAAACACACAGCAAAACAGCAAATCCACGAAATCTCATTTCCTTCTCTTCCAAGAGGGACGCACGTCCCCTATGTACATATGGGTAGGAGGCGGGTGCCTCACCCTTGGGGGTGGTCGTCCCACACATGAGGTGGGCGCCTCATCCCCCTTAATCCTTCCATCCATTTTTCATTCCCTGCGTGCGTTTTTTGTATATCTTCCAGTTCTTAATTTTTCTGTTTTATAATTTTTGCAGGTAGTTTTCATTTCCATTTTCTTTCTATTTTCAAAATACTACAACACTAATAACAAAACATCTATAATATCTACCCCTCATCCAACTTCTCTAAACCATTTCAACAAATCAATCAAAACCCTATAACCCAACTATTAATTTTACCCCCAAATCCAAAATATAATCATCAAAACCCTAACTATATGGATAGAGAAATCAAACCCCTTACCTCTAGCTTGGAGATGATCCATGGTGATGCTACCAAGCCCAACCTCAAGCTCCTCTCATGCTCCATTGCTCTTCTTCTTCCTCTTCTTCTTCTTCTTCTTCTTCCCAAAACCCTCTATTTTCTCTCAAGCTTTTTATGTTAGGTTGTTGTTGTTGGAAAAGGAAAGAAAAACAAAGGAATGAGTTTTATAATGGTGTTTCTACTAGCTTCATATCCATGTTTGCTTTTTGTGTTTTAGAATGGAAGGAAAATGAGGAGAAATGGTTTATAATGGTATTTTCCTACTAGTAAGCTTAAGGGTGCAAACCCAATTCTCAACAATTACTCCTCACACCCCTAACCAATTATATCATTAATATAATTAATTCAATCAATTAAAATAATTCCGAGGAATTAAAATATCGGATCCGAATAATATTTTACCGGACGGAACGTCGCCAGATAAATTAATAGATATATTAATTAATATAATTATTTTCGTCGCCAAAACAATCGTCAAACAGTAATTCAAAATATTAACATAATATAATATTAAATAAAAACGGGCGTTACAGTTAGCACCCTTTCCATCCGTATTTATCTACGGGCTCTTAATTGCTTAGCTCACTTTACAAATTGCTTTTTGTGTGTGTGTTTGAAAATGTTTTTTGAAAAGGAATTTCACTATGACTTCGTAATGATTCTCGCTGAAATGTATACGAAGTGTTTGGAAATGTTTTGTTCTGGAAAAGACTTTGTAATGATTCACGCTGGAATGTATGCAAAGTGCTTTGAAAAAGATTTTTGAGAAAATGTAAGGTGTAAAGAGCATTTTGATTGAGCAAGCAAAAGAGACTTATTTACCTACTCAGAACGGTCGTTTCCGTGTTATTTTGCTTTTCTTTAGAACAAGGCTATCCATACCATTAGTTGGTAGGTAATCTTATTCGTTGGATGTAAAGGGACATCGGATGGTCATAGAAGACAACTTGTAGGGATACCTTAGCATATTCGTAGGGACGATCATCACTTTTCGTAGGCAACAATCGAGGGACGAGATCATATATTCGTAGGCAACAATCGAGGGTCATCGAGGGAATATGATCTTTGTATCAAAGGGACTTTGATGATATGTTTGTAGGTAACTGTGCTAAGATATCTCCACGTTCTTTCGAGGGACATGACCATATATTTGAAAGGCAACGAGAGAGGATACCCTTAGGTGAGTGCATGTGTGAAAAGTGGGTTATGCTTAGATATTTTATCTTGATTATTAGTGATCTAGATTGATTGAATTAATCTTGCCATACACGCCTAATTACTAGCAGTTAATACGTGCAGAAGTGTAAAGTGAGCTAAGCAGTTAATTCGTTAAATTACGGAAGTGTAAAGTGCGGAAAGTAAAGGTCCTACCCTATTACATAGCTTTGGGGCAGATACATAATAGGGGTGCGGAAAGTAAAGGCAGAAAATTACGCTATTACAAAAATATCCTTGCGACCTATACATCGATTTCTAGAATTTAAATACAAAATAAAAAAAATAAATTGCAGAAAAATGTCTAATGATAAAAAGAAAATATCTAAACCCTAATTGTAAAGGAAAAATATTTTTTGGATTGATTTTAATGCATAAAAACCTAGTTCTAAGTTAATTATTAATTAATTATAAAAAATAATTTAATTCATGAATGAAAAAAAATAAATTATTTTTATGTCAAAAATGAATTAAATGCTTAATTAACCTAATTCTGAAATTAAAATGTTTTTTTTTTGTTGTGATTTTTGAAAATAGTTAAGTTAATTTTGCAAGGAAAACTAATTAAAAGAAATAAAAAAAACGATTTTTTTGGTCAAAACTTCTGACTAAGTTCGTCTCAAACTTCTGATGGAAGTCCCTTCCAAAACTTCTGGAAACCTGTTTTCCAGAACTTCTGAATGCAACACGGAAGTTTGTTCTAGAACTTCTGGAAACCTGTTTTCCAGAACTTCTGGAGGCTGGCACGAAAGTTCCTTTCTTCTGGAACCTGTACGGAAGTTCCTTCCAGAGCTTCTGGAAACCTGTTTTCCAGAACTTCTGGAGGCTTGGACGGAAGTTCCCTCCAGAGCTTCTGGAAACCTATTTTCCAGAACTTCTGGAGGTTGTGTACGCTACGTGCATAGATCAGAAGTATGTTAGAAAAAACAAGGGGCAGAAAGGATAGGCGCTGGGGGATTGAACCCTAGAAGGCTTAGTTGTTCTGGGAACACAAGCCTCAGATCAGAAGCGTTGACACGTTTTTACTTCTTTTGAATTTTTTAAACCACACATGCGTGGGACCCAAATGCTGGAACGAGCGAATGAGAGCATGTCACGCCTAGGGTCAGAAGTTATCGTCTGAGTCAAGAGAACTTAGAGACACCGGAGCAGATCTCCGATTGTCTTCTTCGTCTGTCTCCAAACCTGGAACCTGCAAAATAGTCAAATTCAAATCAAGATATCATGGCTACCCCCCTGTTGTAGGAATAGTCCGTAAACAAGTATTTTTATTTATCGTATCCACAGGGATTGGTGTTGTATCGTAGTCTTTCAATAGTAAAGCGTATTTTAAGATTTAAGTAACCAAAGAGTTTGTTTCCTAAACTACTAGTATCATGAATTTCAAGTAAACAACTTTAAAGTCCTTTTCAAAAGAGAGTTATGGTTTGGATTCAAGAGAGTTGGAGTTTGTTTTTAAATGATGGAAGCATGTCAAGATTAGTTTCATTAACCTAATTTCATATGTATTCTATTAACAAAGTGATGAACTAGTTGATGATTGCTATAAATACATATCCTCTCAATCTTGTTGATTTCTCACCAAGTTAATCACTTTGTTAATAGAATACATATGAAATTAGGTTAATGAAACTAATCTTGACATTCTATGCCAATGCCATTCCCACTGAGGGGCGAGACTTCCAGTTCACCTCTTAAAGTTAATGTTGAGCTGGTCCAGGAATTCTATGCCAATGCCATTACTACTGAGGGGCGAGACTTCCAATTCACCTCTTTGGTGCGAGGCAAGGTTGTATCATTTTCTCGCTCTGGTATCAACAGCTACCTGGGCATTAATTGGACAGCCCCAGAAGATGAGTTGGATGTTTACCATGAGCACCTGGCTCATGGTAATTGGGATCATGAAATGTTGAGGAGGAAGCTGTGTTTATCCGAGAAATCCTATGAGCTTAACAGGGCTGGCCAACCTCTGAAATTTAATCGGTCCAGCCTTAAAACAAGCGCCCGTGTTCTAATGTGATTGGCACTATACAACCTGAGACCAAGAAGCCACACCTCCTCAATCCCCATGGAGACCGCCGACCTCATTGCTTACATGCTGGATGAAGCACAAATCGATTTCGGCCGGTTAATTGCTAATGAGTTGAAGAGGGTTGCATTAAGTTATACCTCTAGGGGAAGCGTATAAAATGTGCCCTGACATATCCTGGGTTGATCATGGGTCTTCTGAAGAGGGCCAGGGTAGTTTTTCCTGCTGTGGGGCACCTCACGATAGATGAGGTCCATGGAACCGACAAATCATCATGAGCATTTATGTTTGTTAGTGTTTTAAGTTGACATTAATTTTGGTAAAACTAGGCTATAGCAATGTCTTGATAAATGTCATGACATTCAGAGATTGAAGATAAATCCTACTTGACAAGGATGTTAAAAGACAGCTCAGTACTGGAAGCTAAAAGCTGTGCTGGAAATTCTGCAGAAAATAGTCTAATGTCATAAGAGATGTTATGACATTCAGTGTGACATTCTGTTCTGCAGAATCTATTTTTCCTGAGACTTTTTAGGAAGTTTGTTGAGCTGCTATAGTATGTTTTTCTGTTACTAGAATGCATGCTCACGTGGCTGCTAGGTTAATCTTAGTTAAACCTAAATTGGTTGGTGAACAAACCATGTTTTTAGGATTAAATTAAGTGAACCCTAGCTATCTTTATGGAATCCCAAAACTGAAGTTTCAGGACTGCTTCTATGAAAGGAATTCAACCCTTATAATGCTGCTGCGCCTTTTGTACTGTTAGGAGAGTTAATAGTTGTATTTTGTGTAATTCTAGTATCTCTTGTGAGCCAAGCAATTATCAATTGACAAGTGCCTTGGACTAGGATTTTTTTGTAAGGGTAGTTTATCACTCAAAGCTTTGAAGCACGAGTGTTTGTCTCTTGATTGAAAGCTTTGAAGCAAGATCAAGATAGTTTATTGAAGTGTGTCTTCACAATTCAATTAATCAATAGGTTGATATCAACTGTGATTGAGGGGAGTGAGTAGGAACTCGGTCTAAGTAGGACTTAGATTGAAGTTGCATTGGGTAGGTCTTAAGTGAAGGAGATAAACCGTTGGTTTATTCCAATTAATTCTACTAATAATGAATTTCCTCCCGGCTTGGTAGCCCTCGATGTAGGTGTAGTTAGACCGAACGGGTAAACAACTTATTGTGTTCTTTATTGTTTAAATTTATTGTGTAAATTGTTAGAGTGTCGATAGTGTCATAACATTCTGTGACATCACGATCGCGAATTTCAATTGGCATCAGAGCAGGCACCCTGCCTATTATTTCTGGGTGAGATCTAGGGATAATAGTTTCTGGCATAATGGATAAGGAAGGAGGATTTGGAGGTAGACCACCTATACTGGATGGATCCAATTATGATTACTGGAAACCTCGCATGACTGTTTTCTTGAGGTCACTAGATATTAAAGCTTGGAGAGCTGCTGACAAAGGATGGAAACATCCCACCAAGCTTGAGAAATATGGGACTACTGTCTTGAAAGTTGAGGAAGAATGGAGCAAAGAGGAAGAGGAAATAGCTCTAGGGAACTCCAAAGCATTGAATGCCCTATTCAATAGCATTGACAGAAATATCTTCAGACTAGTTCATCAATGTGAGCTGGCCAAAGATGTTTGGGACATCCTCAAAACTACTCATGAGGGGACATCCAAGGTTAAGATGTCAAGACTTCAGATGCTCACTACCAAATTTGAGAATTTGAAGATGAAAGAAGATGAGACTATTCATGAGTTTCATATGAATATTTTGGAGATTGCCAACACCTCAGGAGCACTTGGTGAAAAGATGTCAGAAGAAAAGCTGGTGAGAAAGATTCTCAAATCCTTGCCTAAAAGGTTTGCAATGAAAGTGATTGCAATAGAGGAGGCTCAGGACATCAGCACCTTGAAGGTTGAAGAACTTATTGGATCTCTTATGACTTTTGAGATGGGAATCAGTGAAACTGTTGACAAAAAGAACAAAAGCATAGCACTTGTATCCAATACTGATGAAGGATGCAAGGTGAAAGATGAAGAGAAGATATCTGAAGCTATAACTATGCATGGAAGACAGTTCAACAAGCTCATCAAGAGGATTGATCCAAAGTCAAGGTCAAATGTCAAGGACATTCCATCTGACATCAGCAGATCTTATGACTCCAGCAGAAGATCCAAGTCGAGGAAAAAGGAAGTCGGTGGAATCCAATGTCATGGTTGTGAAGGATATGGGCATATTAGAGTGAATGTCCCACCTTTCTAAAGAAACAAAAGAAAGGAATGGTCACTTGTCCGATGGTGATTCAGAAGTGAATCGAGGAAGAAGGTGCCAAACTTGTCACGCCCTCTCGAGTGTACAATTCGATATGGATTCTAGTGATGAGGAAATGACATTTGAAGAGCTTCTTGAAACTTAAGGTGTATAAAAATGGTGAAGTATGTCAAAATGAGAAAGAAAAAGTCGATTGAGAAATTGGAAGCGAGAATGTGAAGTTGGAGGATGAGAAAAGGAAAACAACCACTATAAATCACCTCAATAGTGATATTATAATGTTAAACCCAAACTTGATCGATGTCTAAATCATCAAAATGTTGACATCCGCGATAAGTTGGAAGAAATTCTTCAGCTTGGTCAAAATGCAGGAAATAAGCATGGTCTAGGATATGTGGCTGAAAAGAAACCTGCTGGTGACATTAAGAAGAAGAGACATGGGAAACCAATGTCAAAACAGTTGTCACAACATAAAACAGGAAATATGTCTGGCTCAGGGTATGTGGCTGCAAAGAGATTTGCTAATAACCAGGAGAGGAACAAACCTGGCAAGTCAATGACAAAGAAGATGTCACACCACAAAATAGGAAACAGGTCTGCCTCAGGATATGTGGAGGCTAAGAAATTTGTTAATAACAAAAGGAAGAACATACCTAATAAACCAATGTCAAAACAGATGTCACAACATTGGGTTCAACATCAAAATCATAGAAACATGAACAAAAAGTTTCAAAGATGGAGATGTCATTATTGTGGAAGGTTTGGTCACATAAAATCCTTTTGCTACAAGCTACATGGATATCCTAATCAAGGCTCTAATGTGAAGCCTAAAACCAACAGGGTATCATACACTCAACAGTGAAAGAAGAAGACTGTAGCTCTGGTAGCTCACACTTCTCTTAGAATATCTGCCAAGAAAGATTGGTACTTTGACAGTGGGTGTTCTAAGCATATGACTGGAGACAAGAATCTTCTCAATGATGTTAAGCCTCATTCTACCAGCTTTGTTACTTTTGGAGATGGAGCTAAAGGAGAAATCAAAGGTGTTGGAAACTCGAACTGGTCTGGAGTTCCAAACCTGAATGGAGTGTTGCTGGTAAAAGGTTTGACTGCCAATCTCATCAGCATAAGTCAGCTATGTGATATGGGATTCACAGTCAACTTCACTAAGTCTGAATGTCTTGTAATCAATGATGATCAAGAAGTGATTATGAGTCAGATCAAAGGACAACTGCTACATGTGGGAATCTGAAAACACCACTCTGTCTTCTGTGTGTTCTACAGACAAAGATGAAGAGGAAGTAAAGTTGTGGCACCAAGAACTTGGTCATTTACACCTCAGAGGAATGAATAGGATCAGTTCCATAGAGGGAGTCAGAAGGATACCAAGATTTCACATTGATAAAGGGAGAACTGGTAAGTATAATGGACAAGAAATCAAATGTCATACTCAATGTCTAGACATCGACCACTTCTAAAATCAAACAAGGTACTAAGATCGGTATGAAAGGCTAACCAAGCACCTTACTGTCAAAAGATATAGGAGAGGAGTCTTGGATAAAACCCTCTTTATCAAAGGAGGAGAGATCATGGTACTTCAAATGTATGTTAATAACATAGTTCTTGGAGGAATACCTGACACAATTGTGAGACATTTTGACAACCAAATGCAAGCTGAATCTGGGATGAGCTTCATTGGAGAGTTGATTCATTTTCTTGGACTACAAGTATCACAGATGGGAGACTCAACACTTCTTCCACAGAGCAATTGTGCAAGGAATTTTGTCAAGAAATTTGGAATGAAGAATGGCTGCCATAAAAGGACTTCTGCTCTCACACATTTAAAGTTGTCGAAGAAAACAAGTGGAGAAAGTGTTGATCAAAGCTTGTGTAAAAGCCCTTTTGATGGATGTTTCTTCTTAAGAAACAATCTTATTTCTTGGAACAGCAAGAAGCAAAACTGTGTGGCTTTATACAATGATGAAGTTGAATACATAGCAGCTGGGAGAAATTGCTTTAAGATGATCTGGATGAAGCAGATGCTGACTAAGTACAATGTCATACAGGATGTCATGACATTGTCCTGTGACATCTGTACTAAAGCTCTTGAGGCTAGTCAGTTTAAAACTTTAAGGGGCAAACTGGATATTTGTCAATATGAAGTGTAGCAATTAACTGTGCTTACAACAAGGGATGGAAGGGACCTGTTACTTCAATTATTTATAAGTGGGTTATTTAATTATTTTCACATTATTTTTAAAAGGTCCAAGAATAGGAAGAGACTCCCACATATAATAGTTTCCTCATTTGAAAGTAGTATCACTCTTTCTTCATCCAAAAGAAACCCTGAAACCCTTTGCCATTTTCGCTCTCTTTCTCTCAAAAATCATCAGCGAAATATGTCTTCATCATCCTCTTCATCTCAAGAATCTGGATCTTCGCCTCCATGGAAGTTAGGGCAAATCAAGCCATGCAAGTTAGGGTTACTCCACTGCGTGCAATGGCCCGACCCGTAAAAGTCAAGTTACGCACAAGGAATGCAAGAAGAGCACAAGCATCTCCTTCTAGTAAGACTTCTACACCATCATCCTCGGCTCGAACTAGTGAACAAAGAGGGTCTAGGTCGGTGAGGCCATAGCTAGGATAGTGACTAGTATCCCGAATGAGAATCAATCCGTACACTGGATTTCGGTCCTCCGAACTATAAGTCCGCTAGCCCTAGTTTAGCAGTTGATCCAGATGTCAATGAGAATGTCAAGACATCAGGTGAACATGTTGATTCTCCTGCCAAGAATGATGTAAACCCTTCTGCTCCAGTTCCTAAAGGGTGTAAAGATGATAATGTTATTGAATCACCTACTGCTAATGAGAATGAGATTTCTGATGAGATTCTTGAAATCCCGAACATTGTACCTCTTAAATCTCCGCTATTTACTGATAACATCTCTGATAGCATTCTTGAAGAAATTCCAGAAAAACAAGCTAATGACAACCTGGAAGATTCTTCTGAGAAAAACACTAATCAGAATGTTGATTCTCACATCATCAATCTAGATGAAGAGTTTTCTGATAATGACCTCATAGCAAAGGTTAATCCCAGCATTGCTAGGAGGGTAATGAATAGGAAAGGGAAGCAAAATGCTATTCCAAGTTCTGTTCAGGAGAAGGTTACTAAAGTTGCTCATAAGTCTCCTAGGGTTGTGAACAAGACTGTGGAAAAATCTGTTAAAGACAAGGCTGGAACTTCCAAAGGGAAGAGTAGGATAAAGTCTACTGGAGGTACCTCTAAGGCAAAAGAGCCTCAATTGTGAAGACGAGGAAGGCACCGAGCCCTCGTAACATGATGATTGATTTTGATGTTACAGAATGTCTCGACATTCATTCAAGAAAGAGGGTCTCTTGGAAATTGCCCATTGTCCCAAGTGGCAATTGACAACATTTCCTTCCACCACTCCGAGAATGCAAACAGTGGAAATATGTGAGTTTGAAGAGAATTGCACTTGAAAGGAACCGAATAAAGATGCTCTTGAATGCAAGGATGTGATTGATCCGATCAAAGAAGTGGGTTGATTAGAACGTGGTGAAGTTCTCAAATTGTTATGAAGGGTTGGTGAAGGAGTTCATTGTGAACTTGTCAGTGGATGTCTTGATGGAAGGTCACCGATTTCAAGACCTCTTTGTCGAGGAGAAGAGTGAAATTTTCCCAAGTATAATCAAGAAATACTTGAAAGATCGATGAAGCTCAACCGAGCTAGAAGAAACCGATGACCACATCTGCCACACTATCACTGCTAAACAAGTGAAACATTGGCCAATGAAAGGTAAACTAACTGCCAGCAAACTAAGTGTTAAGGTTGCTATTTTGCACAAGATAGGGGCTGCAAACTGGGTTCCAACAAACCACAAGTCTACCATCTCCATTGGTCTGGGCAGGTTCATTTTTGCTGTTGGGACAAAAGCAAAGTTTGATTATGGAACCTATATTTTTGAGCAAACCTTAAAACATGCTGACAGTTATGCTATAAAAGGACCAATAGCCTTTCCCTCCCTCTTGTGTGGTATTATAACTGATCAAATCCCTGACATTCTGGTTAATAGAGATTCAGTGTGTAAAAGAGCTCTTGCCCTTGGTTTCCACTACAAGCTATTTCAAGGGAAGCATGTTCCAGACATTGTCATGACATCTGCTGAGACATCAAATGTCAAGGCAAATCCTCAGAAGGCAAATGTCATTGCTGTGCTAAAAGAGACCTGTAGGGAACTTGAAGCAAGGAAGCAGACCATTGAAGAACTGATCTCTACACTTGAAAAGGAGGAAGACACAGAGGTTGAGGAAGAAAGACTTGCTGGTGATGATCCTACTGCTAATATGGATGAAGATGCTGAGGCTGTTCAAGCAACTGCTGGTGAAGAAGGTTCTGAAGATGCTTCCTTCCACAGTGCTTCTTATGGAGAGGAAATCACTTAAGCTGTACTCCTGTGCCTTGCTGCTTCTGCTTGATTGTTCTGTCAATTGTTTCTTGTTTCTTGTTCTTGTGATGCCTGTTTCCTATCTTTGTTTTGGATGATTGTAATTTTCTGTTTAACAGCACTGTAATCCTTGACTGAGCTACTTGTAATCTTTTGAATGCTGGTACTTAATTATAGTTTAGCAGTTTTGGGTACTTGTATTTCCTTTGGCCCTTTGTGACTAAAAAGGGGGAGAAGAACTACTGTGTGACAGTGGCTGAGGAATTTTGGGAAACTGTATGGCAATTTTAATTTGTATGTGGGCAATTGTGGGAATTGTGGGATTTCTGTATGGGTAGAATTTATCTTATCTCTAGGTTCTAGTTTCTTTAATCTTAGAACTAGGTTGTCTTCTGCTGCATAGGTACTCTGATGTGTTAAGTAGTTTTAGCCAAAAATGTGCCAAATGGGGAGTTTGTTAGTGTTTTAAGTTGGCATTAATTTTGGTAAAACTAGGCTATAGCAATGTCTTGATAAATGTCATGACATTCAGAGATTGAAGATAAATCCTACTTGACAAGGATGTTAAAAGACAGCTCAGTACTGGAAGCTAAAAGCTGTGCTGGAAATTCTGCAGAAAATAGTCTAATGTCATAAGAGATGTTATGACATTCAGTGTGACATTCTGTTCTGCAGAATCTATTTTTCCTGAGACTTTTTAGGAAGTTTGTTGAGCTGCTATAGTATGTTTTTCTGTTACTAGAATGCATGCTCACGTGGCTGCTAGGTTAATCTTAGTTAAACCTAAATTGGTTGGTGAACAAACCATGTTTTTAGGATTAAATTAAGTGAACCCTAGCTATCTTTATGGAAGCCCAAAACTGAAGTTTCAGGATTGCTTCTATAAAAGGAATTTAACCCTTATAATGCTGCTGCGCCTTTTGTACTGTTAGGAGAGTTAACAGTTGTATTTTGTGTAATTCTAGTATCTCTTGTGAGCCAAGCAATTATCAATTGACAAGTGCCTTGGACTAGGATTTTTTTGTAAGGGTAGTTTATCACTCAAAGCTTTGAAGCACGAGTGTTTGTCTCTTGATTGAAAGCTTTGAAGCAAGATCAAGATAGTTTATTGAAGTGTGTCTTTACAATTCAATTAATCAATAGGTTGATATCACTACTGTGATTGAGGGGGAGTGAGTAGGAACTCAGGTCTAAGTAGGACTTAGATTGAAGTTGCATTGGGTAGGTCTTAAGTGAAGGAGATAAATTGGTTGGTTTATTCCTGAATTAATTCTACTAATAATGAATTTCCTCCCTGGCTTGGTATCCCCCAGATGTAGGTGTAGTTAGACACTGAACTGGGTAAACAACTTATTGTGTTCTTTATTGCTGTTTAAATTTATTGTGTAAATTGTTAACAGAGTGTCAGATAGTGTGTCATAACATTCTCTGTGACATCACGTATCTGCTGCCAGGAATTTCAAAGTTCATGCACGAGAGTATGGAGCAACTGGCATTGCAAATTAGAGAGCCGGGGGTGGATCACTTCACTCGTACGAGCCAGCAGCTGAGTGCTTATGCCAGTTGGCCCGGGGTCGGGCCAAATGCAGAGGGGGGAGGTAGCTGATGCAGATGGTGATGAGGAGAGTGATGATGATGGAGAGGGTGGATCTGATTATGGTTCTGAGACTCCGGGAGATTGCATCCTGGAGGCTTCAGATTGATGTTCTTTTATTTTTCTTTGTTTTTATTTTTTTTTAGTACTTCTTAGTTTTTAGTTTTTGTTTTGGTTTTAGTTTCTTTTAGACTTATTGAATTTTGTTGGTTGCCATCCCTTTTTAGGATGTGCTTGTAATTCCAAAATTTGCATTTTGTAGGCATGAAGCCTAAGTACTATTTTTAGTTTGAAACACCATTTTGGGGTGTCTTTTTATTTTATTTTTTTATTTTGTTTTATTTTAATTTTATATTATAGGTTATTTAATTTAAATTGTACTTCTTTTGTTTGTCCCGATTTTTCAACGGTACTCAAAAGCAAGTAAGTGTGTTTCACCAAAAGTGATGGTGATGATATAATTCTCGACTCGATCCACAAATAAGGTACATATTTAATCGTTTTGTAGAATATTAACATGTCTATGAAATTTGTGCTTTATGCAAAATATCTTGGCATGTACAAAAAATTTGTGTTCACATTCGAATCATGAGGACTTGAACCACAAAGGTGAGAAGCTTTCCATCTTATACCAAATATTGAGTGTCTATTAGTTTTGTTAACTCGTGTGATTCATGTTTAATCTTGATTTGTTTGTGACATTTTGTAAACTTAGAGATGATCAAGGCAATTTTTGTGCATTATGAGGAAAACCATCAATTCCAAAAGGGCCTCAACTAACCGTGAGTGAGTGAATCCTTGTGAACCCTTTTGAGCTTAAATTGTATTTGTAGAATGAATCTATCAAATCAACTAATTGTTAAGTAGGCCACTTAATAGTTGTTGATAATCTATGAAAATTCAGTGATGATTCATTCTATAAATTTTTCTTGTTTGTGACTACCAACCCTTTTTGTTAATTAACCCTTTGAAGAGCATGTTCTTAAATAAAAAGGATTGATAAATTCAAGTTGGGGAGGTTGATCAAAAAGAACTTTGAATTGATGACACAATGATCCAAAAGAAAAAAAATAGAGAAAAGAAAAATACAAAAGAAAAAGGAAAAGAAAATGTATGTACATGTATATGAAAAGAAAAACAAAAGAGAAGAAAAGGAGGATCATTGTGTCCGATAGAAAGGTGGTTGTGAATAATAAGAAGGAAGTGGGAATGAGTTTGTGAAATGCTCTTCATCATCTTTACCCAATTTGTTTCAATGTCTTTGTACTTAAATATCCCTTGTTTCTAACCTAAGCCAAGTTACAACCCTTTAAAGTCCTTAGTGATCTTTGTTTCCATTTTGTTCATTTAACTTGTTTTGATAAATGCATGAATTATTCTGGATGTGCATGGCTATTAGTGAGAGTGTTTAGTCCTTTGTAAATATTGCATTTTGTTCTTCATGAATATTGAAGAAATCATTAGGTGATTCAAGTGTGAACATATCTTTTATTTTGTCTACATCGTGTTGATATATTGTGTTTAGTACTTAATTCATATCCATGTTGTGTTTCGAAGAAGCGATTAATGTGTATTTTTGCCGGGTATGTTGAGTTTGAACCATCCTTCTTGTGTGAATTTCATGCTTACATTTTGATTCTTCTTGCTTTGTGAGTTTTTGACTTTTGTTTGAGGACAAACAAAGAAGTAAGTTTGGGAGAGTTGTTAAGGACCAAATTGTAGATATTTTGTACATGATTTTGTGGTCCTTAACAATGCCTTTTGATTAATTAGTAGTATTTATTATAGTATTTTGGTTTAATTATGTTTTTATTTAGTTTTTGTTTATAATATATTATTTAACTTAGTTTACTTTTAAATTGTAGGTTTTTATTGATTGATTCTCTCTAGCTTGGATTCAAGGAGACTTGAAGAGCTCTTGGGATGATTCTTTTTAAAGGAATTTTTGGAAGAAGAAGCATGCTTCAGGTCGCGCTTAGCGCGGTTGTAGCATGAGTGCGCTTAGCGCGAGTAACCGGGCTTAGCGCGGCCTGCGAAAATCAGAAAAAGGACAGACCCATGCTTTCACCTTTTGGGCCACCTACTCCCTAATTTCCAGCTGGTTTTTGGTGCGTTAGAAAAGGGAACATCACTTCTTCATCATAGATCATCATTGTTGTAATTTTAGGGCATAGAATTAGAAAAGAAAAACATAGTTCTTCTTGATTCTTCCATGTTCATCATCTTCTCCAACAATCTTGTGAGCAAAGCAACCATGAAAATGAGTGGCTAAGTTCTTTTTGTGTCAAATTAGAGGTAGTTGATCTAACTAGTATGTATTTATTTTAATCCATTTGTGTATGAACATGGTTGATGATTAATATATGTTGAATATCTTTGTTCTTCTATCTTTTTATGCTTTGAATCTTGTTTGAAAAAGGATGCTTCAAAGTAGACGTAGGATATTCATCCATTAATGAACAAATGCTATGATTAGATTTATGAGTTAGTGTTTACAAGTATTAAGCTTCATATTTATCATGTCAATAATTGTGGTGAGAAATCATTCAAGGATTAACATGATAAAACTCACAATCTTGGTGAGAAATCAACAAGATTGACAGGATATGTATTTATAGCAATCATCAAACTAGTTCATCACTTGGTTAATAGAATACATATGAAATTAGGTTAATGAAACTAATCTTGACATATGCTGTTAAGGACCAAATTGTAGTTATTTTGTACATGATTTTGTGGTCCTTAACAATGCCTTTTTATATAATTAGTAGTATTTATTCTAATATTTTGGTTTAATTATGTTTTTATTTAGTTTTTGTTTATAATATATTATTTAACTTAGTTACTTCTAATTGTAGGTTTTTATTGATTAATTCTCCCAAGTTTGGATTCAAGGACACTTGAAGAGCTCTTGGGATGATTCTTTTTGAAGAAATTTTTGGATGAAGAAGCATGCTTGGTCGCTCATGATTTAAGCATATCGCTCAAGCAACTTAAGCTAAGCGGTGCAAGCGTAAAAGGATGACCCATGCTTTCACCTTTTTGGGCCACCAACTCCATCATTTCCAGCTGGCTTTTGGTGTGTTAGGCAAAGGAGCTTCACTTCATCATCATTATCTTTCATTTGTAAAAATTAGGGCAAGATTTTGTAAGAAAAACCATAGTTTTTCATCTTGATTTCTTCATGTTCATCATCTCCTCCAACAATCTTGAGAACAAAGCAACCATGGAAATGAGTGGCTAAGTTCTTTTTGTGTCAAGATTAGAGGCAGTTGATCTAATTAGTATGTATTTCTCTTAATCCATTTGTGTATGAACATGGTTGATGATTAATATATGTTGAATATCTTTGTCCTTCTATTTTCTTATGCTTTGAGTTTTGCTTGAAAAAGAATGCTTCAAAGTAGACCTAGGATATTCATCCACTAATGAATAAATGCTAGGAATAGATTTGTGTGTTAGTGTTTACAAATATTGGACTTAATGATTATCATGTCAATAGTTGTAGTGAGGGATCATACAAGGATTAACATGATAACATTCACAATCTTGGTGGGAAATCTACAAGATTGAGAGGATATGTATTTATAGAAATCATCTACTATGTTCATCACTTGATTAATAGAATGCATATGAAACTAGGTCAATGAAACTAATCTTGACATGCTTCCATCAATTGAAAACAATCTCCAACTCTCTTGAATCCAAACCATAACTCTCTTTTGAAAAGATTAATTTAGTTACTTGTTTGGAAATTCATGTTACTAGTAGCTTAGGAAACAAACCCTTTGGTTACTCTAATCTTAAAATACACTTTTCTATTGAAAGACTACGATATACACCAATCCCTGTGGAATCGATAATTAAAAATACTTGTTCGCGGGAAATCCTACAACACATGCTTCCATCAATTAAAAACAAACTCCAACTCTCTTGAATCCAAACCATAACTCTTCTTTGAAAAGAACATTTTAGTTGTTTGCTTGAAATTCATGATACTAGTAGTTTAGGAAACAAACCCTTTGGTTACTTAAATCTTAAAATACGCTTTACTATTGAAAGACTACGATACAACACCAATCCCTGTGGATACGATAATTAAAAATACTTGTTCGTGGATTTTCACTACAACAACGGACTCCGTTCATGCTCCACTTTGAACTCACGGATCTCCTCCCACAACTGCGCCTCCACGCCGATGAACCCGTCGCGAAACCACCACACCACAGATCCGATGTACCACCACTTTCTCTGACGTGAAATCACTTTTCGACAAATCCATCGACACACATCATGTAAGACCCACATCAACACCGTCGACCAACAACTCAAGCCAGCAACATGACCCGTGGATCTCAACAGTCACTCACGCCCCTACACCTCTGCATCAACGCTCTGATTGCAACACCACTAACAGTGCAATGACAATGTCGACAACCCTCCACGTAACCTCTTTATGTTCTTCCATCCGATTGAGTTGTCCTTTTTATTTAGAATTTTTGTGTGTGATTGAAATTAAAACAATTGTCATATGTTGCATTTTGGTTGGACGAATAATGAAGTATGAAAAGTCAACTGTGTGGCCTTATTATTGTGATGAAGGGATTTCTAGAGAGGGAAGAATTAAAGAATGGAAACTCTAGAATTTTTTTATGCTTTTCATGATGAATCAAAGATACAGAAGTGAGTATTTATGCTCACTGGATTCAAATACAAACAATCGAGGGAAAAATACACTATGCCACCTAATCACTAAATTTCAACATAAAATATAGCCAACAGGATTATGAAAGTTGTAAGCTACTATCTCCACTTCTAATTTCAGCTAATACTTCAATAGTCTCCCTCAAGCTAAGCATGGTGAATGTTAATCATGCCAAGCTTGGAGATGAATTTGTTGAAAGTCGAAACCGACAATGCTTTTGTGAGGAAATCTGCAAGTTGTTCATGTGTAGATATAGGTAATAGGAGAAGCATTCCCTTCTGTAACTTTTCACGGACCAGGTGACAATCAATCTCAAGATGCTTCGTGTGCTCATGAAACACTGGATTAGAGGCAATGTGCATTGCACTTTGGCTCTCACAATAGAGAACGATGAGCTTGCTACACGAAACCTGCAATTCTTTCAACAAAACTGTCAGCCATAACAGTTCACAGGTTGCAACGGACAATGCCCGATATTATGCTTCAGATGATGATCTGGAAATTGTATGTTGCTTCTTGGCGCGCCATGAGATGAGAGAGAAGCCTAGGAAGAAGCAGTAGCTAGATATGGATTTCCTAGAATCAAGGCACCCTGCCCAATCAGCGTCTAAGAAGCCAAGGAGCTGAAACTCATATTTTTTGCGAAATAGAAGACCTCTTCCGGGGCTGGACTTCGAATATCGAATTACTCTATAAGCAGCATGGTAGTGTACCATAGTAAGATTATGGAGAAATTGGATAAGTTGCTATGTAGCATACGTGATGTCAGGTCGTGTGGTATTGAGATGCAATAAGCGACCAATCAGCCTTTTGTATGCACCTATATCCTCAAAGGGCTTACATTATCAACATGAAGCTTGATAGATGGATCTAAGGGAGTAGAAGCAGGTTTGGATCCAAGCAGTCCAGACTCCTGCAACAAATCAAGGCAGTATTTACGTTGGGATAAAGAGATTCCCTCCTTGGAGTGAGCTACCTCCAACCCAAGAAAATATTTCAACATTTCAAGATCCTTGATGCTAAAGTTTGTGTCAAGAGATGCCTTCATTCTAGAGAATTCAGGCAATGATGTTCCTGCCAAGTTTATATCATCTACATACACTAAGATGGCTGTAAAATCAGTGTTCGTGCACAGGGTGAATAAATAATAGTCTGAAGAAGATTGAGTGTAACCCTGATCTATAAGTAAGGCAATCAACTTCTCATACCATTTTCTTCTTGCTTGCTTCCACCCATAGAGGCTTTTCTGCAGCTTGCATACTTGATTAGGTTTCTGACACTAACTCCCTCAAGAATTGTCATGTAGACATCCCCCTGTAATTCTCCATGTAATAACACATTATTAACATCCAGCTGATGCAAGAACCAATTATTTATAGCACCAGTGGCCAAAAGGGTTCTGATAGTGGTAAGTTTTGCAACTGGTGAAAAAGTGTCAAAGAAATTCAGGCCTTCAATTTAGTTGTACCCTTTTGCAACAAGCCTTGCCTTGTACCTTTCAATCGTTCCATCGCCCCTATGTTTCACCTTGAACACCCATTTGCTTCCAACAGGCTTAACATTCAATGACAGATCTACTATGGCCCAGGTTCTATTCTTTGCCAATGCTTCTAGCTTAGAATCCATGGCCTTGGCCCAATATTCAGACAGACGGGCTTCCTTATATGACTTTGGCTTATGTGTAAATGTGATTTTAGATGCAAAAACACGATGAGATGCAAATAAAGAGGATAAAGAGTCATAGTTTGTGATAGGGTAAAAAGTATTTGAGGTACCTGAAGATGACTTTTCTGTTGGAGAACCAGATGCGCTTCACACATAACCTGAGAGATATTTTGGTGTATGTTTGGTTTTAGCAGGTATGATTTGTGTGATAGGTTCAGGTTCAGTATCATTTGTATTTTCTTCTATATTAGTTTGATTAGAAACTGAATGGTCAACATTTGTATTAGAATGTTCCTTATTCAATTGATCAAGAGATTCATGGCTCTGGTTATTTCTATCTATATATCCAAAATTTATCTCATGTGGAGCTTGATCACATTCATGATCATTATTGGATGAGACAGGTTTTATTGAATGTGTGGTTTTAGAATCATTATAAGAATGGTATTCCCAAGTGATGGAACTCTCACTTGAATAAGGAAAAATATGCTCATGGTAAATGACATTCCTAGATATTCTAATTTCATGATTGTTAATGTCATAAAGATCTGACCCTTTCATAATATTTTCTAAATATTCTACATAATTTAAATCAGAACCAACTCTTATTATTTAGTTCAGCAGGCATGATGTCGAATGCTCCTTCATAGGACATCTCTTTAGACATGTTGTTCTAGTTGTTGAATAAGTTCAACACAACATATTTTGACATTTCAATATGACTTCTTGTTGTACCTGTTCTTCCTATTCAGTTTATACATCCTATTGCACATTACATTATTGATGCTATTATTTGTTTTACAAAAATTAATGCCAATCCTCAAAACTAAGGAACTTACACTTTATATACTTCGTTTCTTAAACCGCGAACTAGACCACATTACAACCATTAAAGGTCCTAATTGAAGCTAGGTTCACTATGAAAGCATACTCAATAAATTTTATGTTAAACTAACTCCTAATGTTTGTTAAATTATCGCGAACCACATTTCTTTTTTACATCTTCACTTGTACTCATCCATTGTATGCCATATCTATTTTCCATAACAATTTTTTATTTCAAAAACATGCCCGAGCATCATATTAGAATTACTTTTCGAAAGATATAGTTTTATGCGCAAGTCAATACTTAGCATCAGTGAGATCTCTAAATTTGTCTAAGGTGATCCATTTTAAGAAGCTCCTAATTAGGGGAAAAGCACATATGGATCCTATCGTCTCAGAGGAACGAATCCTAATGATAACATAAGATCCTATTGACTAAGGGGAAATCATTCTAATATTTAGTCAACTAGCACCATTTAATCAGGGGGCATACCTTTCAAAGATTCAAGCAAACTACATGGGCACACCTTTCGAAGATCCAAATTATGGGGCAGTCCTTATCAAGTTTATATCACCGCATGGAAAGCTCCAAGTTCCTCTCTAGGAAACTCTTTCAAAGACCCTACCAATAGACAAGGGCAAGATATGCCCTAAAGGGGTGAGCTCTCACGATCCTCGGTGAAGCTCTCTCCTACATCAGCAATCTTCGAGTTCGAAATGAGTATTCAGAAACGTGCTAGCATAAACACCCTACCATCTTGTGACAAGAAGCCTTGTTACATAAGCAGCCATATACTCCTTATGCATCCAAGACGCATCATAGTATTTAAGTCAAAAGCATCCTCGTCGTCATAAATCATTGTAATGCATTCTTTAGGTCACTTCGCTCTAGCATCAAGCCATACATATCATATCATCCATTTGACATATCTCTATAGCATGAATCTAATCTCAAAAAGCCCAACCTCACTTGGAATTTACCCTACAGGATCAATCATTCATTAACATTTCAAAGTCCAACATCCATTGAGACATATCCAAGTCACTCATTACATGCATGGATTAGTCATTACATTTCATGCATCATCAAATTGCACATCAAAATAAGCATGAATCATAACGCATGCATAAACCACATTTCATTTGTACTCATCCATTGTACGCCATATCTATTTTCCATAACAATTTTCAATTAAAAAAAATTTCATGTGTATCAGGTTAGAATTACTTTTCAAACTGTACAATTTTATGCGCAAGTAAATACTTAGCATCAAAGAGATCTCAAAATTGGTCTAAGGTGATCCATTTCAAGAAGCTCCTAATTAGGGGCAAAACACATAGGGATCATATCGTCTCAGAGGAACAAATTCTAATGATAACATAAGATCTTATTGACTAAGGGGCAATCATTCTAAGATTTGGTCAGCTAAGCACTAGTTAATCAGGGGGCACACCTTTCATAGATTTAAGAAAACTGCATGGGCATACCTTTCGAAGATCCAAATTATGGGGCAGTCCTTATCAAGTTCATATCACTGCATGGAAAGATCCAATTTCCTCCTTAGGAAACTCTTTCAAAGACCCTACGAATAAACAGGGGAAAGATATGCCACAAAAGGGCGAGCTCTCACAATCCCTGATGAAGCTCTCTCCTATATCATCAATCTTCGAGTTCAAAACGTATCAAGAAATATGCTAACATAAACACCCTACCATCATGTGACAAGAAGCCTTGTTACATAAGCAACCCTCTACTCCTTAACCATCCACGACCCATTATAGGGCATCAATGAAAAGCATCCACGTTGTCATAAATCATTGTCATGCATCAATTAGGTCGCTTTGCTCTAGCATCGAGCCATACATATCATATCATCCATTTGACGTATTTTTACAACATGAATCTAATCTCAAAAAGCCCAACCTCACTTGACATTTACCCCAGATGCACAATCATTCATTGATATTTTAAAGTCCAACATCGATTGAGACATATCTAAGTCACTCATTACATGCATGGATAAGTCGTTACATTTTATGCATCAATCAAATTGCACATCAAAATAAACATGAATAATAGTGCATGGCATAAGCCATATTTCATGTGAAGACAATAATAATAATAATAATAATAATAATAATAATAATAATAATAATATAAAAAAAAAACAAATAGTTTTAAATTTTTATGGTAATCCTTGCAATATTCCATTTCATTAATAAAGTAAATAAATTTGAGGTATATTAAGTTAATAAAACCAACTTTTTTATAACTTTCGTACATTTCTGAGCCATAAAATACTCATATATAAAATAATTTATTAAATGAATAATAAATCACAAAATTATCAAAAAAATAATTATAATATATATTTAAATCTTGACATGTTATACAAACCAATGACAATTAAAATTTAATCTATAAATTATATAACTGGGACTTTAACACGACGAAAAAGTAGCACACATTTATAAGCCACCACATAATGACAATTAAAATTTAATCTATAAATTATATAATTGGGACTTTAACGCGATCAGAAAGTAGCACACATTTATAAGTCACCACATTGCGACAAGAATCAAAAGATATTGCGACATAAATCAAAAGGGAATAGGTAAAAGAGATGAACTACAACATTGACCTAAATAGCAATAATGCGGAACGGACTGAATGGTATTCTCGTTAGGACAAATATATGTGCGTTCAATATGATACTTCAGACTAATTTAGAGAAAAAAATTGAGAACAAGTTATAAATAAATATTTAAAGATTTACAACTAATATATTATTAAAAAATATATAAAAATATATATTTCTTTAATTTTTAAAATTATTTATAATTTTAATAAAAGATGAATTTTTAATATTTATTAAAGCCTATTTTAAAAATTAAAACTCTACCTAGAACTTTTAGGAGACAAGCCCTGCCTCCACTTCCTCACCATTTTTATACATCATTCTATAATAGGTAAATCAATTTATCATAAATAATAAAAGCAATAGTCACAAAAATCATTAGTATAAGATATTTTAAATTATTTTTATTATAGGTTTAGATAAATAAAATATATATATATATATATATATATATATATATATATATATATATATATATATATATATATATATATATATATATATATATATATATAAGTAAGTTTCACATTTAAAATTAAATAGAAATGGAATTTCTTTTACGAAAACATATATTAACATAAAATCAGAACCATTAGTAATTGTTTTAATATGTGAAAGATACAATTTACCATTTGATGTACATAAACGTTAAGTATTATTTTAGACAAAAAGATGTATAAAAGGGAATTAATATTATATTTAAAGATCAATTAACATTAAAACAATTTTGATCGGAGAGAAAAATGATGAAAAACACTCCCCATATTTTCTAATCTTTATCTAGATGTTCAAGATCCAGCATACAAATAACTATAACAATAAAATAAAAACAAAATAATTGAGGTATAAGTAAAATATATAGAAAGTTTTTTTTTTCTTAAAAAAAGAAAAGAGTTGTTTATAAAGAAAACTCAATACAAAGTGAACAACGTAATGAAATATTTATATAGCACAATTGTGCATATATAATATGAAGTAACACATAATTTCTAAAAAAATTATACTACATGTGATCACATCTATGTGAGTGTTAAGAAAAATTATAGTTTGTATGATATTTATGTTTGGCATGTATTTGTTATTTTCCTTGTAGTTATATCAACATATGTGTATGAGTTAACATTAACGGTTATACATAATATTTGTATGCTTGTCAAAAAAATAGTCTTTTATGGTAGAAACATGATTATAAAGAATATGAGAGAACGAGAGAGATAAGAATACAGAGAAAACTTAAGGTTTTAATATTATGATTTATTAATTGAATACGAAATATATATGCTATATTCTCATACATGCTATCAGTTAGTTACATAGAAATAAAATTAATTAGATATTCTAATTAATTTTTTTACATTTACGACCATTAATCTAACTAATTTTATATTTCATATTTACTGACTCTATATATCTAATATTTTATGTCAAAAACTTAAAATAACATGCAATTTATTATCAATTAAATATAAATTATTTATTTTAAATACATATTCAATTGGAGAATCTAAAAGTGTTTTATATAATGATGAAATAATTTTTAATATTTTTTTCCATAAGAGGAACTATGATGTGACATAATGAATAACAAAATAGTTGAAGTATGATAAATAATTTTTGGCATCATCAATTTAATGTTGACATGTTGTAGAAAAATATGTTGGTTAAAAGTACAAATTGAAATAGGTTAGGGCAGTTTACTGGAAGAGTTAATAACCTATAATTTATTTAAGATCCGGACAAGTCATACTTATTTAATAAATAGACATACTTAAACTGTTAAAAAATTCTAAGAAACCTTATAAACACACATATATATATATATATATATATATATATATATATATATATATATATATATATATATATATATATATATATATATATATATATATATATATATATATATATATATATATATATATACTATTAAGGGATTGATGATTCTTTATCAGATTGTAAAAAGTTCTTTATCACTAACTTAATATGATATACTTACCTGTTTTATTTGATCTTTGAAAATTTTAATCAAATTATAAAATTTATAAGTAATTTCTTTTTTGATTTAATTGAGAGATATTTACCTCCTAGACGTTAGCATTATCAAGGGAGCAATCTATTAGAAGACAACACAATATTATTGTGGTTCCCGTTTGTGCTAATACAACAAATTGACAAAGACGCAAGATGGACAAACTAATTCTTGATTGTGAGAGGGGAGGAGATTACAAGAACAAAGGAAAGCACAAAGTTACTTGTACTAGAACACTATAGTGCCCTTTTAGGTTGAGATATGTGTCAAGTGGTTGTGGTTGGAACATAAAGGTTAGATGTGATATTCACAATCGTGCTCTAGCTAATGAAACGATTTAGACGATCATGACAGACTATGTCCTCTAAATTTCAAAGAAAGACAATTTGTGATTGATATGACAAAGTACCACATGTCATTAAGGTTCATAATGGGTGCACAGATGTATAAAAGCAAGATTGACATATTAGTCAACTATATAAAGGTCATTTGACAAAAAATGTAACATTCTTTGACCTTAATTCATAATAAGAAGTATATGTATTAGACCATAAATAGGGATGACTCCGATGTTGTTGGTGATATATTCTAAACACATCATAATTCAGTGAAATTTTTGAATATATTTCATCTGGTTTGGATGTTTGATTGCACGTGTATAACCAACCAGTACAGGCTACTAATAATTGGGATTTGATATTGTTGGTGTTACATCAACCAAATTGACTTCTATTAGGTTTGCTTACTTAGAACATGGGAGGAAAGCAAATTTCACATAGACAAATGAAAAGTTGAAGGAGTTGCTCACGTTAGAGAAGTTATTCTAAAAGGTCATGGTGACCGATCGGAAATTTATATACATATACTTATGTATGTATGTCCATAGACCCAAGCTATGTTGCATACTTTTCAATCCACACCACTTATGACACCCCTATGAGCGCAAGGTTATTCCAAAATCAAAATCAAAATCATAGACACCCAAAATATGTATATATACACATATGTGCATTGGGAACTCGTTGATATGCATACCAAACCGGATGAATACCAAAAATACTTTTAGAAGAAGAAGAATTCACCTCTCTTAAAATCAACTTTAAAAATATTTTTATTACAATTTCCCATTTCTCATGTTAGATGTCACTTAACAACTTAATCATATTGAATAACAACCTAAAAGTTGAATTTTAAATAATATGACCTCACATTCCTTTAATCACATCCCTTTCATTATTGTTTCATTTATTACAATATAAATGACCTTACATGACAGGACATTCATATCCAAAGGGATACATAAAACTCATGCGTACGATGGCAAACCGTAAAACTCATACACATGATTGCAAACGGATTTTTTCACAAATCCTACTAAAAAATACATAACATTTAATAACATCAATCCACTACTAAAAAATCCGCTTGTAATGACCGATTAGTGACCAGAAAATTTTAGTCACTGTAATAATTGAATTAGACATTAAAATTTGATATTTACGAATTAATTTTAAATTGATCAGTAAAATAAATCAGTCACTGATTTTAAACGACTAAAATTTGTGACCACTTATTCGGTCACGAAAAAATATTTTTAAATAAAATTTAATTTATATGAAAAAATCAAATTTTGGTTACTAATTTTTCTTTGTTTTTTGTTTTTCTTTTTTTAATCTTCTTTCTTTATTATGCTACTATTTCTCTTCCAATTTTTTAAAGAAATATAATTCTCTTTTAATTTTTAGAAAAAGTTTCATCTTTTTACTATTTTAACAATAAAACATATATTTATATAAAAATAATATTATTTTATATTTATATTTGTATCAAAGTGAATTTTAATTTCATTTTTATGTTTGCATAATAAAATTGCATGATAAAATTGTATGATAGAACCAAATTTATATAATAATTTTTTAAATTTTATTTAATTTTTTATTTCTTTGTATATATATATATATATATATATATATATATATATATATATATATATATATATATATATATATATATATATATATATATATATATATATATATATATATATATATGTTTATATATAGAATATAACAAAGTCTATTATATGATCTAGTGGTAAGGCATTTTTAACAACAATATCGAAAGTTCTAATACTATTTTGTGGCAGCCGCAATTTTTATTTAAAATCTTGTCCTCCATAATGTACAAATGTTGGAGGTAGGCAACACAGTAAAAGACTACAAACTTGAAATTCTTGCAAGGAAAGGATACCCCATAACTTTGAAAGGTGGTGAAAAGTTCCACCATAGCTTGGAAGACTTCAAGAGTTAAAATAGAAAATTCTGTATGAAAAAGTTCGAAAACTTCTCAAAATCAAATCAGCTTAAGAATACCTCTTCTGGTCTTAACAAATAAGGCACAAATATTATTTGTTGATCGAATTATCATTCTCAAGATTTCCACAAACAAATGATAAGAACAATACAAGTGACCAACAATGAACAACCGAGGACAATTTCTTAATAGACATGCCACACGATTTCAACTAATGACAGAGGATTATTTATCAGAACATTCCCTTGAAAATTCAGGTAAAAACCGTTCCAATTTTTAATAAAACATCATATACATTTCTAAAACCTCTCAAAAACATAATTATTATCATACATTACATGTCAACAAAAGTCCACTTCAACCAAAAAACAACTTGCGAAAATTCAGATTGTAGCTTTAGACATTAAATCTTTCTCAAAACCGTGTCTTTTAGTTTTCTTCTTGCTAGGTTCAGAAGCAATAAGCATCTTGACAACATCTCTCATTGTAGGACGCAGTGTCGGAAGCTTATTAGTGCACTTAATAGCAATTTTCAACACTTTTATCATATCGTCAACACAATGTGTTGATGCAACTCTCGCATCAAGAATGTTGATTACACTTTCGCGCTCGTTCAGATTACTCAGAACCCAATAAACAATGTCTTTTGCTTCTCCGTAGTCTTCTTCAATAGCTTTTCTTCCAGATACCAACTCTAACAGTACTACTCCGAAGCTGTACACATCGCTTTTTTCAGTTACTTCAGTTGAATAAGCGAGTTCTGCATATAACACAACAAAATATATATAAATAAATTAACTCTACTCAGAAATTTCGGTCACAAATAATGAATGGATAAAACATGAGATAGTTTTGAAACTAAAAACAATGTATTGAAATTTCTAGTCGAAAGCGTGATCAGAACATACCTGGAGCGATATAACCATGTGTGCCAGCAAAAAAGCTAAGACCCGTCTGAGTTTGTTCAGCAAACCTTGCAACACCAAAATCAGCAATTTTCGCCTCATATTCTTGATCAAGCAAGATGTTGCTCGATTTTATATCCCTATGAATAACCGATGGACAACAATCATGGTGCAAATAGCAAATCCCTTTCGCACCTCCCAGCGCGATTTTATACCTCTGGTTCCAATCCCATGCAACCTTCTCATCTTTTACATTTCTATGAAGAGCTTCAAAAAGATTACCATTTGGCATATACTCGAAAACAAGAAGATTGGTTCCTCCTTTGAGAAAACAAGCATAAAGTTTAAGTATATTTCTATGTCTAATCTTCCCTAAAATTTCCATTTCCGCGACTAAAATCCTCATACCGTCGCCTTTCTCTAGCTGCTTCACGGCCACTACCATCCCGTTTTTCTTCAACGCGACACGATAAACCTTTCCCGTACCACCGTGGCCGATCAAGTTATCTTCATTCAAATTTCCTATTTCATTAGCATCTATATCCACTTTGTGAAAAGATGCTTGTTTCCATTTCTTTTGACTTGCTTCCTTCTGCAATTTTAGTATCTTTTTCGCTCTTCGAATCCTGATACTTCGACAGATCAAAACCGCAGCCACGAAGATAACAGCAATGACCAAGAGCAGTATATATTTATAACCAAAGAAACCTCTTCTACGACCATTACCATTACCACAAATCCTCAAAGCCGAATTTATCGTGCTGCTCGGCATTTTCTCAACACATAAACCTTTGTTTCCAGCAAAAGCCTTCTCTCCGCCGATGACAAGTATCCCGAATGGAATTCCGCCAGACAGCAGATTATCAGAAAAATCAACTGAACTTAGTTTCATTTTGTCCAAATTATCAGGAATCGAACCTGTCAACTTGTTTCGAGACAAATTCAACGAATTCAACGAACTCATAAGCGAAACCGAACTCGGAATATTACCTGATAGAGAATTCAATGCAAGATTCAAATCCACCAGCCTTGAACAATGTTCTAACTCCTTAGGTATCAAACCTGTTAAGGAGTTTTCCTCCAAATGCAGAGTGGATAACTGTTTCAAAAGTCCAACTTCATGTGGAATTTCACCACTAAAATTGTTGTTACTCAAATATAGTTTCTCCAAATTCGCCAATTTTCCGATTTCGGATGGAACCTTACCAGAAAACTTGTTGTTCATCAAAACAACTTCAGTTAAATTTGTTGAGGTACCTATCTGTGAAGAAACTTCACCACTGAAATTGTTAAACCCGAGATCAATTATCTTCGCATTCGGAAGCGACCAAACGCCATTCGGAATTGTTCCAGATAAAAAGTTTCTACTGACTCTCAATCTCTCTAATGATTTGCATGAAGCATAAGATTCAGAAATATTACCAGAGATATTGTTCTGCAATGCTAGCAGAATTGTCAACTTTTGCTTCTCACACAAGTACTTTGGAAAATAACCTGAAAACTGATTCTCAGACACATCGATGCTCTCCAGCGGAGAAAATCGGCCGAAATTCTCTGGAATCGAACCGGTGAAACTGTTTCTGTAAACAGAAAAGCCTCTGAGATTTTCCATATCACCAAATCCAACAGGAATCTCACCAGAGAAGTTGTTGTCATAGAGCTGAAAAACAGCCAAATTCACCATATCACCTATTCTCTTAGGCAGTTCACCAAACAGGTTGTTTGCAGAAAGATCAATCTCTTGTAACTTGGTTAAATTCGCGAGCTCTTCCGGTATTCCTCCGGTCAAATTGTTCGAAAACAACTCGATTTTGTAAACATTCTTCAGCTTCGAAATTGATCTAGAGATTTTTCCAGATAGCTTGTTTCTTGATATATCCAAAGTCTCCAATGCTTCCAGTTCATATAATGATTCTGGAATCTCTCCAACCAAATGTGCACCACCAAGGTAAAGCCAAGTCAAGTTCTTCAAGTTTCCAAGACTCTTAGGAATCATACTTCCAGTGAGAAGATTTTCTCCGAGACCGAGCGAATTAAGTCCGGTTAGATTCCCTATCCAGCCAGGGATTTGACCGGTGAAAAAGTTCGCGGAAAGATCAAGCACACGAAGGTTTCTTAGTCCAGAAAAATCCGGAATCGAACCAACTAGTTCGTTTCCGGAGAGATTCAAGACTCTGAGGTGTGTGAATTTGGTTACTTCTGGTGGAAGTTTTCCGGAAATGGAGTTGGATGGAAGTGAAAGGACTTGCAGGCCGTGAAGTATTGAGATTGATGGAAAAATTTCGCCCGAGAGGGAGTTATCATCTAATGAGATTTCTATGACTTTGAAGGATGGTGGATCACATGTGATTCCATGGAAGTTGCATGGAGTGTTTGAATTATTCCATGAAGCTAATGTGTTCGATGAATCGGTTAAATGATCTTTGAATTGAAGAAGTGCTTGTGTTTCAGTTGTTTGAGATTGACATGGAGGGAAAATGAGTAACAAAGTTGACACGAAGTTGAAAAGATGGAAGAAATTGGAAGTTTTGGTCATTGAAACAAATTTGGAAGGCTAAGTTGGTGAGAAGGTTTGAGAACTATGGTCGCGTCATGATCTTTGATGTTGCGGAGATAATTGTGGTCTAATGCGGGTGGTTCATACAAAGTTCGAGTACAAGTTGTTAACAAGAATCGTGGTCAAATGCAACTGATGATGAAGTGAAAGTTGTCAATAGGGTTTTAGACACGGGCGTGACACAATGATTGATATTGCAAAGAATCGTGGCCAAGTGAAGATAATGCGACTTCAATGGTCGAATGTTGGGGTAAAAAAACTTTTTGTCGTGACTTTGATTGTGGTCGTGGTGTGAATCTGGATGATATTTGATTTGAAGATTGATGATCAATGAAGCATTATTGAAGGAAAGTGTCACAATCCTAAAAAACATTAACAGATATTAGAATACAAAAATCAGACATAGTAGCATAAGTAAATAGTGCAATGCAAAGAAAATAACAAATAGTGATTGGGTGAGACAAAAGATATTAAAGATGAAGTTGAAATGTCAATTTTGTTAGTATGTGTAAAGCATGATTGAACTTTCATTATTATGATTCTAATCAAAGAATTGAAGAAAGAGATAATAATAATAATGCTTTGAAGTCACTCATTTCACACATCTTTTGCAAAAGCACTATAGTTTGTAATCTAATTTGCTCTAAATCCAAGGCACATAGAATAAGTGTGTGCACTTTTTCTTTTTAATCATGAGTTACTTATTACTATTATTATATCAACCAATGACATTGAAAAGTTAGAATGAAGCTAACTTTTTTGGATGCTTCTTTTTAATAATAGAATGATGAACACTCACTCTTTGGCTCTTTTTCAAAATAATATTACTCCTTGGTTTTGCTTTCAAATAGTAATCAAAGAAGAAGAAGGATATGTAGAAAAATAGTATGAATGAAAGATTGGAATGAGAAGAATTAGAATATGAGATAATATGAAAATTTGATTTTCTAACCTGTTTTTTCAATGTGACCAAGTGTTTTCTTGTTCTTCTTCTTGTTCTTTGTGTTTCTGCCAAGTGAGAGTTTTATGAAGGAAAATGAGTTGTGAGTGAAAGTGAGGATAGAAAATGGTGTTTTTATAAGAGAAAATATATAATAACGTGGGAAATTATGAAATGTGAGCTTATTAGTCGGTAACCAAGAAGTGAAAAGAAATTTGATTGGTGCATGCATTAATGTAAGAAGTGGGCATGGCCATAAAATAAAATAGTGGTATAGATGCATTATGTTGTTTTGGATATTTTAGTTGGAAGATTCCAAAAGGTCACATTAAGGAGATGAGTCACCACAAAGTTGAAACTTAGAAAGACAAACGTGATACTATCTCTATCCATAATAATTATATTGTTTTATTTAATGTATGCATTAAGAAAAATACATATATAAATTTTGTGTATAAAATATATTAATTTGTATATTAATGTGTGTAACTATCTATACACACTTGTTCACCAATTCCAGTCTATTGGAGGCCATCATCAGAATTCAAACTATATACTCACGACTGTATGGGTAAATTTTTAGTGATTATTATATAATTTTAATTTTTATCTTTTAAATTAAACTAAATAATATTTTATAAAAATTACATCTAATATCACATGTGTTCATATTTAATGACAACTTTCTTTAAAAAAAACTTGTAAGATTTTTTCTAGTCAAATTATAAAAATATATGATTATACTAAAATTGAAAAAATTAATAAGAGTACTGTATAAATTTATCAAAAATTATTTATTTCATTTTATATTATAAATTTTCAATTCATCATTCTCACAAACATTTATTTTAGACATTAATTTTGATGTTTAAATTTTTGTTTAAGGGTATAAAAATTGAGTTTGTGAAAGTGCAAGTGAAGTGTAACTAAGTTTTTGAAATTAAGTAACTGAATTTATAAAAGTGCAGGTGAATTGAGTTCCTAAAACTGTAAGTAAACCGAATTTATACTAATCTCTGTAGAAAATTATAATTGACTATTTAATTTCAACATAATATTTTAAAAATTTTGAGATTTAATAAAAATTTTAAGGGTGTAAAAAATATTATAAATGAGAACATAAAGAATAATTAGTGGGGACTACAATTGCCACTTAACAAAATAGAGACTGAGATGAGAGACATGTGGGGAACTTGACAAAATACTTTTTAAAGTCTATTTATTAATATAAATAAATAAAAATAATAATAATAATGTTTGTTAGACTTAAAATATAAATTAAATGTCGACAAGTCCAAAAAAAATATCGACTACTTCTGTTATAATTAATGTTATCATTTTTAAATATTCAGAGAAAAATTCATGTGGTAATTTGAAAAATATGCTTATATTTTTTATTATTGTGGGAAACATTAAAAAAAAAAAATTTGTAAAAAATATTTTAAAATTATAATTTATCATTAACTCCCTCCCAATTATATCATCTAAATAATACTATAAATATCATTATTTTTATTATAAATTTATAACAATGAAAATATATCATAATTTATATCAATAATTAAGTAAAAATCATTTTAAATTTTTTTTTTTTTAGTTTATGAAGAATAGTCAAATATAATAATTATTATATAGTAGACCTTGCCCGAGAGAGTAATTGGTCAACCTATCATAGTTAATGTTAATATAAATGAAAGATTACTTACAAATCCAATCAATTTATTTTTGAAATTGTAGGTCCGATCAACGTTTTTTCAAAATTATTAAATTTTAGATTAGATTGTTTCAATCACATACTAATTCTATGGAACAATTTCAAGAATTAAATTGATTGATTTTGCACATTTCTATAAACTTGTACCACATTTTATCTTTAGCTTGTTAGTGAATGGACCACGAAAAAAGAATTATTGTCATAATCATATATAGCCACTAATTTTCTAATCAATTACTTGTCCTTTATGTTTTCTTCCTTTTTCATTTCACTGCACGAATAATCACTTTTTTTTAAGGAATAATTCCTAAATTACTCAATCAGTAGTAGTTCTAGCAATACTAAAACACTTCCAAAAATGTAAGCAGTGATAGCTTCATGTGAACATTTTTATCATTTGGTTTTGATAAGTCCACGTGAACTTTAAAAATATATAAAAGAAAATTCGAAGATATTGATATCGGCTTAAGTTTTGCTCATATATATTTGAATATCTTAGTATAATAAATAAGCATATATATATATATATATATATATATATATATATATATATATATATATATATATATATATATATATATATATATATATATATATATATATATATATATATATATATATATATATATATATATATATATATATATATATATATTGAAACCTGCAATTTTGTGGTTGGCCTTTATAATAAACAATACATAAATATTATCAATACAATTAATTTTACTAATATTTCAAAATAGTATAAGGAACTACACAATATTGTTCAATTTGATTTATCTATATGAAAAAATTAATCTCATAGTCACTGGACATTCGCAAAATACTCACAATGAGTATAGTAAAAATTCACAAAAATAGATATTAGTATAGACTTGAATAAGTATTCATTAAAATAAATGTGTATGAGTATTTTAGTACTCAATCTATTTTATATTTGTATAATATATTTATATATTTTAATTTATATCATTACATAAAATATATGCTTATCAATTTTAAAAATACATTAATACTAAACGTAGATATACATTTGTTTATTTCATAATTCCACAAAAAAAATTTAAATTTTTTTAAATGATTTTAAAAATGTAAAATAATATGATATATTTTATAATTATGGCTAAATTATATTTTTGGTCCCTTATTTTAGTATTTCACGATTTTAGTCCTTATATTTTATTTTTAAACACTTTTGGTCCACATTTCCATTTTGACTACAAAAAACGACTATGTTTCACTTTTTAAAATAAATATTTTTCCTTCCTTGTAATTGTATAACACACAACTGATATTTTATTATATACCACGTATTTTAAAAAGTGACATATAAGCGTTTTGTTTAGCCAAAGTAGGGATGAGGGACCAAAAGTGTTTAAAAATAAAATAGGGGCGAAAATCGTGAAAACATTAAAATAGAGAGACCAAAACGGTAATTTAGCCTATAATTATTATATTTATTTTAATTAAAAATGCGGATAATCTACCAATCATTTTACATTTCTAATTAAAATTTCTATATATATATATATATATATATATATATATATATATATATATATATATATATATATATATATATATATATATATATATATATATATATATATATAATGGATAATATTTGAATATGGTTATCTAACCTGATTCAAAATAGGTGTCTCTTCTTCTATTTATTCTTTTACGAAGGAAGTAATTTGTGAGTGAAGTAAGAATAGATTTTATGAAGGAAATAATTTGTGAGGTAAGTGAGAATAGAAAATGGGAGATTTATAATAGAAAAATAACTATTGAAATGGTGGCAAACTATGAAATGTTTGCCTAGTCGGTAACAAAGTGGTGAAAATAAAATTGAATTATTTGTTTGATGCATTAATCGAAGTGGCCATAACACAGTGATATAGTTTTTTTTTTCTTTAAATATAACACAGTGCTATAGTTACTACTATATTGTGAATGATATTTTAGTAGGAAGTTTCCAGAGAACACGTAATGGAGATGAGTCACCAAAGTTTTAACTCAGAATAATAAATGTGCGTAAATCTTTTTTAAAAGTAGTATTATTTTTATTTTTATATTAATGTGTGTAGCTTTGATTTTTATCTTTTAGAATAAATTAATACTATTAGTTAAAGCTATGTTAATAAAAAAATACACCTGATAGGTGGACTTTTTTAAAGAAGAATTATAATTAAGAATGATAGTAATTGTTAAGAGAGAATGAGATAGATATTGTGAAGTGGCGGAGATATGTACAAAACACTTTTTGAATTCTATTAAATATAAGAGTAATGTTATTTTGAAAAAAAAAAACATTAAAAAATTATACTACACAGTAATTATCGTTCACAAATAAAGTGAATATTAATTTTTTAATTTTGATTTTTTGACAATTTTTATACCAAAACAACTTTTGTTAATAACATATGAAAATTTAATTAATACAGTTTAAAATTTAGTTAATATTTATTCTAACATAAATAGTTAATACGTATACGGCTTAGAATTTGACTAATAATTTATATAAAGTTGATTAATACAGTTTATAATTTAGTTAATAAATTCTTAAACATATAAAAAATTAAATAGTAAAATAAAGTTGGTTAATAGAGTATAAAAATTAGTTAATATATTTATAGTTTAGTGTCAGAACATAGTTAATACTATGTATTTTATTGGTTAATGAAGTAGTGAAAGTGGTTAATTATAACTAAAATAATTGGTTAATAAGGTACATTTTTGTGGTTAATAGAATTGTGAAGTTGATTAATGAAACAACTATATATTGTGAAGTATTTATACGGTGAACAGTGCATATGGTGTCAAATTTGATGTAATATATGGTGTCAAGATAGCACACCTGAAAATATAAATAAAAAATTATTATATTTTGATTTAATTATGTTTTTATTTCTATTTTACATTGTTTATGAAATTAATTTTCTTATTTTAATTTTAAATAATTTTGATTTTTTCTCACATTTTTCATTAAATGATGATGAATTCATTTTAAAATAAATAACATGAAATCCTTGCTCCGGCCACGTGATTTTGCCATGTGAATATCGCGATGCAAAAGGGAAGGTTGCGTCGTGATTATCACGGCACAAACATTTTAAATTAATTAAAAAAAATGATGTTCAACTTTAATAGTAATAATCATAGCTTAGATTCTGGCACGTACGGTGGAAACAATTTTCGGTACGGTGGCGCTAGGGTTTTTTTCTTGGGAAACACCATTGATTGTTCTGATTTTGTGGTTTAAACTCCTAATTTTCAAATTAGGGATCATAAATAGGGATAATCGAGTGGTGAATCATGGCAATAATCAAGAACGGAAAAGGAACACTAAAATTAACTACGAAGCCATTGATGCAAACGAATTCCATAGAAGCAAATTCTACAACTCATACAAATGAGGTAGAAGATGAAATAAAGAGTAATCAACAAGAGGATAAAAGGATCGAAGAATCAGTGCAAAACAAAAACGAAGAAATTGAAGATGAAACCCTAAAAGAGGGGGTTGAAATTAAACATGCTAAGGAGAAAAAACTATGGGCAAATGTAATCAATGGCAATCGCAACCTTGCGAACAAAATGAAAATTGGATTTATTGCACCAGAGATGGTGAATGGCTAAATTTAGATAGAAATTGAAGAAGAAGATATTGTTGAAGAGGTTAAGTATTGGGAATCAACACTAATCATGTATGTGCTAGGAGGAAGCCTCGGTATGCATAATGTCCAACATTTCATGATCAAGAACTAGAATTTTGTGAAACTTCCTGACATTTATTACAATGAAGAGGGTTTCTTGATTCCCAGGTTTCATTCGTTCCAAGAAAAGGAAGCTATCATGATGAAAGGTGGTCTCTATACAGTTCATAATATGACTATGCTCCTGAGATATTGGAAACCAAATTTCAACTTGAAAACAAATATGTTGAGAACACTTCCAATATGGGTAAATTTGCCTCAATTGCCTCTTTACTTGTGGGGAGCTACTAGCTTGAGAAAAATTGGCAGTGCACTGGGAACACCGGTTGTGAGAGATGAATGCACAGTACGTAAGCTACATATTCTTATGCGAGAATCTTTGTAGAGGTTGACATCACGCAGGAGCTGTCCAAGGAAATAATAATTAGAGATACTGAAGGTAACAAGATGAAAAAATAGTGGCTTATGAATGAACTCCTATGTATTGTGAGAAATTCCAAAAAGAAGGGCATAAATATGAAAGAAAAAAAGAAGACAATACAACAATGGCAACCAAAGCAAGCTCAACAAGAAAAGAAACAAAAGGATATAATCATCCAACCTACCAATGTTGATACTACTGAGCAAGAGAAATGAACAACTATTGGTAAACAAAGAAGAGACAAAGGAAAAGAGATGTTGGTTGAAGGAACATCGTGATTCATCAAATGTGGTAATGGATTTGAAGTGTTAAGAATTTTGAGTGAGCCCATAGTGCCTCAAAATGAAGTCACATGATACTCACATGGAACGTACGGGGGGTGAATAAACCGGGTAAGTTAAAGGAGTTTAGCTCCCATCTTTGTAATCTTAAACCTGAGATGGTTATTTTGATTAAACTAGAGTAAAAATTGGAAAAGCTAAAAATGTTAGGAATAAGCTTAATCTTAAAGGCAACTATATTGATAACTATGACAAGCATGAGAATGGAATGCTATGAATTTATTGGAATGAGGAAAAAGTTGTCATTAGGATAATTAATAGTATTAATTAGCTATTGCATTGTGGAATATATGGCATAAATGGTAGGTTTATCAACTGGTTAACTGAAATTTATGCAGTAAACGGGTTTGAGGACGAGAGAAAGTTATGGAAGGATATTGAAAATGAAATTCAGGCACTATAACACATGTTAATAATGATGACCCAACATCAGAACTCAATGTCAAGACAGATGTTGTGACATTTGTTCCTAATACAGAACAATAATATCGAACTGTAAAGTATGCAGAAATAAATTGCAGAATGATAAATAACACAACCGATTATTAGCCTAGTTCGGTGCAATGCCATCTACTCTCGGGGCTGACAATTTTAGTTCAAAGCCTAAATAATCATAGTTTACAACTTCTCACCCAATCACTAACTTGAACAACTTCTATCTAGAAACCTTTTAGATATGAGATCTCCTCCTACCAATTACTATTGGTAAACAAATAATAGACAAGGGAAAGGAGATGTTGGTTGAATGAACATCGGGAGTCATCAAATGTGATAATGGATTTAAAGTGTTAACAATTTTGAATGATCCCTTATTGCCTCAAAATGAGGCCACATGATACTCTCATGGAACATACGGGGGCTGAATAAACCAGGTACGGTAAAGGAGTTTAGCTCCCATCTTTGTAATCTTAAACCTGAGATGGTTATTTTGATTGAACTAGAGTGAAAATTGGAAAAGCTAAATATTTAGGAATAAGTTGAATCTTAAAGGAAACTATATTGATAGTTATGACAAGCATGAGCAGTGAAGGCTATGAATTTATTGGAATGAGGAAAAAGTTGTCATTATGATAATTAAGAGTACTAATCAACTATTGCATTGTGGAATATATGACATAACTGGCAGGTTTATCAATTGGTTAACTGCAATTTATGCAGCAAACACGTTTGAGGATGGGAGAAAGTTATAGAAGGATATTGAAAATGAAATTCTGGCACTATAACACATGTTAATACTGATGACCCAACATCAGAACTCAATGTCAAGATAGATGTTGTGACATCTATTCCTGATATAGAACGATAATATCAAACTATAAAGTATGCAGAAATAAATTGCAGAATGATAAATAACAAAGTTGATTATTAACCCAGTTCGGTGTAATGTCACCTACTATGGGGGCTACCAAGCTAGGAAGAAAATTCACTATGACAATATTAGTTCAAAGCCTAAATAATCACAGTTTACAACTTCTCGCCCAATCACCACCTTGAACAACTCCTCCCTAGAAACCTTCTAGATATGAGATCTGCTTCTCACTTCCTATCAATCACCTTAGTGATAAACTACATTCACAAACCTTGCGACTAGAATCAAAAACCAGAAGATTATACTCCCAATAAACAATACTCAACTCTTTGCTTAAAAGCTCACGAGGGAGAACAATACTTATTTTATTAAAAGCTTCAACCAAGAACAATAACTTGATAAACAATCAAGTAAAAATCAGTATACTTCACTTTATCAAAAGATACATGGGTGACTTATAAAAACACAAGAGACTCTCAAAATCTAAGACTTTAGACCTCCCCTAATTTTATAATTGTGAAAGTTAAATTACATTAGGTCTAGGTTTCTCTTTAAATACTCCTAAGTAGTCCTTAAGCTTCAAAATCTTCACCCAAATATTTCTTGATCCACAAGCTGAGGGTTGCACCGACTTTGCTAAAAACATCCTTAAATATTGGAACAAAACATCAAGTTTCTTAAATTGTCTCAATATACAATTTTAGAAAATTATGTGCAGCTAGAGATTAGATTACTTGTTCTAGATTAAATCTTATTGACATGCACAAATCATTGAGATATGTCCAAAAGAAATATCACAAAATCAAATCAAATATGTTAAGATTTAAAACAGCCTATAATGATGTTCTGATACAACATGTCACAACATCTGTTAGAACATATGTCTTCAATGTAAGCTCACACTATGTTGTATCTATTTGGTCAAGATGTTATGACAACTTGCTCAAAAATTGTCAAGAACTCTATTTTAGCAAAATTGCTACCAATCCTAAAACTATGGATCTGATAATATCCCTCTTTGGAAAATTTTGGCTAAAACAACCTTAGCATAATTAAACTGGAAAGTGGAATAAAATCACATTAATAAAAAATAAGCTACATGCAGACATGTAAACTTTGTACAAACTACAAAAATAAACTATATCAGAGATAACATGTTTAAGATCTATCCAAGATTACTCCCCCTGTCACAAGGAACCAATTAGTGACTCAAAGAACTAATTCTCCCCCTCAAAGGGAAAATCCAAATCATTAGAGGAAGAAGAAACTTTTCCCTGAGGAAGAAGAAACTTGTCCTGAAGCATAAGAAAACAACCTTGAACTCAACCTTGAACTATTCAAATTCAGACATTAGAAGAACATGCAGCAGAAGCAGCACACATAACTCAGAGCACTAGAATCTTAGACTACCATCAAGTGACCAAGGTTCTCCATAAAACACAATAGGCAGGATATTAGAACATCTGATATGACATCATACACACAACCCTATCAGTAGTAACATCCACAGTAGCACCAACAAGCATGATAGACAATTATGCTCCCTGTTAAGGACCAAATTGTAGCTATTTTGTACATGATTTTGTGGTCCTTAACAATGCCTTTTTAATTAATTAGTAGTATTTATTCTAGTATTTTGGTTTAATTATGTTTTATTTAGTTTTTGTTTATAATATATTATTTAACTTAGTTTACTTTTAAATTGTAGGTTTTTATTGATTAATTATCTCAAGCTTGGATTCAAGGACACTTGAAGAGCTCTTGGGATGATTCTTTTTGAAGAATTTTTTGGATGAAGAAGCATGCTTGTCGCTCAGTGTTGCAATGAGCGTTGCAATAACTTAGCGCGGTCTGCGAAAAATAGAAAAAGGACAGACCCATGCTTTCACCTTTTGAGCCACCTAATCCATCATTTCCAGCTGGCTTTTGGTGTGTAAAAGGGTGGAACATCACTTCTTCATCATTATCATTCATTGTTGTAAAAATTAGGGCATTAGAATTAGAGAAAAACATAGTTCTTCTTCTTGATTCTTAAATGTTCATCATCTCCTCCAACAATCTTGTGAACAAAGCAACCATGGAAACGAGTGGCTAAGTTCTTTTTGTGTCAATATTAGAGTAGTTGATCTAACTAGTATGTATTTCTTTTAATCCATTTGTGTATGAACATGATTGATGATTAATATAGTTGAATATCTTTGTTCTTCATCTTTTTATGCTTTGAATCTTGTTTGAAAAAGGATGCTTCAAAGTAGACCTAGGATATTCATCCACTAATGAACAAATGCTATGAATAGATTTGTGTGTTAGTGTTTACAAGTATTGAGCTTAATGTTTATCATGTCAATAGTTGTGGTGAGAAATCATTCAAGGATTAATATGATAAAACTCACAATCTTGGTGAGAAATCAACAAGATTGAGAGGATATGTATTTATAGAAATCATAAAACTAGTTCATCACTTGATTAATAGAATGCATATGAAATTAGGTCAATGAAACTAATATTGACATGCTTCCATCAATTAAAAACAAACTCCAACTCTCTTGAATCCAAACCATAACTCTCTTTTGAAAAGACTATTTTAGTTATTTGCTTGGAAATTCATGATACTAGTAGCTTAGGAAACAAACCCTTTGGTTACTGAAATCTTAAAATACGCTTTGCTATTGAAAGACTACAATATACACCAATCCCTGTGGATACGATAAATAGAAATACTTGATTCTTCGGATATTCCTACAACAAAATGGCGCCGTTGCCGGGGATTGGCGTTTGATATTGCTAGTATCGCAATAGTTGTGTGTTTTAAGATATTTTTCTACTAATCTCTTTGTTTCTTTTGTGTGGCTAGAATTTTCAGAATTAGTTTATGCGAGGAAGTGTTCCGGCCGATCAACTCCTTTTCGATCCCGAAGTTGAAAGGACGGCAAGAAGACTTAATAGTAGTGCTAAAAGAAGGAAAAGACTAGCTAGGCAAAGGCAAGAAAGAGGAGAATCATCTACTTCTTCTACACCACCCATGTTAGGAGAAGTCATTATGGAGGAGAATCAACCACAACCACCACCACCAAGGGGACCGTGTGTAAATTGCCCTCGTCACACTGCTCAATTTGCTCGCCAAGCAAATGCAAGGTTCACGGAGATGAAGACGGGCTTGCTCCAACTTCTTTATGCAAGTCCTTTTCATGGTCATGACCATGAGGATCCTTACACCCACCTCACTAAGTTCTATGAGATCGCGGGAGCGGCCGGAGCTCCGGAAGACCAAGAGGAGCAATACTTTCAAAGGATTTTCCCTCATTCTTTAGTGGGGAAAGAAAAGGATTGGTATCTCGACCAACTACAAGAGACGATGACAAATTGGAATGTGTTGGAGGAAAAATTCCTTGAAAGATTTTTTCCTCAATCACGTTTCAGGGAGGCAAAGACCGCGATTTCGGTATTTCACAAGGAGTTAACGAGCCTTTGAATAGGGCTTGGGAAAGGTATAAGTCCATGCTTAGAAAGTGTCCTAACCATGGTTTTGACGAGCTCACCCAAATTCATATCTTCCGAATTGGCCTCCAACCTCAACACAAATTGTTGTTGGATGCTACGGCGGGAGGTTCTTTGATGGCAAAAACACCATATGAAGCAATTCAAATAATTGAGAAGAAGGGGAGGAATGACCATTAAACTCAACATGATCAAGGAGGTGCGCAAGTAAAAACGGGAGTTCTTGAAATTGGCTCTAGTCAAGAAGCACTTGTAGCGCAAAACAAATTGTTTGCGAAACAAGTTGAAGAATTGACAAAATAAATGGCAAGACTTCCTCAACAAATCATGGAGATGCAAGGATCATCTAACAAGCAAACTCAACAAATTTCTTATTGTGAATTGTGTAAGGGGGATCACAAAACCGGATTTTGTCCGCCAGAAAATGAGGAAGCAAATTATATGGCCAACCAAGGGCAAGGATACCAACAACGAGCTCCTTATCCTTATCAAAACCAAGGCCAAGGTTACCAACAAAGAGGTAACCAAGGTTATCAAGGCGGGTGGAGACAAGACAACAACAATCAAGCTAGGCAAAATCCGTACCAAACTCAAAATCAAAATCAAGCTCAACCTCAAAATCAACCTCAAAATCAACCTCAAAATCAACCTCAAAATCAACCTCAAAATCAAGCGAGATCTTCCAACATTCAAGACACTCTAGCTCAATTCATGCAAGCTTCTATGGCAAACCAAAAGAGCACGGAGGCATCTATCAAGAATTTGGAAACTCAAATGGGGCAATTAGAAAAGCAAATTTCCAACCAAAGTGCTTCGACATAATTTTCTCCAACTACTCAAGCAAATCCTAAGGAGCATTGCAAAGCTATTACAACTAGGAGTGGTAAAGTTTGTGATGAGAAAAAGAAAGTTGCTGAAAAGAAAAAGAAAGTAGTGGAGAGAAAAGATCAAGTGGAGAAGGATGAAGAAGTAGTATTGGAGGATGTTGTAGTTGAAAAAAATAATGAGGTTGTAGTTGAAAAAAATGATGATGTTGATGTGGGGGATGATTTAGTTGAAAATGATGTTGTAGTCGAAAATGAAAATGTTGATGATGGTGTAGTCGAAAAGGAGAAATTGGAGGAAAATAAGAAGAAAATGAGAAAGGGAAAGAAGAAGGAAGTCACTCTACCACTAAGAAACTTACCTTATCCTCACCTTCCCTCTAAAAAGGATGATGCTAAGCACTATGCTCGGTTTATGGATATTTTTAAGCAATTGAAAATTAATATTCCATTCACCGAGGAATTAGAGCAAATGCCGAAATATGAAAAAATTCATGAAGGACATATTGACAAAAAAGAAGCGGTACACGGATCAAGAAACTATAATGGTTGATGCAAGTTGTAGTGCGATAATTCAACGCACTATTCCAAAAAGAAAGTGATCCGGCGTGTAACTTGCCGCTACCATTGGGGATGTCTATGTCGCAAAGGATTAATTGACTTGGGATCAAGTATCAATTTGATTCCATTATCCATTGTAAAGAGGTTGGGGAAATCAATTGAAGCCTACAAAATGACGTTAGATTGGCGGACAAGTCTATTACTCGCCCGTGGTGTAGCTTTAGACTTGTTGGTAAAAGTGGACAAATTCTTTTTCCCGGTTGACTTTTTTGTGATAGATATGGAGGAAGACGTGGATGCACCTCTAATTCTAGGCTGTCCATTCATGAAGACGGCTAGAATGATGATTGACATTGATGATGGTTTAATGAAGGTGAGGGTTCAAGATGAAGAAATTTGCTTTAATCTTTTTGAAGCAATGAAGCATCCAATTGATAAGAAAGATTGTTTCAAAATTGATGTTATCGAGGAATCAATAGAAGAAGTGAATGATGATGATGATAGGCGGGAGCTTGAGGAGTGTTTAGAAGGAATGGAGATTTCCAAGGAAATGCACCCATGGGAAGAAGAAGTGGAAATTTTGAAAAATGATCCCAAAGACGAAGAGCCAAAGCTTGAGTTGAAAGCACTACCATCTCACTTGAAGTATGTGTTTCTTGAGGAGGGAGGTAAGAAACCCGTAATCATTAGTAATACATTATCGGAGAAGGAGGAGGAATGCTTAATTCAAGTTTTGAAATCTAACAAAAATGCAATTGGTTGGGTTTTAGCTGATTTGAAAGGTATAAGCCCGGCCTATTGTATGCACAACATCATGGTGGAGGAAGAGTACAAGCCGGTAGCCCAACCTCAGAGGCGTTTGAATCCGGTGATGAAGGAAGTAGTTCAAAAAGAAGTGGTGAAGATGTTAGAAGCGGGGATGATTTATCCGATCTCGGATAGTACTTGGGTGAGCCCGGTGCATGTGGTTCTGAAAAAAGGAGGTTTGACGGTTGTGTTGAATGATAAGGATGAATTAGTGCCAACAAGAAAAGTAACGGGATGGAGAATGTGCATCGACTACCGAAGGCTTAACAAAGCAACAAGGAAGGATCACTTTCCTCTTCCGTTCATGGACCAAATGTTGGAAAGACTCGCGGGTCAACAATATTATTGCTTCTTGGATGGTTACTCGGGGTACAATTAAATATCGGTGAATCCGGAAGATCACGAGAAGACGGCTTTCACATGTCCTTTTGGAATATTCACGTATAGACGTATGCCTTTCGGCTTATGCAATGCGCCAGCAACATTCCAAAGATGCATGCAAGCCATATTTGCCGATTTGATTGAGAAAACGATTGAAGTTTTTATGGATGATTTCTCCGTCTTTGGAGCGTCATTTGATTTGTGCTTGGAAAATTTAAACACCTTCTTGAAGAGGTGTGTGGACATAAATTTGGTCTTGAATTGGGAAAAATGCAATTTCATGGTGACCGAGGGAATTGTCCTTGGACACAAAATATCTTCAAGAGGAATCGAGGTTGATAAAGCAAAGATTGATGTTATCGAGACGCTACCCCCACCTACCAATGTCAAAGGCATTCGGAGCTTTCTAGGACATGCGGGTTTCTACCGAAGATTCATCAAAGACTTCTCAAAGATAGCATAGCCTTTGAGCAACTTGCTCAACAAAGATAAGTCCTTCTTATTTGATAGAGATTGTTTAATGGCTTTTGAAAAATTGAAAGAAAATTTGATAAATGCACCCATAATCACCGCGCCTAATTGGAAACTTGATTTCTAATTGATGTGTGACGCAAGTGATTATGCGGTGGGAGCCGTGTTTGGCCAAAGGAAGAACAAAATTTTCCATGCTATTCATTATGCGAGCAAAGTTTTGAACGATGCTCAAATTAACTACGCAACAACCGAAAAAGAGTTGCTCGCAATAGTGTATGCATTGGAAAAGTTTCGTCCTTATCTTATTGGTTCAAAAGTAGTGGTTTTCACGGATCATTCCACGATTAAATATTTGCTTTCCAAACCGGACTCCAAACAAAGGTTAATCCGATGGATTCTTCTTTTACAAGAATTTGATTTGGAGGTACGAGATAAAAAGGGTTCGGAGAATTTGGTAGCGGATCATTTATCTCGCCTAGTGAACGTGAAAATTACTGACAAAGTGAAGGAGGAGTTTCCGGATGAAAAGTTGTTTGCAATCCAAGAGCGGCCGTGGTTTGCCGACATGGCAAATTACAAAGCCGCGGGATTAATGCTGGAGGATTTAACATGGAATGAAAAGCGAAAATTCTTGGCCGATGCCAAGTATTATGTTTGGGACAAACCTTATGTTTTTAGGTTGAGTAGTGATGGTTTGTTAAGAAGGTGTGTGTCTAATGAGGAAGCGAAAGACATTCTTTGGCATTGTCACAATTCCCCTTGTGGGGGAAATTACAATGGATTGCGAACGGCCACCAAAGTCCTACAATCGGGATTTTATTGGCCTTCGCTATTTAAAGATGCTTATGCTCATGCTAAGTGTTGTGATAAATGCCAAAGAAGTGGCGGTATAGGCAAGAGGAATGAGATGCCTTTGAATAATATGTTGGAAGTCGAGGTGTTTGATTGTTGGGGAATTGATTTTGTTGGTCCATTTCCGTTATTGTTTTCTAATGAATACATTCTTGTGGTTGTTGATTATATGTCTAAGTGGGTGGAGGCCATTGCTTCACCGAAGGCCGACGCCAAAACCGTTATAAATTTTTTAAAGAAAAACATTTTTTCTCGGTTTGGTGTGCCTCGGGTGTTAATTAGTGATGGCGGGTCGCATTTTTGCAATACACTATTACAAAAACTTTTGAAACAATACGGTGTAAAGCATAAGGTGACAACTCCCTATCACCCGCAAGCGAATGGTCAAGCCGAAGTGTCAGGAAATTAAAAGATTTTGGAAAAAACTGTTTCGGGTTCTCGAAAGGATTGGTCACAAAAATTGGATGAAGCTTTATGGGCGTATCGAATCGCCTATAAAGCTCCTATTGGACTAACCCCGTTTGAGGTTGTTTATGGCAAGACTTGTCACCTCCATGTGTAAATGGAACACAAAGCTCTATGAGCTCTCCGATTCTTGAATTTCGATCCTTCTTTGGCGGGTGATAAGAGAAAAGTGCAACTCGTGCAATTGGATGAATTGCGAGATGGAGCGTACCATTCCAATCGAAAGTACAAGGCAAAAGTGAAAGTTTCTCATGACAAAAAGATCAAGCATAAGGAATTTCGACCGGGGCAAAGTGTCCTCTTGTTTAATTCCCGGATGAGACTTTTTCTGGGAAAACTTAAGACAAAGTGGTCCGGTCCTTTTCTAATCAAGGAAGTGAAAGACTATGGTGCCGTTGTTTTGCAAGACCCCGAGGGAAAGAGTGAATGGGCTGTGAATGGGCAGCGTTTGAAAAGGTATGTTGGCGGAGAGGTGAGCCGCGACATTGCCGCATCCTAATTTGATGATCCTTGATCATCCTGGACCGTCGAGCTCTACCGACGTTAAACAAAGCGCTTGTTGGGAGGCACCCCAACATTGTAAGTATTTATGTTGCACTCATTTTGACTTGTCCCTTTAGTTAATTTGCTGTTTTTTCAAAATTTCAAAATCATGCAGGTCGCGCTTAGCGCGCATTCTAACCCAAATTCCAGAACATTTCGCGCTTAGAGCGGTCTGCGTGTTTTTTTAAAAAAAATATTTTTCAAAAAAACCGGTTTTCTTGGGCCCAACTTGTGGCCTGGTTTTATATTTAAATAAAATAGGGTTTAGTTCAACCCTTTTTCACTTTTCCCTCTTCACTCAAAATCCTCTCAAGAAATCCCAAAAACCTCAACCCCAAATCAACAAATTCGTGTGAATTTCGTGTTCCAATCATCAACCCAAGCATCTAGGTATGTTATTCTATGGTTTTCCCTTTTCAATTTCGTTATTTTCTGCTGTTTAGGTTAGAATTTAGAAACCTAGGTTTTGAAATTTAGGATTTTTCTCTTAGGATTAGGTTGTTTAGATTGTAGAGAATGCTTAGATTAGGATTTTCGTTGCTATTAGGTCTGATTGCTTGGAGGAATTTGTATTCGTAAGAATTTTTTGAAATCGCAGAGCGGTCGCTTAAGCGATCGGCGCTTAGCATCATCAAAAATTCTTCTGCTGTGTTTTTGAATTGTCTGTTGCGTCTTGATGCTTTGGTTGATTGATTTCTACTGCTGTTTGCGTGATTTATCTCTAACGGGCATTTCGGTGTCACTTTTCGTTGATTTTTGTGTTGTTTTAAGATGGCTCATAAACGACAGCGCGTTTCTTCCACCGGGGCTGGATCCTCTCGATCCATTCCCTTTGATGGTGATCGGTTCTTGGGGCCTGCTTAAGAGGCAAAATATAAAGATCTTGAGGAGCGCAACATTTGGACCGAGCGGATCATCCGGCTCCGAGATCATGGCCACTACCATACTCCTGATGTTATCCTGGACAACTATGGTTTGGGTGTTCTGTGTGAGCCCCAGACTAAAGTTAATGTTGAGTTAGTCCGGGAGTTCTATGCCAACGCCATTCCTACTGAGGGGCGAGAGTTCCCGTTTACTTCTGTTGTGAGGGGCAAGTTGGTATCCTTCTCTCGTTCTGTTATCAACAACTACCTAGGTATTAATTGGACAGCTCCGGAGGATCAGTTGGATGTTTACCATGAGCACCTGGCTCGTGGTAATTGGGACCACGATATGTTGCGGAGGAAACTGTGTTTATCCGGGCACTCCTATGAGCTGAACAGGGCTGGCCAACCTCTGAAATTCAATCGGTCCACAAACAAGTGCTCAGTGTGTGTGGCCCTTTACAATCTGAGACCTAGAAGCCACACATCCTCTATTCCTATGGAGACCTTCGGCCTCATTGCTTATATGCTCGATGAAGAGCAAATTGATTTTGGTCGACTTATTGCTAATGAGCTAAAGAGGGTTGCATTGAGTTATACCTCCAGGGGGAGCGTATAAAATGTGCCCTAACTTATCCTGGGTTGATAATGGGCCTTCTGAAAAGGGCCAAGGTGGTTTTTCCTGCTGTGGGGCACCTGACGATAGATGAGATCATTGATGATAACTATTGTGATCGCTATTGTAGGGCCTTGGATGCTAACCCTGCGGCCCGGGCTATTCTTGTAGCTGCTGCACTTCCTCAAGCCAGTCCCATTGAAGAATGGAACCGGGAAATGCATTTTGCTCATCAGTGAGCATTTATGTATATGCACGAGAGCATGGAGCAACTGGCGTTGCAAATTAGAGAGCCGGGGGTGAATCACTTCACTCTGCGAGCATGATGTACCGGTTGGCCGGGGTCGGGCCAAATGCAGAGGAGGAGGTGGGTGATGCAGATGATGTTGAGGAGAGTGATGATGATGGAGAGGGCGGTTCTGATTCTGGTTTTGAGACTCCTGGAGATTCCATCCTCGAGGCTTCTTCAGATTGATTTTATTTTATTGTCTTTATTTTATTTTTAGTGCTTTCTAGTTTTTAGTTTTTGTTTTTGCTTTTTAGTTTCGTTTAAACTTTTGAATTTTGTTGGTTGCCAACCATTTTTAGGATGTGCTTGTAATTCCAATTTGCATTTTGTAGGCATGGAGCCTAAGTACTATTTTTAGTTTTAAAACACCATTTTGGGGTGTCTTTTATTTTATTTTATTTTATTTTATTTTATTTTTTTTTAATTTTATTTTTAGATTATAGGTTATTTATTTTAAATTGTACTTCTTTTGTTTGTCCCGGTTTTTCGACGGTTCTCAAAAGCAAGTAAGTTTGTTTCACCAAAGTGATGGTGATGATATAATTCTCGACTCGATCCACAAATAAGGTACATATTTAATCGTTTTGTAGAATATTAACATGTCTATGAAATTTGTGCTTTATGCAAAATATCCTGGCATGTACAAAAACAATTTGTGTTCACATTCGAATCATTAGGACTTAAACCACAAAGGTGAGAAGCTTTCCACCTTATACCAAATATTGAGTGTCTAATAGTTTTGTTAACTCGTGTGATTCATGCTTAATCTTCATATGTTTGTGATAATTTGGAAACTTAGAAATGATCAAGGCAATTTTTTGTGCATCATGAGAAAAACCATCAATCCCAAAAGGACTTCAACTAACCGTGAGTGAGTGAATCCTTGTGAACCCTTTTGAGCTTAAATTGTATTTGTAGGATAAATCTGATCATGCATAAAATCCTTAGCCGAGATGAATGTCTGAGAGGGAAGACTGTAAAGATCCGGGATAGGTCTCGGCCTTAGGGAGGAGGTCTTTATCCGACGTGGGTCTCGGGGAAGGAGATGAAGTCGGCCCAGTTCCGAGGAGTAGTCCGGCTATTCGTATGAAGGATTGGCGAGACGTTATGAAGATAAAGAGTTCCTAGAGTCTTTATGAGACGTTACTAGTGAATGATTACAAGCTGTAACAGCTAGCTCCTTGCCTTAAAGTCATGGTTAATGTGCTGGGGCAGTTACGGAAGGGAAGAAATAGCTTCATGGAAGGACTGATATAAATAGGGCTCCCGTCAGCGGGATAAGCAAGACAATCATAAGCTTGGAACTTGAGTTACGACACTTGAGCTTCCAAATCCCTAAAATATCTTTAATAAGGTTTTTCCTGCAAGAACAAAATCTATCAAATCAAATAATTGTTAAGTAGGCCACTTAATAGTTGTTGATAATCTTTGAAAATTCAATGATGATTCATTCTATAAAATTTTTCTTGTTTGTGAATACCAACCCTTTTTGTTGATTAACCCTTTGAAGAGCATGTTCTTGAATAAAAAAGGATTGATATAAATGAAGTTGGGGAGGTTGATCAAAAAGAACCTAGAATTGATGACAAAATGATCCTAAAGAAAAAAATAATAATAAGAAAAAAGAAAAATACAAAAGAAGAAAAATTTGTATATGCAAAGAAAACAAAAGAAAATAAAAAGGAGGATCATTGTGTGAAAAAGAAAAGTGGTTGTGAATAATAAGAAGGAAGTGGGAAGGAGTTGTGAAATGCTATTCATATTCTTTAACCCAATTTGTTTCAATGGCTTTGTACTTAAATATCTCTTGTTTCTAACCTAAGCCAAGTTACAACCCTTGAAAGTCCTTAGTGATCTTTGTTTCCATTTTGATCCATTTAACTTGTTTTGATGATTGCATGAATTATTCTGGATGTGCATGACTATTAGTGAGAGTGTTTAGTCCTTTGTAAATATTGCATTTTGTTCTTCATGAATATTGAAGAAATCATTAGGTGATTCAAGTGTGAACATATCTTTTATTTTGTCTACATGTGTCGATATATTGTGTTTAGAACTTAATTCATATCCATGTTGTGTTTCGAAGAAGCGATCAATGTGTGCTTTTTCCGGGTATCTTGAGTTTGAACCATCATTCTTGTGTGAGTTGCATGCTTACATTTTGTTTCTTCTTGCTTAGTGAGATTATTGACTTTTGTTCTAGGACAAACAAAGAAGTAAGTTGGGGAGAGTTGTTAAGGACCAAATTGTAGCTATTTTGTACATGATTTTGTGGTCCTTAACAATGCCTTTTTAATTAATTAGTAGTATTTATTCTAGTATTTTGGTTTAATTATGTTTTATTTAGTTTTTGTTTATAATATATTATTTAACTTAGTTTACTTTTAAATTGTAGGTTTTTATTGATTAATTATCTCAAGCTTGGATTCAAGGACACTTGAAGAGCTCTTGGGATGATTCTTTTTGAAGAATTTTTTGGATGAAGAAGCATGCTTGGTCGGCGCCAATTTGCGATGTAAGCTGGCGAATAACGACTTAGCGGTCTGCGAAAAATAGAAAAAGGACAGACCCATGCTTTCACCTTTTGAGCCACCTAATCCATCATTTCCAGCTGGCTTTTGGTGTGTAAAAGGGTGGAATATCACTTCTTCATCATTATCATTCATTGTTGTAAAAATTAGGGCATTAGAATTAGAGAAAAACATAGTTCTTCTTCTTGATTCTTAAATGTTCATCATCTCCTCCAACAATCTTGTGAACAAAGCAACCATGGAAATGAGTGGCTAAGTTATTTTTGTGTCAAGATTAGAGGTAGTTGATCTAACTAGTATGTATTTCTTTTAATCCATTTGTGTATGAACATGGTTGATGATTAATATAGTTGCATATCTTTGTTCTTCATCTTTTTATGCTTTGAATCTTGTTTGAAAAAGGATGCTTCAAAGTAGACCTAGGATATTCATCCACTAATGAACAAATGATATGAATAGATTTGTGTGTTAGTGTTTACAAGTATTGAGCTTAATGTTTATCATGTCAATAGTTGTGGTGAGAAATCATTCAAGGATTAACATGATAAAACTCACAATCTTGGTGAGAAATCAACAAGATTGAGAGGATATGTATTTATAGAAATCATCAAACTAGTTCATCACTTGATTAATAGAATGCATATGAAATTAGGTCAATGAAACTAATCTTGACATGCTTCCATCAATTAAAAACAAACTCCAACTCTCTTGAATCCAAACCATAACTCTCTTTTGAAAAGACTATTTTAGTTATTTGCTTAGAAATTCATGATACTAGTAGCTTAGGAAACAAACCCTTTGGTTACTTAAATCTTAAAATACGCTTTGCTATTGAAAGACTACAATATACACCAATCCCTGTGGATACGATAAATAGAAATACTTGATTCGTCGGATATTCCTACAACACTCCCCCTAAAATATTGCACACAAAAAGCAACTACAATCAACAATACAATGTTTAATCAACATGTGATATAACATCAGGATCTATGCACACACACACACACAACTTTACTCCCCCTTTTTAGCAAAAAATTGACAAAAATAGAAACATAAAACACACTGAATCTTGAAACAAAAACTAAGGGAACAAGCAGAAAGAACAAAAGAAAGGCACAAAGCTTGATGGAAACAAAACAAATAAAATGAAAAATAACAGAGCGAAGTGAATCAAACTTTACAGACTCAACTTATCAAATAACATGGAGAAACACTTTTTTAAAATGTTTTTTTATATAAAAAGAAAATAGCAACTACCCAAGTCTTCCTCCTGAAAAATCAATGAAATTGACCCAATATTCATCAGAATCTAAGTCTGAATTAAGTAACTGAGCATGATACTTCTTGAAGGACTTCATCTTTGTTATACACTTAATCAAAATAATAGGAATTATACTTTCTAACACACCCCCTTAATTCATATTCTCGAGACTTCTCATCTTGATGCTTTTCTTTAACTCTTCGAATCTAACTTTCTTCAAAGGTTTGGTGAATATATCAGCTAGTTAAACTTCAGTCTTGAAGTGCTTTATTTCCAGCTTCCCTTTGTTGACTTGATCTCTAAGAAAATGATACCTCCTTTCTATGTGTTTGCTTCGGCCGTGACACACAGGGTGATTTGCCAGGTTAATGGCTGATTTGTTGTTGACAAATATCTTTATCTTCTTAGGTTCCATTATCTTGAATTCTTCAAGTAACATTTCGATCCATGCTGCTTGGCATGCAACATATGATGCAACTACATATTCTGCTTCGCAAGATGACAAAGCCATAATGCTTTGTTTCTTCGAACTCCAGGAAATTAGAGCACCTTCGATCATGAAAATGTAGCCTGCAATACTTTTCTTTTCGTCCTGAAATCCACTAAAATCTAAATCAGTGTATCCATGAACTTCGACACTTGTGCTTTCCTTAGACTTCCTAGGCAATAACACGCCATGGTCGATAGTTCCCTTGATGTATCTCAAAACCCTCTTTACTGCAATGAGATGACATTCTTGAGGTTTCTCCATAAATCTGCTCAACAATCCTACACTCTGGTAGATATCTGGTCTTGTATTGCAAAGATAACTCAAGAATCCAATGATTTATTTGTACAATGTCGAATTTACAAACTCATCATTCGATTCTTTCTTCAGCTTTGCTCCTGTCTCTAACGGTGTAACTGCTTCGTTACAGTTGCTCATGTTGAATCTCTTTAAAATGTATTGAGCATACTTAGGCTGATGCAAAAATACTCCTTCTTCAGTATTTTTTTGAATTCCATCCCTAGGAAATATGAAAGATTCCCTAAATCAGACATTTCGAACTCTTGCATTAGCTTCGACTTGACCTTCATTATCTCAGCTTCGTCGGATCCAGTAATGAGTAAGTCATCTACATAGAGGCATACAATGATTCTACTGGTACTGTCGACATCATTTATATACACTATGTGTTCAGAGACACACTTTATGAAACCTGCTTCGATCAGGAATCTATCTATTCTCTTATTCCAAGCTCGAGGAGCTTGCTTCAAACCATTGAGAGCCTTCCTTAATCTATACACCTTTGACTCCTGCCCTTTGACGTTGAACCCTGGTGGTTGAGTAACATAGACTTCTTCTTCCAATGGACCATTCAGGAATGCTGACTTTACATCCAGCTGATGCATCTTCCATCCCCTATATGTTGTTGTCGAAACAACTATTCAAATTATTTCTAGCCTAGCAACTGATGCATATACTTTGTCGAAGTCTATACTAGACTTTTGTAGAAAGCCTCTAGCCACCAATCTTTCTTTATACTTCGATATCTCACCATTTGGCATTTGTTTCACTTTGTATATCCATTTTACATCGATAGACTTCTTATTCATTCTTTCAACAAGCTCCCATGTCTTGTTCTTCTCAATGGCTCTGAGTTCTTCTTTCATGGCTTCACACCAATTCGAATTACTCATGGCTTCATTCAAATCGATTAGTTCTACTTCAGCTATCATCATGGCTTCTTCAACTAGATCACCATCAACATAAATTGCTTGATCTGGAAATCTTTCATATCCAACTAGCCTTGTTGATTCAGTTCTTGTTCTTGTCGACCTCCTTTCATTTTGTTCAGGTGGTTCTTCATTTCGACTAGTTGAAGCGTCGCCTTGTTCACTTCGACTATTTGAGGGTTCATCATGTGGATCTTCTTTGAACACAATTATAATAGTGTCTGATTCATGTGTTGAACTTTGACTCCAGTCCCAACCTTTGCTTTCGTCGACACGAACATCTCTATTGATTACTAGTTTATCTTTGATTGGAGAATACAACTTGTATGCACCAGTCGAATGATACCCTATGAGAACCATTAATTCACTTCGGTAATCTAGTTTCCTTCTCAATTGTTCAGGTACATGCCTAAAGTACATTGATCTAAAAACTCTAAAATGACTCACACTTGGCTTCAATCCTGTCCAAGCCTCATAAGGTGTTCTTCCAACTATCTTCTTTATTGGACACCTGTTTAGAATGTATACTGCTGTCGAATCTGCTTCAGCCCAAAATCTCTTAGGCATATCTTTAGCTTTTAACATACTTCTTGTCAAGTCCAGTATACTTCTATTTTTCCTTTCAGCTATGCCATTGTGCTAACGTGTATAGGGTGAAATAATCTCATGCTCTATACCTTCCTCATTACAAAATTTGGCAAATTCAGTAGACATATATTCACCACCACCATCAACCCTTAACTTCTTCAATTTGTAGCCACTTTGTTTTTCAACATGCAACTTGAATTTCTTGAACTGTGTGAATACTTCACTCTTCATTTCAATGATATAAATCCAGATATGTCTGATGAATTCATTAACAAAATTAAGGAAATACATGTTACCTCCATTTGACTTCACTTCAAATGGTCCACACACATCAGAGTGAACTAGATCCAACTTGCGCCTGGATTTCATGGGCAAGTCATGTTTGAATTCCTTCCTTGCCTGCTTAGCTTTACAACATTCCTCACATACTTACTTTGGTTCCTTCATATAAGGAAAACCAAACACCATTCTCTTCTGATTGAGCATGCCTAAAATCCTGAAGTTTAGATGTCCATACCTGTGGTGACATAGCCATATCTTGTCTTCTTTCATAGTCGAAGCAAGACACTTATGATCTAATGTGTTGAGTTCGACTTTGAATATTTTTTTTTCTACCAATGGTGTTTTCATGATTAGCCTTCCATCAGCCTTATAGACTTTCATCTTATTCCTTTCAAGCTTTATCTTGAAGCCTTTGGCAAGTAATTGACCTACACTTATCAAATTACTTGTCATAGAGGGTACATACAATACCTCAGTGATAGTAGATTTTCCACCATCCTTTATGGAAATCTAGATATCACTTTTGCCTCCATAATTGATGTGTCTTCCATCAGCAAACTTCATCACCCTTTTCACTGACTCATCTAACTCGGTGAACCAATTTTTGTTGCCAATCATATGGTTGCTACATCCTGAGTCCTAATACCACATGTTGGTTTTCTCGTTGTTCAAATGAGAGTTTACCATCATCAACATATCATCTGAGTCACTGTCTCCTGCACGTGTATATTGAGCTTCATCACTTTCTTTTGCTCTTGCTGCTTTCTTTCATCGACAGTCTCGAGCATAGTGACCAAAGCCTTGACAATTGTAACATTGCACCTCTTTCGTGTCGACTCTCCTCCTAGAGTACTTTTTCCCACACCTTTCTTGATCGAATCAACATTCTTGCTTGACTTCTCATCACCTGCAAGATGTTTTCGCTGCTTCGGCTTCTCAAATTTCTTGCTGAATCTTGATTGCAATGCTTGTTCGGCCACCTTTTCTCTTTCTGGGTTTCTCTGCTTCAATCTCATCTCATGAGCCTCCTATGAAGCTTGAAGTTCTTCTAAATTCATATCAGATAGAGTCTTGGCCTCTACAATTATCACAACAATATAGTCAAAATCTGCAGTTAGAGATCTCAGTACCTTTTCTATTTTCTGCAAGTCAGTGATCGTTTCTCCACATGCTTTCATTTGGTTCGTCAGTGTCATAACCCTTGAGAAGTATGTAGAGATTGATTTATCATCTTTCATGTGCATCATTTCATATTGCTTTCTAAGCGTCTGGAACTTCACCTTTTTCAATTTCTCGCCTCTGCCATACAGGTTCTTCAACTTGTCCCACGCATCTTTCGTTGATTCTTCTTCAATTATTTTCTCGAATAACATAAGAGTCCACACACTGATGAATCAAGAACAACGATTTACAATATTTCTTTCTCTGATCTTTGTGCGCAACTTTCTGGGCACCCGTCACGTTTGCTTCCAGCTCCGATACACCATCATCCAAGATTTCAACAACATCTTGAATCTGAAAATGACCTTCATCAGTGCAACCCACCGTTGATAGTTTTCCCCTTTGAAAACTGGAAGATTCGTTGGAATTTGTGTCAACGTTGTTGTTCTGTTTTCCATTAGATTCTCTCTGAATTGCAACCAGACTCTGATACCAATTTGTTGGAACAAAGGGTTTTAAAGAAAGATAGTTTTGTGAAGAAGAAGAAAAATAAGAAGAATGATGGAATTGAGAGAGAGAGAATGATTATCTAAAATTTTATGAAAAACTGTTATTGATTGTTGTTTATGATTACAAAGAAATGCTCCTTATATAGACACATTTCGCAAGCCCAAAGAGAAACTAAACTAAAGCCCAAAACAATCAAGGCGCAGTGATTTCGACACACTGTAACTATATGTTGTATTCGATTACATTGAATACAACATAACACTATGATACAATGCATTTTGATAAACTAGCTATTTCTACCAACACACACAATCAATTCGACTTAATCGAAATAATAGGAATTACACTTTTTAACAGCCACCACGATATACCAGACCTCTCCATGTAAACCTCAGATCAATGGAGCGAACATCAAACAAATTAAAATAATCAATCCTGGTCTTGAAAAGGTTTATCTTTTGAGCTGATGCCCTAACACCACCATTCTTGTCAATAATGCTAGTAATGTCGTTGAAATATCCGGCCACTAGCCAAGAAATATTTATGCTACCTTCCAAGCTCCTCAGATCATCTCGTAATGTACTACGAATATTATCGTTTGGAATAGCATACACAACGGTGAACAACCATTCTTGGAACCGACTCCTCTAAAAAGCAAATCAACTTATCCTCCATCCACTACATTCTCTTCACGATCGATCCTTGGATCCATAGTGCCTTTATGGATCTCATCTTTTGTTACTTTCAAAGACTCACTAGTGCCTTTGCCTCATCTTGTTCTCCCTTTGAAAGAAACGCTGCCACGTGATTCAAGGATATTAGTTCTCTTGAAAACCCCATGTATATACCTTTGAAGTGGAATACCAATATTGCCTTTCGATTTGACACTGATTTCACCTCCTCCATCATTCTCCCGATGTTGACACTTTTTTGGAACACGATGCACACCCCCACCTGATACACTAACATCATATAATACATGTTCTATGATAGTCTCCATCCTTGGATGATCATCATTTTCCGCATGTGAAACATCAAGGCCCAACTTCTCTTTTTCCCCGCCCTTACCTTCTTGCCTAGCATATATTTTGTCTCCTAGTATCTCATATGCATGCACTTCAACAACCTCATCACTTAAATATGCAAATCTGGAACCCTTATTCACATTATTGCTATGATTATTAGCTAGCACATTATTTGTCTGCTCAACACCTTCTTCCCATATCTCTTCTTATGAATAACACTCCACAACCCATCTTGACCATTGCATGTGTCAGCCACCCCTTCCCTCTATCCATCCACACATGTGATTATCTTTATGCAAGCCACCTTCTGTGCAACCTTCCTTATAATGACCAAAATTCCCACAATAACGACATAACAAATGCAACCCTTCATACTCTATCTTATACAGCCTGCCTCTTATAAAGAACTGAGCAAGTAACATTTTAGTCAAATTCACTTCCACACACCCTAGCATACTTCCACTCTTAGCTTGTGTAGTTGACTTTTCCACCTTCCCTATCTTGCCAATTCTATCACCAATTATCTTAAGAATGTGAGGATTATAATACTCTATTGGCAACCGTGCAATTCTCAACCACATTGCTACGCTTTCTATCGTATCACTTTCACTATGAAATTTAGGGCACCAGACCCTAACAGTCAAATAGTGGTCATATATGAACCACGATCCATCTGTTAGGGCAGCACATTTATCTTCCTCGTTGAAGAAGGAAACTAGAAAGTAATAATTCCCAAGGTCCACAATGCAAAAAACACCTCACCGCACCCACATTTGTTTCAACCGGGTTTCTAAAGTTTTACACACTATCTTCCTTCCTAGAAGCTTCACAATGACACCTCTCTTCCATGGACGTTGGATACATTTTTCTTCCTTCTCTGATAAAATAAATTCGGGACACTCGTACCCACCCATAATATTTTCAATAATAGTAACGCCTATACCTCTTTCTTGTCTTCCTCACCATCAACATTAGTGTCGTCAATATCTAATCCTGATGGATGCCCAACAACCATATCCTTGTAAGTCTTCCTTCCAACGTCCCCAGAATTGGAATCAACGTTATCACCACTAACTTCCACTGGTTTTCCATCGTGTCCCTACTCTTCATATATCAACAGGAGTGAGGATCCCAATAGGAAGGTAGCATTTGATTCCTTAGTACGCTTGGGATTCCTTGCTAAAATATCCTCTAGAGTCTGAGTGGATGAGACCCTCGTCGGAAAGTGCACGTGCGCAAAATCCTAGCAAAGCAAAAATTATATTGAAATTAAATGTAGTTGGTAAAACATTATCAAACTCAATATTAAAAACACCTCCTTAAAAAATTTAAATTTATGACCTGATGTACAATTTTTTAAACTAAATATAATTTTACTCTTTAGTTTTATAATTAAAATACATAACAAAGATATATAGAAAAAAATATGAATCAATATTGAAATGAGAATAATTAAAATAATGAGGTTATATTTTAATTGGAGAGCAATTATGACGTGGGAATTAGAGAGTAAGATGTGAGAGTCATATCCAAAATTATTCGCATAAGGTAATTTGCGAGGACGAAAATATTCTAAGTGGGGGGAGTTATAACGTCCCATTTAAATATTTAGTCATTGTATGTTGATTTTGATTTATTGTGGGTAGGGGTAGGAATAGGCTAGCCCGACCTACATGAGCCTATGTGCTACCAATTTGAGGTCAGGTCAGGTCAGACCAGACTTATTTATTAAAAAAATCAAGCTTAGGCTTTTTTAAAAGCCTATTTAAAAATATGTCAGGCATAAGCTATTAAAAAGCCTATGAAACCTTATACGCGGGCCTATATTTTATATATATTAAAAATAGCCTAAATATGTTAGTCTATATATACATATATATTAGAAAAAATGTTACATAGACTGACATATATTTTAGAAAAAAGAGTTATTACCACTTTTGTCTTGCCATATAGGTCACTTTTGGTTTACCCCCTTGTAAAATTATTTTCTGTAAAAGTAACCTTGCTATTTCAAAATACTAACAGTTTAGACCATAAAGTCAAAATCAGGAGGTTTCCTACGGATTTTCTTTCGAATTTACCTGCGAATTATCTTGCCGTTTTAAAAAAAACTAACAATTTAGTCCCTAAAGTAGAAAACTGCAGGTAAATCTATAGGTTTTCCTACGGATTTTCTTTCAAATTTACCTGTGGATTTTGAATTTAAAGACTAAATTGTTAGGTTTTTTAAATGGCAAGGTAATCAGCAGGTAAATTCGAAAGAAAACCTGCAGAAAAAATGCGGATTTACCTACGGATTTTGACTTTAGGGACTAAAATGTTAGTGTTTTGAAATGGAAATGTTGCATTTACAAAAAAAATTTATATGGTAAACCAAAAATGACCTATATGACATGGGGCAAAAGTGGTAATAACCCTAGAAAAATGCTAAATATGTCGACATAACCAATATTATGTGCGAATTTAGTTTTAATTAGATAATTAGAATAAAATTTAGCATATGGTATAATAATAATAATAATAATAATAATAATAATAATGGTGAATGATGGAATATACTATAATTATTAATAAAAATACTATTGTTAGATTATATGGTATAATTACCACTAATATTATTATTATTATAGTTATAATTGTTATAATTGTTGTCTTTATTATTATTGATTAGTATTAGATAATAATAAAATAATTGGGAGAGTGGTAGAAGGAGTTGGGGAAAAACTATTTTCATGTGTAAATAAGAGAAAAGAAAAGAAGAACGGTTAAGGCAAGAGAGAATTTTTACAAGCGGCTTACACAAATGTTTAAGTAGAAATTGTTTAACACAAATTTGAGCAACAACTCATGTGTTCAAACAATTTATAATTTTAACATAATAATGAGCAACAACTCTCGTGCTCTAACAAATAAAATGATAACCCAATAATGATAAACAAATTTTTGTGTTTTAATATTTTTCTTGCTTTGATTTTCGCAGCGATATTGTTCTTGTTCTCTATTGTTCCAATTTGCAAATGAATGGCTTGAACTTTTATATAGGCGTTGAGGAAGTAGGTTATTGTATTAGTACACACGTCACTATCATCAGGGCAACTACCAACGGTAAGAAACGATCGTGGGAAATAAATAGTACACCGTACATCCATTTGAGTGGAATGTGTAATTGTACCTTTTTACTAACTCTTCTAACGCATATTTCTGCTGATATTCTATTTTAATGAATATTACTTCAGATGAAATAGATTGGCTTGAGAATATATCATCTTTTGATCATGTGTTCTGATGAACTATATGGTGTGGTATAGTAATGAGTCCAGAAGATATATCTTTACTTGATTTTTTCTTCAAATGAAATACTTCTGATGTTGAGAAGATGTGTGCATATTCTAAGAACTATCCGAGTCTTCAGAATCTTGACTTTGTCTTCAAAATTAGAAGAAACAACTTTTCTGATGACAAAATCTTGAGTTCTGATTCAAAGTAGAAGCTTTCTTTTGATGAGTTCAGAATCTTGACTCTGTCTTTAGAATTAGAAGCAACAACTTTTCTGAAAAACAAATTTTGACTTCTAATCTTTGCAATAAAAGCTTTTTCTTGGTGCAATCTTGATTTTTGATCTTGAAGCACCAACTCTAATATAAATTCTTTCTTCTAGACAACTTGTGACTTCTGAAGCAGCAACTTATTGAGAATTACACAAGAGATCCTCTTTCTAGCAAACATTCAACATTCTTCAAAACTACTGATGTTTCTTCAGAAGTGGATGCAACAACCTTTTTAATGATTCTTTAGACAACTGTCCTGAATCAATTAGAATTTCTTATTTACACACTCAAGAAACTATTACAAACAAATTTTTTTACATATAAAATATGTATTGTTATCAATAAAATCCAGAGATTAATTGTAGAATCTAAATCTTGTTCTAATAAGAAATTGATATCCTATTGAATTGTCTACAAGCTTATAAATGTTTGGGAGCAGATAAGAATTCTTCACACACGTTGTGTTAAGATCGGTGGAGTCAATAAACATCGTCCACTTTCCCGAGGCATTAATTACTAAAACAATGTTGAAAATCCGCTCTCTATATCTGGCTTCAAAAATGAACTTGGTATCTAATAAGATCTTTACCGTGCTAGCGGTGGCTTCAGTTTTTGTGTGGAGATTCCTTTCTTCAATGCTAAGAGACTGATAAGTGCCAAAATTTAGTTATTTTGTATATATGTTTTGTGGCACTTATCAGTTCTTTTGTTGATATTATTCGAATGAATCCCCCGCTTTTTGTATAAATGTGTACATAATATAATAATTGAGTTTTGTGTAAATATTGTATCATTTGATCGTTTTTCATCTCTTTTATAGGTATTCATTCATAATTGGAGCATTGAGTAATACAGTGTCGAAGACAAGGCATCAAACGCGTGATTTTGAGCAATAAAAGAGAACGCATAAAGCAAAGATGAGTTTTTCAAATATTTCAAATAGTCATAAAGCTTGATATTTATTCATGGTTAGATAGAGTATTTAATAAGTTTTCCAACGCTTCAAATCGGGCGCAATTCCGAGTTACAGTTCTCAAGTTATGGCAAAAACACGATGTTGATTTTTTTCGGAACAACACAGACCGCGCTGAGCCTGAGCGCCATAGACCGGGCTAAGCGCGCCCTGCAATTTCAGAACTCTTTAAAAAGGTCTAAAAACACATTTTTAGGTCATGGGTTGGGTATTTTTGAGTCCTTTCATTCCCCAATTTTTGACCTAAGATACCACCTTACATATGCATCACTGCATCACTAACAGTTTCAGAATAGAACAGATCGTGCGTGGCTTCTAGAAGTCAAAGTCAGGGTTTCTTCAAAATTTCATCTGTTCAAGATATGATCAATTAGGGTTTGAGTTTCCACTCACCTAAAATGATCTATCTTAATCAATCATCAACATTTGATCTTCAGATTCCCAACTTTTTCTCATGATCTACCATGAATCGACCAATTAGGGTTTTGATCGAAGATAGTGAATCATTGACTTTCTGCTCAATGGATGACCTATTTGCTTGGAGATTGATCTTAACATCTTCAATGCAACATCTTGACCTAATTTCTTGATTCAAAACATTGCAAAAATCCATGTTTCTTCATCAGACAAATTTTGAACCATCTGATGAAAATTCATCTGCTCAAAAAAGTCAAACTTTGACTTTTGGTCAACTTTTTCAAGACTAAACTTTTTCAATCATAAAAACATTTCAAATAATTCATCATGATCATAAAAACTCAAGAAATGTGAAAAAGTCAACAAAAAGTCAAGATTTGAAAATTTCTAACACTTTCAAGTGTTAAGAAACATGGTTTTTTCCCACTTTCTAGGCCATTTTTCACCTAGATCCATTTGGATTCAGAAAAAACTCAAAGCATGAAAGTTGTAGCCCTTGTTACAAGATTTCTAAAAAGTCCAAGAACTTGCAAAAATACTTTGCCTAGCTATACTTTTGATTTTGAAACATAGAGCTCCAAAACCATGGAATTTCAAGTACATGCTTCAAAATTATAAGTCATTTTTCATAAACTCCCTTCTAGAAGCCTTGTCATCAGCTAGTGGTAGATTATAACTGATAAATATCAGTTTTGAATGATTGAGAAGAGGATTGAATCAAAGAGAAATTTCTAACCATGGTTAGAAAAGTAACTTTTGCATTAAATGCAAAAGATTCCTTCTTACCTCTTAAGCAAGTTGTAAGTTTCCCTCAATGATAGCCATGCCTTGTCATTCAGATTTATTGGCCTATAAATAGAGGTCATTTCTTCAAATTCAAATTACATCAAAGCTATCATAATCAAGCTTTCACTCTTTCTTTCTTGAAATCCAAGTTTCTAAGTTCTAAGAGGGAAATTTTGCAATCTTCAAATCTTGCAAAATCTGAGTGAGTATAAGTTTCTAACATGTTCTAAACATCAATTAGAAGTTGTCTAAAACTTAAAACCACTAGAAAATCTGCCCAAACTCAGAATCATGTTTCAAAATCCATAAGCTTGCAAATGATGTCTTAACTTGCCATATCATAACTTGCTCGAGCTAGCTGTGATTTAACACTTTAAACAACATCCATACACTTCATAGAAGTGATCCAAACACTTAGGTCACATCTGTAACATCTCCAAATCCCAAATCAAAACTCACTTCAAGTGGCTGCAACTTGACTTGGTCAGAGAGTTCTAGCCATCCTCAGGACAAACTAAGAGTAGGAACACACTCAGGGAGGTTCAAGGAAGCTAAAGCAATCCTTACTTTGCACCTGGAAGTTGTGTTGCTGCGGTATTGCGGCAAGCAAAGAGTTGGTATTATTTTTACCGGGTGATATATATCGGTTATGTTATATTGTATCGTGTCCACAGAGATTGGTTATTGATTTGTCGTTCAACAATTCTACCGTTAATGAGTTTGGGATTAAAAGAAATGAAAATAAAAGACAAAAAGTAAATGAACAAAAAGTATAAAGGATAGACAACTTGTCCGGAACGAATGTAAACTACCCGTCACATACTTAAATCTACCACCCATGTTATACTTGGCCTACGATACGCGTCTGTGTCATCACATACCTCTCACAACCTTGGTTATTCCTAACCCAAATTGAGAATCCTCCTAAATCATCTCAATAGCCATGTCTGGCCTATCTCAACAACACAGGAGTCAACTGCGTCACCTCCATACCCATTCCTAGCATACTTCACCAATGCAGAGGCATTAAGTTCAGATACTCTATAGTGAATGTCAGCTCTAAACCCATTCCTAGCATTCAGAAACTAACAGATAATCATCATAGGTAAGAATCTAAGCGATCTATTTCTAGCAAAGCTCAAATCCCTAACATAAAGTAAAAACCCAAGATAATCACTGACACAAATTCGTAAAACAAGCTTTATACAACGCCAAAGGCGATAAATATACATGAGTTATGAGTAGAAATACATACAAACCCAACAAAAGAGATTACAAAGAGAAGAGAAGAAGAGGAACCAAACATTGCTTGGTTTGTCAACACCAATCGACGAGGGATTCGACTCCCGGATCATCAAAATGCAAGCTCCAATGTTGTTTTCCAAGCAAATCTATCAAAAATATGAAGGTGATGGTGTTGGGACTCAAAAATACCCAACCCATAACCTAAAAATGTGTTTTTAGCCCCTTTTAAAGAATTTTGATGTCGCAGGGCGCGCTAAGCGCGGTCTGTTATTTTCAGCATTTTATTTTTGCCATATCTTGAGAACCGTAACTCGGAATTGAGCCCGGTTTGAAGCGTTGGAAAGCTTATTCAATGCTCTATCTAACCATGAATGAATATCAAGCTTTATTGATGATTTTTATTCTTTTATTTGAGCCTTATTCAATGTTGAGTTGCTCAAATCGCGCGCTTGAAGCCGTGTCTTCGACACTTTATTACTCAATGCTCCAATTATGAATGAATACCTATAAAAGATATGAAAAACTATCAAATGATACAATATTTACACAAAAACTCAATTATTCTATTATGTACACATTTATACTAAAAGCGCAGGATTATTCAACTAAATATCAACAAAAGAACGGATAAGTGCCACAAAATGTATATACAAAATAACTACATTTTGGCACTTATCAAGTTGTCTAGCTCAAACTGGTATTTCATACCAAGAGGTGAGTTTCTCAAACTTTGATTCCTCCATTCATGAGTTTTTAGCTTTAAAATTGAAAAGGAAAATGTAGATATTCAGTCACTAAAGCTATCTGGGTCGTTAATTTGAACTAAAATCAACGAGTTTAAAGAATTAATCAATTTTTCAGTTAGGGTTTAAATTGGAATTAACAAAATTCGTGTTCATCTTTGATTAATAATGTTAACAAAATACATAGTCAGAATCGTGATGAAAATCTAGACATAATTGTATTTTGAACTTTTAAAATTGATCAAGAATCAAGAAATTTGAATCTGGAAGCCATGGCCATGTCGCGCCTGTTTCACGAAGAAGATGAAGATTGGTTTCAGAAATTTAAAAGCTGGATTTAAAATATATATTTCTAGTTTAAGTTAAATAAACGGATGTATAGCCACCCCAGTGGTAGTCAGCGTGCTTTTCAAATCACTTGCCATGCCAAAGGTCCAGGGTTCGAATCCCCCTGGAACCGTTTTTTATTAAAAGGAAACACAAGCTTTCTGGAGCTTGTTCTTCCAGAAGTCCTTCTGGGGTTGCCCCCAGAAGTTTCTAATGTTTCTAGCCCAGAAGCAAGCTTTCTCAAGCAGCCAGAAGCCTTCCCATGCCCAGAAACTGCAGCCAGAAGCCTTCTCACGCCCCAGAAACTGCTAGCAAAAGCCCTTTCTCACACTCCAGAAGCCAGCTAGCTTCTGATCCTCCAGAAGTAAGCCAACTTTTGAACCCTTCAGAAATCCAATTTTTGGACATTTTCAAAACATTCTTTTTTTCAAACTTCCTTCTAAACAAGGTGATTAAATGACAAGTTTAACAAATGGCTCAACGAAAAATCTTCATTTCTAAGCCAAATGTCCAAGGTTCAAACCTCCGTAGGACCAAAAAACTCTTTTTTCCTCAAGTTTCTAGCAAACTTAAAACATTTTCGAAAACCATTCAAAACTTCTCATTTTGAGATGATGTTTTGTACACTTGTCATTTAATATACCTATTTTATGATTATGTCAAAAAATCCAAAAATAGTTTCTTTTGATTATATTTTTAATAAGTAAAAAATAAGACATTTTAAGTATTTCTTAATACTTTCAAAAATGTTTTCTTTCAAACTTTCAAAGCTTGAAATCTTTTCAAAACTTCTTGTGAATATACTTCACTTTTAAAAACCTTTTCAAAACCTTTTCAAAAACTTTTCAACAAACGAACAATACCTTTTTCCATGATCGACCCGATTTAAAGATAAAACCGAACCAGTTTTTTCCTTGAATTTCTTAATTGATCATGGGCCTCCCTCACGGTGTAAGTCCCAACCCTCCTATGTACATATTCATTTCCTTATACATAAACACCCCTTCGTGTACATATTCATTTCCTTGTACACATTCAAACTTATAAATATTCAAGTTATACTTGCTTTAAACGCTTGTTTTAACACTTGTTTATATTTCCTTCATAAACTCCTGTGAATACATATCACACACTTGTTTATATAACTGTTTAGTTATAACATAACAACACCTAACAACTAGGTTCCCCCTTTTAGCCTCCTCTTGGGCTTTGTACAAGATAACTCATTCATCTGAGTTAGCCTCCTCTTAGGCTTCGTATAAGATAACTCATTTATTGAGTTTAGCCTCCGCTTAGGCTTCATATAAGACAACACTCCCCTGCTGAGTCAGCCTCCTCTCGGGCTTCGTTCAAAAGAACTCCCTCATTGAGTTTAGCCTTCTCTTGGGCATCAAACAAGAAAGAGACCTGGAAATCTCTTAACAGCCTCCTATTGGGCTTCCAATACAAAGAATCACATGCGCTAGGATAGAACCTTGAGAGTATGATTTCCCGGTGAAATCACTCTTGAATCCTAAGAAGATGGTTTCCCGGTGAAACCACTCTTAAAGCCAAAGCCAACCATACCCTATAGCTTCCTCTTGAGCTTCATACAAGGACCCTCGATGACCCTCGGAATGCCTTCTCTTGGGCTAACAATACAAGGACCCTCGATGACCCTCGGAATGCCTCCTCTTGGGCTTACAATACAAGGACCCACGGGCTTCTTAAAAGCATCCCCCTAATCCAATCAATTTCTCCTAGAGATTTAGACATTTATCATCTCTATGGAAGAAGTATCTCATCTATCACATCACATATAATCAAATATTTTTTCAAACTTTTTTTTCAAACAAAAACATCTCTTAATCTGTAAGTGGTAACGCTTGTACACTCAAGCAAAACACCCAATGCTTACAATTAAAAGATTCAATCATTTTTCAAACATCTTTCTTAACTCGTAAGTGGTAACGCTTGTACACTCAAGCAAAACGCCTATAACTTACGATGAAAGATTTAATCAATCAATCCTTTCAAAATGTATGTGATGAAATAGATTAGATACATTTTTCATTAAGATGACATTCATCTTTGTCTCTTAAATAACATCCCGTTGCTTCCACTAGCATAAGTGGGAACTACGATTGCTCTGACTTTCTCAACATCCCTTTGAGAATACGTAGGCACAAGGTCTCATCCTTGGCGAGCATACTTCTTTCTTCCTCAAACTAAACAAAACCATAGCTCCATTAAGATCCGAGCTATAGATGCTCTGATTCCCATTAGGGGATATGTATGCAGAAGATCCCAATGATCTTTGCGAGCACAATAATAACAAAACCTAGGATCCCACATAATCTAGCTTTCTTAAAAATCCAAAGGAGAAACTTTCCCAACAATAGAAATAGCAAATTAAAACACACAAACATATCAAACTATTCATATATAAAACTATAGATAACTATATATATTTAGGGTGTCACATCTATTCCCTTTATATAACAAACCCCCTTGCCCGGAATCTCCCCAATGTGCTGCGTCTAGTTCGCACTAGTCGTAATGCATATCATATCAATTGAGGGTATTGCAGCTTTCCCCTTTTTCATAATCATTTTTCTTGTGTTGGAAATAATAAAGCTTGATGCTCGCGGCATCTTTATAAACAAATCAAAAGAGTAAATCGTTTCGAGCCAGAGAATCCGAATTCCAATTCGATTCCCTCACGTGTCACTTTTTAACGCGAACAAGTCCCAACACCATCAACATCATTTTTTTTTGATAAATTTGCTTAGAAAACAACATTGGAGCTTGCATTTGGATGATCCAGAGTAGAATCCCTCGTCGATTAGTGTTGACAAACCAAGAAATGTTTGGTTCCTCTTCTTCTCTTCTCTTTGTAATTTGTTTTGTTGGGTTTTGTATGTATATCTACTCTTACTCATGTATATTTGTCACCCTTGGTGTTGTATAAAGTTTGCTTTACGAATCTGTGTTGGTGATTGTCTTAGGTTTTTACTTTATGTTAGGGGTTTGAGCTTTGCTAGAGATAAATCGTTTAGATTCTTACCTAGGATGATTATCTGTTAATTTTGGAATGCTAGAAATGGGTTTAGATCTGACATTCACTTAGCGTATCTGATCTTAATGCCTTTGCATTGGTGAAATATGCCAGAGATGGGTATGGAGGTGACGCAATTGACTTCTGGTTGTCGAGGTATGCCAGACATGGATATTGAGGTGATTCGGGAGGATTCTAAATTTGGGTTAGAAATAACTTAGGTTGTGAGAAGTATGTGATGACACGGACGAGTATCGTAGGCTGAGTATAATTGGACGATAGATTTAAGTCTGTGACGAGTAGGGTGCATTCGTTCCAGACAAGTTGTCTATCCTTTATACATTTTGTTCATTTACTTTTTGTCTTTTATTTTCAACCTATTTAATCTCAAACTCATTAACGATATAATTTTCGAACGACGAATCAATAACCAATCTCTATAGACACGATACGATATAACCTATATCACCCGGTAAAAATAAATACTTTACTTTTTGCTTGCCGCTTAATACCGTAGCAACAGAGACATAACATGCATCAGTGTCCATATTTAACTGGTGGCACGCTACACTAGGACCAATTTTGTGAATCTTATGTAGGGTTATAGTGAAAAGATCAGTGTTATCTTAAAGGCATTCAAGAAGGGTGGTTCATACTTCCAAAGGAAGTCTGACGCCTATTTTTTAATGACTTGTCAAGATTCTCCCTGTGCTTGACAGACTCGAAATCACCATCTAAAATTGGCCGAGCTTCCTCCACATGTACGTCTAGGTCTAACACATCAAGAACACTTGGATCTACTTCTGCTTCTAGGGTCGCGGCTATCGCCAGAAGGTCCTTTTGGATGATTTCTTTGATCCACTCCACCTTATTCACATGGACGATCAATGTAATTGACCTTCCTTCCGCACTGTGATAAGCTAACCTCATGTGGATCGGGGATGTCACTGCATCTAGTCTTTCTAGGATACCTTTGAAGACACTCTGACACGATATTACTAGAAAATTGAGAAATATGTTTCTTTCGGGCGCTCCTTATCAAATAGTCACCCTCAAATTCATAGTTCCTTGAGGATGAGTTATCAAATTGTTGGACCTGACAAACCTCATTTGCTATACGGACTCAGATTTGTTTGCTGGATACCTAAGAGATCATTGTATCTGCTAAAGGATGTTGCAAGAGCCTTTATTGTCAACAAGGAATCCAGTTACGTAGCGATGGTAACCAGAAAGGTCAAAGTTATATTGAAGTTTAGAATTCCATTGATCTTCTCACGGTCCAGAAATCCTAATTCCAATCGATCTTTACTTTTCCAAATTCCACTGCCAGCTACAAGTATAAAGCAGTCTGACGAAGGACATGTGCTTGGTGAAACAATATCTCAAATTTTTTTTATCAGTGATATTTTATTATTGTTTGATTCAAGAGATGTGTTAAAGTTCTTGAAAATATTAAATGAAAATATATTTGATTCAAGAGATGGTGTTATTGTTTAATGGTTCAAAGTAGGTCACAACAGTTCACATAGCAATAACTTCTTCAAGTTATATTAAATGAAAATATATTTGTGCTCCTATTTTTATTCATGTAAGTCTCATCGCTGCACACATTGCTACGTTAAAAATTTGTTTTTAGATTTTAATTTGTCATTAGTTTCCTATTATATTATCTAAATAATAATATAAATATCATTTTTATTATACTTTTAATGAAAATATATCAATAAATAATATGAATAATAAAGGAAATTCATTTTTTTAATTTATTTGAAATAGTTAAATATTTTAGTAGTTAATATCAAAGAGAGTACCTTTTTTTTTTTATACAAAGAAGGCTGAAGCCAAAACAGAAAACTATGACTCAGAAATTCTAGCAGTACCAACACCACTAGAGTCAAATACTACAGCCTCTTTCAGCCAACTAGGTATACTTAGGTGAAAAACAGTATCTCCTCTAATCCTCTTGCCTTCCCACTGCTTCGTTCCTTTCTGACGCAACATATCCACCGCTATTTTAGAGTCAGTTTCAATCTCAATTCTACTCCAACCACTACCAATAGCCAATCGTAAACCTGTCAAAATATCCCATAGTTCCGCCGTCAAGGGGCTACACCTTCCTATAAATTTTGAAAAGCTCCCACACCAGCTCCCAAACACATCTCTCATTATACCTCCACACCCCGACAAACCCGTAAGATCTGTCGCTCCATTAACATTAATTTTCCTGAAGGATGACTTGGGCGGATACCATTTAATATATTTCTCTATCGTCGTTCCAGTTATTACCTTCCTCTGTAAGACCGTAGCTTCTCTATATCTAGTAATTTGTTGCAGAATCACTTCCTTCTGCTGAACCGATCTAACGAAGTCAGCCATATGAATTTCTTTATTCCTCCAACTCCAGATCACATGACAGCAAGTAGCCCAATAACTATTCCATCCCTCTTCACCATGAACCTTCTTGTCAATATTGATAATTAGCCACTCTTTCCATTCAGCCTGGAAAACCAAAGTTGCAATCTGATTCGGCACTATATTCTCCCAAATATGCTTCACTGCTCTGCAATCTCGAAGAACATGCATAGCCGTTTCACTGGCAGCCCCACAATTCCTACATCCATCCATTCCATAACCACACTGACTCGCTCTGTGATTCGTTAGCAATTTGTTATGATTTAGAATCCATACAAAACACCTAACCCTCTGCGGCACTTGGAGACTCCAAACCATATTCCACACTTTCCGGTTTTCCAGATCACATTCTTCTCTCAAAAAGTTGTACATAGAACTCATGGTAAAAGAACCGTCTTCCTCCGTAGCAATCATGAATCTGCCATCACCACCAGCCATGTGAGGCGGAAGAATAGCTGAAAAACTGTGCTTGATATCCACCGGTAACCACTGCAAAAGTCTCCAGTAAAGCAACTCGTTTTTTCAAAAATCATTTAAATTTTCAAAAACAATGAAATCGCCACCTAATTTTATTTGTTCTAGAAAGAACGGGAAAATATAGATAAAACCCACAAAAATTGGATAAGGCGGTCTACAAGACCAAAAAGGATGGATTCGGGAGTCGGTTACGCAAGAGGAAGGTATTAGCACCTCTTACGTCCATCGTACTCGATGGGACCCATTTATTTCAAAGTGTTTGTGTGTGTTTTCTAACTTCTAAATTATAAATAAGAAAGAAGAAAAGGGGTTTGTTTAATATTATTTTGAGTTTGACACGGTTTCGAAACCGTGGGCCTACGTATTTCCTTGTGCAATGGGAAAGTCAAAACTCTGTAGTTCTTCTAGAAAATAATTGTTTGTTGATTGATTTTAAATGAAAAGACAAGTCATCATTTTTAAAGGAGAAGACTCATCTAACGTCCACAATGTGTGATAAAGAATAAAGGACTACGCACCATCATGAGGGAGGGTATGAGAACGCCTCTAGTACTCGAGTGGAGAAGTCGAAAACCTTGGGAATAGAGGAAGAAACATCTCAATTATAAATGAAGCATGTCTAATCTTGAAAAAGGGTTCAAAGGTAAAAAGGTGCTTGGAGCTCACAATAAAAGTTTAAATGAGTTGGGATTGATTTTAATTGAAATGTTTTTGATGATCGCATATGGGCGAAAAAGGATTTGAATGGGTTGAATTGATGTTAATTGTAGATGACAAGTATCAAAACGTTAGGCTATCATCTAACGATTCGAGTACTCGAAATTGGTGAGTGGGTTCGACCAATCATCTCTCATCCAAAAACTTTATTATGAAAAAGGTGAGGTGAAACAAAGTTCACATTTATTAAGTGTATGGAATAAAAGTATTTAAGTCATTAGGCTATCATCTATTGGCCCAAATACTTTAAATTTAATTAAATCGTCGGGCTATCATCCAACAATTTAATCAAATGCCACAACACCATATTTTTTGTTTTAAAACATGGATAGAAATTTTTAGTTTATTAGGCTAACATCTAACAATCTAAAAACTTTGAGTTCGCTTAAATCATTAGGCTATCATCTAATAATTTAAACAAACTTCATCCAAGTTTTTTTATGAAATTCATTTTAGAAAAAAAATTCAATTAATTAATTTAATTTGAAAATGTTTTAGGGGTTTGGTTGTGGATAGAATATTTCAATTAGGAAAACAAGCGAGCCCATACAAAGTGGCTTTATGTATGCTCCTAAAAGTGGGACTAGTGTGACACTAGTATTCTAAACGACCGATTGGAACAATCGATCGAATAGTTTTCGCTGTAGAGAAGCGCAGGACCAAACTATAAATGTGTGCAAGTGTGCATTGTTTATGTTTACCTACTTCTTGATGAGGAGCCCAAGAGGAGGCTATGTGTTCTAATATGATTAACGCATAATTAAACGGTAATTAGAATACACAAGGAAATAAATCCTAAGCTATTACAATCTATGCGACTGGAGGTATATGTTCACGAATGAGGATATATACAACCAAATCGAATTAGTTTGAATAATTGAATAGCTTTTATGTGGTGCAAGAATTGAGCTCCAAGTAGTCTTCAAGATGGGATAAGGCTTGATGCATCGGATGAATACCAAATGAAGATTCTGAAATAAGTCGAAGCTGAAGCTGCTGCGGGACGTCGGAGTATGGTCACCGTGAGTTTTCTGTTGATGTTGTTGATGTTGCTGCTGTTGACGAGGACGAGTGAACGCGGAGAGTGAAGCAGGCAGAAGAGAACTAAGATGATTCTGGAAATTGAAGGTAGCAGGGATGGTAGTGTTGCGGCAGAATGATGGTTACGTCGGTGGCAATGAAGGGAGTGGCAGTGACAGAGAACGGAAGGAGGTTCTGGTGGTTGTTTGGCAGAATGAACTGAGATGATTCTGGAAATTGAAGGTGGCAGGGATGGTAGTGTTGCGGCAGAATGATGGTTACGGCGGTGGCAATGAAGGGAGTGGCAGCGACGGAGAACGGAAGAAGGTTCTGGTGGTTGTTTGGCAGATGAATCGAAGGGTGGAGAGAAAGACAGGGAAGGCAGAGGGAGTGTGTGTCGCCGGTGAGAGGTTGAGACGGATGAAGAAGATGGTGAAGGGAAGAAGGCAGAGGGTGTATGAAGATGATGGAAACGGAAAGGTGAGGGTAGCAAGTTGTCGGGGTGAAGATGATGAAGAGACAGGTTGAGGGAAGGTTCACGGCGACTGGGATTGGAAGGTGAAGATGGAGATGTACAGGGAGGATGTCACGGTGAAGGAGGTTTTGCGAGTGAATGAGGGTTACGGTGGGTGTAACGCGGAGATGAAGGAGGCGACAGGGGGTGAGAAACGTGAGGGAATTTCGGAATTTCTTTACTTTTCTAATAGCCTCGTCGTTTTCATATTTTTTTGTTCCCCTTTCACTAACATAATGTAACATATATATACACATACAATTAGGTTTAGACAATATTTTAAAAAATGCCAAAAATGCCCCTCATGATTAAATGGGCCACAAAAATGGGTCACTTAAAAAATAACAAGCCCAAAAATATTTTTGTTTGCATTTTTTGTGATAAAAATTGGACACCTAAAATTGTCAAAAACGGTAAAAGTTCGGACAATAAATTATCCGAAAAAGGATTTTAAGCATATTAAAATAAACTGCGGGTTTAAAGATTAAAGAAAAATTATCGAAAAATTTAAAATTGAAATAAAATGGTAACAAAGAATACCCGGTTTTAAAACACTTACAGTTAAAAACGAGACTTCGAAATGTATCGAAAAATTAGAGAGAGCACATTTTCATGATTTACGCGACACGTAGATTCATAAAGCAGTGAGTAAAAGGCGAAAACATGAAATATTTTTCCGTTAATTTTCCGCACAGTGTTGAATCGCTTTTAACAGTCTGTTTATAAAACCGAAATATCAATATCATCGACATATAATAAACTTAACATGATGCAATAAACAGGTAGAGAGATAAAAATGAATGAAGTGGAATAACGGGTATTTTACAACTGTAAAATGATGCAGATATCGATTTAAACTAGCTTTTGGTCAATTTAAATACGACGAAATGATGCATATGCAATGAATGAATGATTGTTTAATGCCAATGACTTAATGGACGCGTATGGAGATGAATGTGAAGCTTGAGCCAGATAAAATCGAGATAGGAGGGCAAATTTTGGGGTGCAACATCTAGTTCCAGTTTCCGTCCACTCCCACCAGATCGTGTACTGTGGCATGTCTCAGGTCTGGAGGAATATTCAAAATCTCACTCTGCAGAATCCGATCATTATCTATCCACACGTCGCTCCAAGCTTGCGTTTTTCTGCAGTCTTCGATGATCCATTTTCCCTTCTGCATCAAAACCGGGGCAGTCCTCGTAATGGCTCTCCACAGTTTAGAATCCGTTGATTTAGCATGCAGACAGTTCGTTTCAGCTCTGTATTTACCCCGCAGTATACTGCACCAGAAATCATCGCTGCCATTCATAACCTTGGTGCTCAATTTCATGATGCAGACCTGATTAAATGTTGCAAGGTCTCTCAATCCAAGTCCACCAGCAACTTTAGATTTAGTAGCAATTTCCCAGCTCACTGCATGAACCTTCTTCTTCACATCAGTATCCCCCCAAATAAAGTCTCTCTGAATTTTCTGAATTTCCTTAATGCGGGATTTCAGAATCAAGCTTGTCATCATAGGATAGACTGGAATCGCTTCAATGACACTCTTCGCAAGCGTAATTTTACCTGCAAAGGATAACTGACGAGCTTTCTAACTAGCAAGCTTAATCGCAATCTGCTCTGTAATATAGCTAAAATCCCTAGATTTGTAGCCTCTCCCATGAAGTGGAACTCCTAGATACTTACCAAAACTGTGAGTTTCCCTGAATCCTATGATACTAGCCAATCTTCTACGATCCCTAACCTGCACATTCCCAGAAAACAGGATACTGGATTTATTGTTGCTTATCTCCTTCCCTGACATAATGCAGAAGGCGTCCAACACAGCTTTGACACACGTAATTTGCTTATCACTTGCTTCCCCAAAACTGAGGAGATCATCGGCAAACATTAAGTGAGATAGATTGATGCCATTTTTATTGAAACGGAAAGGCTTCCACTTCTTCTCCATAATAGCAGCTTCGATTAAGTGTGTTAATTTATCCATACATAGTACAAAGAGGTATGGAGACATAGGATCTCCCTGTCGAATCCCATGATACGGCCGAAAGTATTCACTCCTGTTTCCATTCCAATTGATATTCGTTTCCACTGTGCCCACTCCATGCATAATGATATTGTGATGGCTTCTGGGAATCCAATATCCACTAAGACTCGCCAAATGAATTCCCAATTAAGTTTGTCATAAGCTTTGGTCAAATCAATTTTTACGGCAAACAGCCCTTTGTTCCCTTTCTTCTTATGCATTGAATGCATCACCTCGTTCGCTATTATAATGTTCTCATGAATTGACCTACCAGGGACAAAACCAGTTTGGTACGGCGATACTAATTTTGCCATCAACGGCTTCAATCTCCCAACGACAACTTTGCTGATAATCTTGTAAATAGTGTTGCATAGAGAGATGGGACGGAACTGTGTAATTGACTCAGGATGATCAACTTTGGGGATCAAGCAAATATCAGTTTTATTTATCTCCATCAATCCGTTAGGATTTTGCCAAATATGTCTCACAAAATTGCAGATATCCGGCCCAACAGTACTCCATGCTCTCTGATAAAATCCAACAGGAAATCCGTCTGGACCCGACGCTTTCCACGGTTTCATGGAGAAAAGAGCTTTATGGACTTCCGCATTACAAACCTCCACCTGTAGCTGCTGCAGGCGTTCTTCATTAATTCTGGGAAAGCTCACCTCAGACTAAGTCCAGTGGCCCTCAAGATCTGGACAAGCGAACAAATTTTTGTAAAAACCAGTAACATGATCTCTAAGCGCATCATGGTCACTAATCCACCCCCCTGTACTATCTTTAAGCCTTAGAATCTTATTCCTTCTTCGACGAGTGATGGTTTTCATATGGTAATACTTAGTGTTCCTATCTCCATCTGAAATCCATTTGCTACGGGAACGCTGAAACCACATCAACTCCTCCTTATTCTAAATGATACTCAAATCCTGTTGCAGTCTCTCCTCCAACTTCCTCATACCAACAGTATTGTCATTCTGCTGTAACTTAACTTGTATTCCTTCTAACCTTCTAATAATTCCCTGTTTCATTCTTTTAATTTGATCAAAGGATTCATACTTCCATTTTCTATCTCAGAGATAACATTCTGCAGATTATTAAGAATAGGCTGGTTAGCAACCCAAGCCTCATTGAGCATGTGATTATATGACTCATTCATAACCCAAGCATTCTCAAAACGAAAAGGCTTCTTGGAATACACTCTTCTCTCCGCTTGAGTATTTATTAGAATAGGGTGGTGATCCGAGAAATCTAATCTTGTTAAAACTTTGACAACCGCTTCATGGAATTGGCCTCTCCAAACATCATTACTCATAGCTCGATCCAGTATCTCAAAAATCCTCTGGCCACCATGGAACATAGGTCCTCTCCACGTAGAATACGGTCCAGTGGCTTCCACAGTACTAACTCTACATTTATCCATTCGATCCCACATTCTCTGACATTTCTTGTTTGAAACTGGAAGACCCCCTTTCTTATCAGTGCTCTTCTCCAAATCGTTAAAATCCCCAGCCATCATCCAAGCATCCTTCATATCAGTAGCAATCTTAAGCAGTTCTTCCCACAAGATAGTCTTACTACTCTCACAAGGGCGAGCATAGACAGCAGTAAGCCACCAGTCCTCCATATTATTCATACAAACTTTGACATGAATGAACTGGCTATTAATCAGACACACCTTTAAGTTAATATCACAAGACTTCCAGGCCACGACAATTCCACCAGCATATCCTGTATTCCCGGAGAATTCCATATTGTCAAACCCAAGTTTCCTGATAGTCTTCCTGATCTTAGCAGGATCACACCTAGTCTCCAGAATAATAACAACAGATGGTTTATAAGTGTCCATATATTGCTTGACATATCTGAAGAAGGCCTTACTTGTTGCTCCTCTACAGTTCCAGCAAAATAACTTTTTGTTTATATTCATCGTAACTAATACTAGGAGAGTTAAAGAACCAACTGTCAAGGTATGACATGGACCACCTCAGAACTATCCTCCTGTGACTCTTCTACCGCTACATTACCCTCACTCGCATCCTGCACACATTTCGTTTGAGGCTTCCCAAATGTAAAAACTTCGAGCTGAGCTTTCTGTTTTAACAAGTCAGGTGGCTCTTCATGGAAGGTAACTTCTGTTTTATTCTTTTGTTGATAGTCCAAAGAATTACTTCCATCTGTTCTTTCCATAACCCTTGCAGTATCTATATTTTCACCTACTCTATTGCCAATCTCTCTTCTTTTTAATTGAAAAGTGTCATAAGTAGCAGCCATACTAGTATCTCCAGGTTGGAATTTCCCAAGAATGCTTTCCACACCTGATTTGCTAATGCCACCCGTTTTGTCCTTTAGTTGAATACCTCCATGTGTCGCTAGAATTACCTTACTTTTGTTACTTGTTTTCAGCTTTTGCTTTCTATCCTGCCTCATTATTCTGGTATCATTAACTTCTTTGTTAGGCCCACTTTCTATTATCATTCCCGTAAATGATTCCACTATTTCATCATTCCCTATTCTTTCCTTATTTTTCTCACTGGAAGATACACTGCTTCTAGGTGGAATATTGTTAACCGGTCCCTCTCTATTATTCATATTTGAGCCAGGATCTTCAATGATCTCCACCACTTTGGAAATAAAATCCTCCTCATTAAACACCAAATTGTCAGCATTAATTCCTTGATTCTCCTGTTCCAAAATATGAAAACGAGATCCACCAACATTAATGTTATCATTAGAGTTGCTCGGCATAATGTTCCTCCGACCATCCACCGTCTTCCTTCCTCGCTTCGGCTTTTGAACTATTTTCCACGGTCCATCCTCTACCACTCTCGAAGAATTGTTGTTACCTTTTACCGTGCTCCCTTTAGAAATCTCTTGAAACCCTTGCGCGCTACTTCCTCCCTCCTGACACTTTCCTTTTAGAAATCTCTGACAGCTTTCCTTGTAATGGCCATATCTCCCACATGCCAAGCACAGGAGATGTAAGCCTTCGTATTCTATCCTGTAACTTGTCCCTTGTACCTTTAGTTGAGCAAGAAGAGGCTTAGCCAAGTTAACTGAAACACATATTCTAGCATATTTCCCCCTTTCCTGTTTGATGGTAGTATTGTCCACTTTAACGATATACTATCGATCTCAAATACCGAAAGTATTCTAGCATCATAATATTCTATCGGAAGATCCGATATTCTCACCCAAGCGCAACCTCATCAATAGTATCCGTTTACGGTTTGAAATTTGGCCTCGATCCTTGGCGTCGGATAGTGATCATATATGAACCATGGTCCTTCATCATCGCTACCTTCTTGTCATCTTCAGAGAAAGCCACGAAAGTAGTCGTTCTTGAGATCAATAATTGTAATGACACCTTTACGAACCCAAATTTGCTTCAGTCTATTCTCAAGAGCTTTATAACCAATTCTTCTCCCCAGCAATTTCACTATGACCCCCCGTTTCCAAGGTTTCTGGATTCTCGCCTCCTCCTTCTGTGAGAAAATGAAATTCGGGCATTCATAGCCTCCACTCACCTCTTCCTCCACCTTAATCTCTCCATACTCCTCCTCATCATTCACCATCCCTCCCTGACTACCATCAGCAGTCGCATCAATGTTGTCTCTAGCCCTTCCCTCCATGATATCTCGAAACGAGACAGCTCTCCCTTCACTATTTGGGATTCCTTCCTTCTCCTTCCACGTGCTTCTCTCCTGAAGATCCACTTCCGCCGTACTCTTGCTCACCCTCGCCGGCAGAATCTCTCTTACAAACATTCTCCGGCGGAATTAAGTTAAGGATCCGTTGAATTTTCAAAGAGAGTACCTTTTGTTTTTGTTTATATATACTTGGTGAGCCTATCATAGTTATTGTTTTTCTAATCTAAAAGAAAGATTACATGTCCAATCAATTTATTTTCAAAATTATTAAATTTTATATGAGATTTTTCGAATCACGTTAATTCTATGACAATTTTCAAAAGTTAAATTGATTGATTTTCCACATTTTCTCTCTACTTCGTTAATGATTGGACCACGAAAAAAGAATTTATTGTCATAATTTTCTTATCAATTACATGTGCTTTATGTTTTCTTCCTTTTTCATTTCACTGCACGAATACTCACATTTTTGAAGGAATAATTCCTATATTACTCAATCAGTAGTAGTTCTAGCTATACTAGAACAGCTCCAAAAATGTAACCAGTGATAGCTTAATTTTAACTTCTTTATCATTTGGTTTTGATAAGTCCACGTGAACTTTAAGAATCATTTTATAGAAAATACTCAAAGATATGGATTGCTGCCTAAATTATGTTGTTGCACTTTTAGAATAAAAAATAAAAAATATTCAAAGTGGAATATATTTTTTTATTTGCATCAATATGAGATAGTGTTTGAATTTGATAATAGTTACTACTAATGTATTGTGTTGGATATTATAGTGGGAAGTTTCTAAAGAACACGTTATGAATATGTGACCACCAAAGTTGAAACTTAAAACAATAAATGAGCTACTCCCTCCATCCATAGATATATAATTTTTTTACATATATAAAAAAGTAAATTTTAAATGTCTATTTTTTTATATTTTTATAAATATTATTTTTATTAAACATACAATTATGTGGTGCGTGTATATATATATATATTGATCGTACCTGATTAGAAGGTTGTCACGGCCCAACGGCAACATCGGTTGATGGAGAAAGAGGGGGTTACCTGCAAGAGACTTCGATGCTAAAGTGAGAATAGGCAAGAGAGCAAGCAAGTAGAGAAGTGAGAATGAATTACCTGACCCTCTCGAATGATAGGGTATTTATAGGCCCCAGCGCTGGACCAAGATCCAGTTAATGGGTAGTGGATCCAGGTCCACTAACGGGCTGTCAGGTTTGCGTGTGCAAGGAGACTAGCACGTGGTCTCCCCTTAGTTTGTCGCTCCGGAATATGCGGTTTGTTTGACCCGGTATTTGCGGAGGGAAGGCTGCGGTTATGTTGAGGAGATATTGGGCGCCTGACCCGGTATTTTCGGGGGTCACGTGGCGGTTAAGCAACCGTTGGCCACGTGGCCCTAACGTGTATAGGAAGGAAATCCCATCCATCATGGGTAGATGAGCCTTATCATTTGCTTATGGTATTAGGCCTCTATGGCCATGGGCCAAGTGTTGGGCCAGTCCAGAACAGGAGCCCCCCAAGTCTTTGTTCTTGCAGAGAGCAATGACTTTGAGATGAGGACCTGCCCGTCTTGGACCCTGATGTTACGACACTTTCCCCGAGAGGTACCGCGGGCATGAATCAGCGCATGCCTGCTGATCGTACCGCGGGCATGTTTTGACCTTCTACCCTCGGGGACGACGGTAGTCGAGGATCAACCGTGACAACTACCGCGTGGCTTCATATGGCATGTCAGTGGACACGCTAGTTCTTGCGCTAGCTGTAACTGCCTGAGGAGGTGTGTGGCGCTCATAGGGCGTGACCCTTTGAATGTCCAAGGAGTTTGGCTATAAAAGGGAGCTCTTAGGGTTTCATTTACTTATTCTTTACTTAGCTCACCAACATCTAACGACCATTAACCCTCAATAAAATCAAACAATCATCAACTACACATCATTTAATTTAAGATTTTCAATTTAGGGTTCGTCGTGTTCTTCAAAACCTAAATTGTTCTGGGCTAAATATAAATGAAATTAACAACCATATTCATGTTCGTTGTGCAAAACCGATCAAATTTGATTTTTACTTCACTTAATTTGGTTGAGAAACGAAGATTTTGGATTGAATTTGGTAATCGAAGATCAAACAAGAAACCGGGATCGCGTTCTTCATCAGTTCTTCATTTTCAAATATTTAAAAATTCCAATCCTTTTCTAACACGTGTTCTAATCCACTAACACTCCAGCGCGTTTGGTCTAGTGGTTGTCTGCTTGCCTTTAAGTCTTCTTGCCACGCGTCCCACCTCATGGTCATGGGTTCAACACCCATCAGGACCATTTTTTCAAGTTTTCGACTTCCGATTTTTTTTCAAAACTTTTCATAAATGAACCTCACATTTCAAAACATTTCAAAATCATTTTTCAAAACATTTCATCAAAACTTACATCTTTTTACCATGATCGATCCGATTTAAAACGATAAAACTGATTCCGTCTTCTCTCGAATTTCTCGATCGATCATGGGCCACCATTACGGTGTAAGTCCTAAATCCTTTATTTACATATTTAGTTTTACTTGTACATACTCAAATCATCATTGTCAATATTCAAACATAAACAAATTTCGTTCGTTTGTTTTCATTCGTTTGTTTATACACCGAATCCATTGGTTCTAAAGGAAGAATTCTTCTGAGTAAAATTTCTTTTTGACCAATGGGCCTCCATCATGGTGTAAGTCCCATAACATTCTTTTATGTACATAATATTTTTTTGTACATATCAAAATTTTGTCAAATACTTTTTTTACAAAGTTTCATCTGTACATAATACAGATACTCCTTTTATACTCAAGTACAGACAAACTTCGATCGTTTATTTTCACATCACTTGTGTATACTCAAACAGAATAGTCTTTTGTGTATATATTTTCTTTGTATATACCAAATACTTTTCAAACAAACTTTTTATCTGTACATAACACAGATACTTCTTTTTCAAATACTTTTTTATACGTATATCGATACCTTTTAGATAAACTTCAATCAATCATTTCGTTTCATATATTTTAGAATACCATTGGTATTGAAAGGAGCATTATTCCCTGTGAAACTGCTTTCAAATCAATGGGCCACCCTTATGGTGTAAGTCCCAACCCTCCTATGTACATCCATCTGACTCTGTACATAAAAACTCGTTCGTGTACATATTCATTTCCTTGTACACAGTTCAACTTATAAATAATCAAGTTACGCTCGTTTTAAACGTTCGTTTCACAGACACTTGTTTATATTTCATAAACTGCTGTAAATAAACATCATGCATTGTTTATATTTCCTTCATAAACTCCTGTGAATACATATCACACACACACCTGTTTATACAAACCGTCTAAGAATAACGTAACAATTAGACTAATCAATAGGTTCACAGAGTTTAGCCTCCGCTTGGGCATCATACAAGATAACTCATCCTCAGTTGAGTTTAGCCTCCGCTTGGGCTTCATACAAGACAATCCATCCCCAGCATGAGTTAAACCTCCGCTTGGGCTTCATACGAAATATTTTATCTCCAACAGAGTTTAGCCTTCTCTTGGGCTTTGTACAAAGAAACTCTCCCCACAGAGTTTAGCCTCCGCTTAGGCTTCATATAAGACAAACACTCCCCTGTTGAGTCAGCCTCCTCTTGGGCTTCGTTCAAAAGAACTCCTCATTGAGTTTAGCCTTCTCTTGGGCATCATACAATGAAAGAAATAGGAAATCTCTTAACAGCCTCCTATTGGGCTTCCAATACAAAGAATCACCCACGCTAAGATAGAACCCTGAAAGGATGGTTTCCCGGTGAAATCACTTTCAAATTCCCCAATGAGTAAAATTTCCCGGTGAAATTGCTCTTATTCAGAAAAGGATGGTTTCTCGGTGAAATCCCTTTCAAGCCAAAGCCCATACCTATAGCTTCCTCTTGAGCTTCATACAAGGACCCTCGATGACCCTCGGAATGCCTCCTCTTGGGCTAACAATACAAGGACCCACGGGCTTCTTAAAAGCATCCCTTTAATCCAATCAATTTCTCCTCGAGATTTAGACATCTATCATCTCTATGGAAGAAGTATCTCATCTATCACATCACATACAGTCAAAAAACTTTTCAAACTCTTTTCAAAAAAAACTATTTTCAAACAAAAACATCTCTTAATTGTAAGTGGTAACGCTTGTACACTCAAGCAAAACACCCAATACTTACAGTTAAAAGATTCAATCATCTTTTCAAACATCTTTCTTAAACATGTAAGTGGTAACGCTTGTACACTCAAGCAAAACACCTATAACTTACGATGAAAGATTTTTATCAGACAAACTTTTCAAAATGTATGCGATGAAATAGATTAGATACATTTTTTCATTAAGATGACATTTGTCTGTCTCTTACTAACATCCCGTTGCTTTCCACTAGTATAAGTGGGAACTAAGATTGCTCTGACTTTCTCAACATCCTTTTGAGAATACGTAGGCACAAGGTCTCATCCTTGCCGAGCAAATTTCTTTCTCTCTCAGACCAAACAACCCATAGATCCCTGTAGATCCGAGCTACAAATGGTCTGATTCCCACTAGGGGATATGTATGCAGAAGATCCACAGATCTTTGCGAGCACAATAATAATAAACGCTAGAATCCCACACAATCTGTTTCTTAAAATCCAAAGGAGAAACTTTCCCAATCATAGAAATAGCAATTAAAACACACAAACATATCAAACATATTCATATATAAAGCTGTAGATAACTACATATATTTAGGGTGCTCCATCTATTCCCTTTATATAACAATCCCCCTTACTCAGAGTCTCCCCAATGCGTTGCGTCTAGTTTGCGTTAGTCGTTACGCATACCAATATCAATTGAGGGTATTTCAGCTTTCCCTTTTTTCATAATCATTAAATCATCTTTATTGTGTTGAAAATAATAAAGCTTGATGCTCGCGGCATCTTTATAAACAAATCAAAAGATTTAAATTGTTACGTGCCAGAGAATCCGAACTCATGTTCGCATCCTCAGGCGCGTCACCTTTTAACGCGAACAGCTACCATACTACCGGCTTCAGAAAATTTGAGAGCCTTCTCCATTAGGAACTTTGAAGTTAGTCCTAAGAGTTTTCCTCTGGTAGTTAGGTTTTTGTCTATCTCAGATTTCTTTAAGTGAGTCATCATTGCAATGACTGGTGACTTAGGAATGGCTTCCAAACCATTGAAAGGCACTTTGTCTGATACTGAGATACCTAGGATATGCGCGTACTCTTCTAAAGTAGGCATCAATTGATAATCAGAGAAAGTGAAACAGCAATAGACTGGATCATAAAACTGAACGAAAGTTTTGAGAATCCCTTCATCAACGTTTATGTTCAGAATGGTTAAAAGAGTTCCATAGCGTTTTCTGAAATCCGAGGGATCTTCTACCAAGGATGCTAACTCTTTTAACTTTCGTACATCAGGAATTCTAAAACTGTATCTCTTGGTGAATCTTCCTCTGACATCCATCACTCTAACCTAAAATATTTTACAAAGAAAAATATCTAAATTCTTTGGAAATGGGAAGAGAAAAATGAAGTTTTTGAATGAATGCATGAATGCGGCAAACATGATTAGTAGTTATACACACGGTCAAGCGTTCGAAGTCACGAGCATGAGGCCAACGATAAGAATCAACGTGGTTAAGTTATAAGGGTTTATTCATCTGTGAAACAGGTTCTACTAATAATACAGGCTCAACACTCCTCTTTGAAATATTATCAAATTTGTTGAATACTCGATGGTCCAATAATATTTTTCAAGAGAAACTCGCCTGATCGTAGTCTCGCATGACAATCATTCTAGGCTTACGCTCGAACAATCTCTACACTACATCCTAAATGGCCAGGATGGGTTATGTGTTCTACAGCCACTCAGCTTCGCAAGTTCTCAAGAAAGCAAAATGTCTTCGCAAATACTTGCTAAACACAAATACCCCCAAGACAACCTCCACTGAGAGAGGGATCTCAAATTAACTCCGTAAGTACTAAGACTTCTCACAAGTTAATAGGACTATACCCCCACCTAGATCTTAAAATATTTCTTAAATCCGGGTTAGGATTTCTTTCCATCAGATAAAATCGCGAAAACACACAATAAAGAAAAACAGACGTATGCATATATGAAAGCTTAACCCCTTTTTTTTCTTTTTGAAAACAAAAAAGCTTGGTGCTCTTGAGTAGAGTCACATTTTTTTTTGAAAATCAAAGTTTCAGCGTACTCCCCAGCAGAGTCACCATTTTTCCTGTTCGCGTTAAAAAGTGCCGCGCTAGGGAATCGAATGTGAATTCAGATTCTCTGGCTCGAAACGATTTACTCTTTTGATTTGTTTATAAAGATGCCTCGAGCATCAAGCTTTATTATTTTCAACACAAGAAAGATGATTTAATGATTATGAAAAGGGAAATTAATACCCTCAATTGATATTGATATGCGTAACGACTAGCGCAAACTAGGCAACGCATTGGGGAGATTCGAGTAAGGGGTTTGTTATATAAAGGGAATAGATGGAGCACCCTAAATATATATAGTTATCTATAGCTTTATATATGAATATGTTTGATATGTTTGTGTGTTTTAATTGTTATTTCTATGATTGGGAAAGTTTCTCCTTTGGGATTTCAAGAAGGATAGATTATGAGGGATCTTAGTGTTTGTTATTATTGTGCTCGCAAAGATCTGTGGATCTTCTGCATACATATCCCCTAGTGGGAATCAGAGCATTTGTAGCTCGGATCTAAAGGGATCTATGGTTTGTTTGGTTTGAGGGAGAAAGAAATTTGCTCGCCAAGGATGAGACCTTGTGCCTACGTATTCTCAAAAGGATGTTGAGAAAGTCAGAGCAATCTTAGTTCCCACTTATACTAGTGGAAAGCAACGGGATGTTAGTAAGAGACAGACAAATGTCATCTTAATGAAAAAATGTATCTAATCTATTTCATCGCATACATTTTGAAAAGTTTGTCTGATAAAAATCTTTCATCGTAAGTTATAGGTGTTTTGCTTGAGTGTACAAGCGTTACCACTTACATGTTTAAGAAAGATATTTGAAAAAAAATTGAATCTTTTAACTGTAAGCATTGGGTGTTTTGCTTGAGTGTACAAGTGTTACCACTTACAATTAAGAGATGTTTTTGTTTGAAAAGAGTTTAATTGTATGTGATGTGATAGATGAGATACTTCTTCCATAGAGATGATAAACGTCTAAATCTCGAGGAGAAATTGATTAGATTAAGGGATGCTTTTAAGAAGCCCATGGGTCCTTGTATTGTAAGCCCAAGAGGAGGCATTCCGAGGGTCATCGAGGGTCATCGAGGTCCTTGTATGAAGCTCAAGAGGAAGCTATAGGGTATGGTGGCTTTGTCTTTAAAAGGGATTTCACCGAAACCATCCTTTGAATTAAGAGCAATTTCACCGGAAATTATACTCTGGGTTCTATCCTACGCTGGTGATTCTTTGTATTGGAAGACCAATAAGAGGTGTTAAGAGATTTCTGGTCTCTTTCATTGTATGATGCCCAAGAGAAGGCTAAACTCAATGAGGAGTTCTTTGAACAAAGCCCAAGAGGAGCTGACTCAACAAAGTGTCTTATATGAAGCCTAAGCGGAGGCTAAACTCGATGAATGAGTTTTCTTATATGAAGCCTAAGAGGAGGCTGACTCTGTGGGGAGAGTTATCTTGTATAAAGCCCAAGAGGAGGCTAAACTGTGAGGAACCTATTGGTTAGACTAGTTGTTATGTTATAACTAGACAGTTGTATAAACAAGTGTGTGTGTGTGTGTGTGATATGTATTCACATGAGTTTATGAAGGAAATATAAACAATGCATGATGTTTAATTTACAAGATTTTATGAAGGAAATATAAACAAGTATCTATGAAACGAACGTTTGAAACGAGCGTAACTTGATTATTTACAAGTTTGAGTGTGTACAAGGAAGTAAATATGCACACGAACGAGTATTTATGTACAGGAGGATGTGGATGTACATAGGAGGGTTGGGACTTACACCATAAGGGTGGCCTATTGGTTTAAAAGCAGTTTCACAGGGAATAATGCTCCTTTCAATACCAATGGTATTTAGTTGTATATACAGACGAAACAGAAACAAACGATCGAAGTTTGTCTGTGAAAAGTATTTGTATTATGTACAGAAAAAGATTTGTATGAATATAAAAAGAATTTGATATGTACAAGGAAAATATGTATGTACATAAAAGAATGTTGTTTTGTGTATACACAAGTGAAGTGAAAACAAACGATCGAAGTTTGTCTGTACTTGAGTATAAAAAGTATTTGTATTATGTACAGATAAAAATTTGTATGCATCTGAAGTGAGTTTGATATGTACAAAGAAATAATTATGTATATAAAAGAATGTTGGTTTGGGACTTACACCGTAAGGGAGGCCCATGATCGATTAAGAAATTTGAAAGAAAACGAATTTGGTTTTATCGTTTAAATCGGATCGATCATGGTAAAAAGATGTAAGTTTGATGAAACATTTTGAAGAATGTTTTTAAAAGTGTTTTTGAAATGTGAGGTTTACTTATAAGAAGTTTTTGAAAAGAATCGGAATTTGAAAGTGTGAAAAAATTCACCTTTTAAAGTGGTTTTGAAAAGTGTCAAAAGTGTCGTTTTCGGCTCGATTAAAACATAATCAGATGAAAGTTTTTTATGAAACTTTTTGCACTATCATGAAATAGATACATTTATTGACAAGTGTACAAAAAATCACCTCAAAATGAGGAGTTTTGATTGGTTAAAAAAAATGTTGAAGTTTGAAAAAAATTTGGTCCATGGGAGGCTTGAACCCAGGACCTGTGGGTGGCATACGTGGCAAAGAGTCTTAAGAGTGAGCTGGCAACTGCTGGGGCAACAATGTATTCGTGTATTGAAACCAAACCCACACGTTAATATTATATTGGAAATTTTAAATTTGAAAATTAACAAGAACACGCGCGAAGCCCTGCTCTTCTTCTTCAATCCTTGATCAAACTCAATTTCTTCGTTTCTCAATGAAAATGGATGATGTAAACATCAAACTTGCACGATTTTTAACAAGGAACATGATGGTGGTTGTTAATTTCATTTATTTTTGGTCTAACATGGTTAAATTTCTGATGAACACGAAGAACCCTAGAAATGAAAATCCTAATTGAAATCGTGTATGGTTGATGATTTTTCCAATTGATTGAGGGTTAATGATCGTGAGAGGTGCAGAAACAAAACGGCCAAGAGTTTTTTCAAAATGAATCAAAGAATCATGAGATTGAGTTTCGTGTTCTTAAGTGGAATCAAATTCAGGTTTAAGTGTTTCAGTTGTGTTCTAATGATTGTTTGAGCATCAACGGCCTATGTGGAAGGTGTATGAGTGGTCTGCTTGCTTCGAATCACCCTGGATCAATCCAACCAAGTCCACCTGCATACAGCTCAAATGAAAACTCGAATTCTGGGTTAGAGCATTTACAGGTTGTTGTTTATGATATGTATCATGTCTATGATGTATATGGAAGGTGTTTGGATGCTTAGAACTCAAGTTACTCAAGCAAAACTATGAATTCGAGTGATAAGGCAGTTTTGGCAAGCATGATGAACATAACATGTAATTCTGAGTTTTAGCTTGATTTGTGTTAATCTTAAGCTTCAAACAAGTTTCAAATGGATATTAAAGCATATTAGACACCAAAATTCTCAAAGTTACTCATTAGTTTACAAAATTGCAAGTTTTCACAAGTTGAACTATGATTCTTGAATTTTCAAAGATGAAGAGTGAAAGCATGTACTTGCATGGCTTTGGTGTGTTTGAACTTGAAAAGGATACCTCTATTTATAGGCCATGGATTCTGAAATGTTAGGCACAAGGACATGGCATTTGGTAAATCAAAGTTGCCTTAGAGGGCAAGAAAGACATTTGCCTTAAAAGGAAACTTCCTTTTTTCACCATGTGTTAAAAATCCAACTTTGATCCTATCCTTCAATTATTACTTCTAGCTGATATTTATCAATTCTAAACTCAATTTGGCAAGGTGTTATTGCTTCTAGAAGAAGAAATTGCAAAATGACCTATAATCTTGAAGTTTTGAACTTGAAAATCATGTTTATGGAACCTTATGTTTCAATTTCAAAAGTATAGCTAGACTCCATGGATTTGAGAGTACTTGGACATTTTGGAAAGCTTGTTTCAAGGGCTACAACTTTCACGTTTTGAGTTTTTTCCAATTCAAAGTGGAACTATGTGAAAAATTGCCATGAAGTTTGGAAAAAGTACAAAATTTTAACACTTGAAAATTTTTCTAAGTGTTGAAAATTTTGACTTTTTGTTGACTTTTCCAAATTCTTTGATTTTTTATGATCATGATGGATCATTTGAAGTATTTTGATGATGGAAAAAGTTTTGTTTTGAAAAAATTGACCAAAAGTCAAAGTTTGACTTTTCTGTGCAGATGAAATTTCATCAGATGTTTCAGAAATTGACTGATGAAGTCTGTGAACTTTTGTGATGTTTTGAATCCAGAAATTAGGTCAACATGTTGTATCTAAGATATAATGACCAATCTCTAACCGAAAAAGTCATTCATGGCTCAAAAAATCAGAGAATACTCATGCTCGACCAAAACCCTAATTGGTCGATCCTCTATTGATCAGTGAGAAAAGTTGGGTATCTGATGATCAGAGGTTGATGTTTTGATCTAGATAGGTCAAATGAAGTGAGTAAAACTCAAACCCTAATTGGTTGCCTCTTGAATCAGATGAAAATCTGATGAAACCCTAATTTTGACCCGTGAATGCTACACCCGATTAATTCTATTATGAACTGTTAGTGATGCAATGATGCAAATGTAAGGTGGTATATTAGGTCAAAAATTGGGGTATGACAGTGAGCTCAGCGAAAATGGTTCTCCCCAGGATGGCATTATAGAGGGAGTGGCAATCTACCACCACGAAACGGACCTTAACCTGTCGATAAGCGACGTCTTCGCCGAAGGTGACGAGGAGCTCGACGTATCCCCATGGCCGAGAGGTGGAGTCGTTGAACCCCTATAAGTCGGATCCCATGTACGGCGACAAGTGGGATTCGTCGAGTTGTAGAGTCCGGAAGAGGTGAGTGTACATCACGTCTACCGAGTTTCCTTCGTCAACCAGGATTCTGTGAACCTCGAAATTTTCCATCCTTGCCTTGATGAGAAGAGGAATATGTGCGTTGGACGCACCCTCGGGAAGGTCTTCGAGGTATAAAAGTGATCGGCTCAGATCTGCCGCGGAATTGCTCGAGGGAGACCTCGTTGACTAGGGCTTTTTTAATTAGTTCCTCGAATTTCCTTTTGGCCTAGTTGATTGACAGTTGTGTGTCTCCGCCACCGGATATGACCATGGCCGCGTGGAATTCCTCCCATCGGCTGTGGGTGAGTAGGATGGAGTCCTCGCCCATGTTTTCGGGGACCCTAAAATCTTCTGGTCTGGCCACCGAATAAGCTATCTGGTAGGGGCCAGCATCCCCTTGCGGCCTGGTCTCCTCTTCGATCTCTTTGCTCTCCCGTGCTCCCCGAGATGTCTCGGGCTTCTTGTATTGCCCAAGCCTTCCGCCTTTAATCAGCATCTCGATAGCGTCTTTGAGATGGACGCAATTGTTAAGGACCAAATTGTGGATATTTTGTAGATGATTTTGTGGTCCTTTACAATGTCTTTTAATTAATTAGTAGTATTTAGTATAGTATTTTGGTCTAATTGTGTTTTTTATTTAGTTTTTGTTTATAATATATTATTTAACTTAGTTTATATTTAAATTGTAGGTTTTTTATATTGATTCCCTCAAGCTTTGATTCAAGGAAACTTGAAGAGCTCTTGGGACTTTTTGAAGAAATTTTTGGAAGAAGAAGCATGCTACAGGTCGCGCTCAGTGCGGTTGCAGCATGAGTGCGCTTAGCGCGGATAAGCGAGCTTAGCGCGGTCTGCGAAAATCAGAAAAAGGACAGTGACCCATGCTTTCACTTTTGGCTCACCTACTCTCTGTTTACCACCCACTTTGATGTGCTAGAAAGGAAGAAAACACACTTCTTCTTTATCAATCATCATTGTTGTAATCTAGGGCAAGAGGAATTGAAATTTGAATCTTGTTCTTAGTGATTTTGCTTCATGTTCATTATCTTCTCCAACAATCTTGCAAGCAAAGCAACCATTAGAATGTGTAGCTAAGCTCTTTTTGTGTCAAGATTAGAGGTAGTTGACCTAACTATTATGTATTTCTTTTAATCTCTTTGTGTATGAACATGGTTGATGATTTATATATGTTGAATATCTTTGTTCTACTATCTCTTTATGCTTTGAATCATGATTGAAAAAGGATGTTTCAAAGTTGACCTAGGATATTTTTCCACTAATGAACAAATGCTATAAATAGATTTGTGAGTTAGTGTTTACTTGTATTGAACTTCATTATTATCATGTCAATAGTTGTAGTGAGAAATCATTTAAAGATTTACATGATAAAACTCACAATCTTGGTGAGAAATCAACAAGATTGAGAGGATACATATTTATAGAAATCATCAACTAGTTCATCACTTGGTTAATAGAATGTATATGAAATTAGGTTAATGAAACTAATCTTGACATGCTTCCATCATTTGAAAACAAATCAAAACTCTCTTGAATCCAAACATAACTCTCTTTGAAAAGGATATTAAAGTTGTTTGATTGAAACTTATGATACTAGTAGTTATAAAACAAAACCCCTTTGTTACTTAATCTTAAAATACGCTTTACTATTGAAAGACGACAATATCACATCAATCCCTGTGGATACGATAATTGAAATACTTTATTCATCGACTATTTCTACAACAAAATGGCGCCGTTGCCGGGGATTGGAGTTTGATATTGCAAGTATCGCAATAGTTGTGTGTTTAAAGATACTTTTCTACTAATCTTTCTTTGTTTCTTTTGTGTGGCTAGAATTTTTCAGGTTATAGTTTATGCGAGGAAGTGTTCTGGTCGATCAACTCCTATTCGATCCAGAAATTGAAAGGACGGCAAGAAGACTTAATAGCAGTGCTAAACGAAGGAAAAGACTAGCTAGGCAAAGACAAGAAAGAGGAGAATCATCTACTTCTTCTACACCACCCGTGTTCGGAGAAGTCATTATGGCGGATCAACCACCACCACCACCGAGAGGGCCTTGTGTAAATAGCCCTCATCACACCGCTCAATTTGCTCACCAAGCCAATGCGAGGTTCACGGAGATGAACACGGGATTGCTCCAACTTCTTTATGCAAATCCTTTTCATGGTCATGACCATGAAGATCCACACACCCATCTCACTAAGTTCTACGAAATAGCGGGTGCGACAAGAGCTCCGTAGGCCGAAGAGGAGCAATACTTTCAAAGGCTTTTTCCTCATTCTTTAGTGGGGAAAGCAAAGGATTGGTATCTAGACCAACTTCAAGAAACAATGACAAATTGGAATGTGTTAGAGGAGAAATTCCTTGAAAGATTTTTTCCTCAATCAAGATTCGTGGAGGCAAAAACCGCAATTTCGGTGTTTTCACAAGGAGTTAACGAGCCTTTGAATAGGGCTTGGGAGAGATATAAGTCCATGCTTAGAAAATTCCCTAGCCATGGTTTTGACGAGATCACTCAAATTTACATCTTCCGAAATGGTCTCCAACCTCAACATAAATTGTTGTTGGATGCTACGGCGGGAGGTTCTTTAATGGCAAAGACACCTTATGAAGCAATTCAAATAATTGAGAAGATGGGGAGGAATGACCACCAAACTCAACATGATCAAGGAAGTGTCCAAGTAAAAAACGGGAGTTCTTGAAATTGGTTCTAGTCACGAAGCACTTGTTGCGCAAAACAAATTGTTTGCGAAACAATTTGAAGAATTGACAAAGCAAATGGCAAGGCTTCCTCAACAAATCATGGAGATGCAAGGATCATCTAGCAAGCAAACTCAACAAATTTCTTGTTGTGAATTATGCAAGGGTGATCACAAGACCGGATTTTGTCCTCCGGAAAATGAAGAAGCAAATTACTTGGCAAATCAAGGGCAAGGATACCAACAAAGACCTCCTTATCCTTATCAAAATCAAGGCCAAGGTTACCAACAAAGAGGTAACCAAGGTTATCAAGGTGGATGGAGACAAGACAACAACAATCAAACTAGACAAAATCCATACCAAAGTGGAACTCAAAATCAAAATCAAGCTCAACCTCAAAATCAAGCTAGATCTTCAAACATTCAAGATACTCTTGCTCAATTCATGCAAGCTTCTATGGAAAACCAAAAGAGCACGGAGGCATCTATCAAGAATTTAGAAACTCAAATGGGGAAATTAGCAAAGCAAATTTCCGATCAAAGTGCTTCGACCTTATTTTCTCCAACTACTCAAGCAAATCCCAAGGAGCATTGTAAAGCTATTACAACTAGGAGTGGTAGAGTTGTTGAAGAGAAAAGGAAAGTTGTTAAAGAGAAAAAGAAAGAAGTGGAGAGAAAAGACCAAGTGGAGAATGATGAAGAAGTAGTTGTGGAGGAAGTATTAGTTGAAAAAGATGATGAGAATGTTGTTGTGGAGGATGTGTTAGTTGAAAATGATGTTGTAGTCGAAAATGAAAATATTGATAATGGTGTAGTTGAAAAGGAAAAAGTGGAGGAGAAGAAGAAGAAAGTGAGAAGGGGAAAGGAGAAGGAAGTCACTCTACCATTAAGAAATTTACCTTATCCTCATGTTCCTTCTAAAAAGGATGATGCTAGGCATTATGGTCGGTTTATGAATATTTTTAAGCAATTGCAAATTAATATTCCATTCACCGAGGCATTGGAGCAAATGCCGAAATATGCCAAATTCATGAAGGAAATATTGACAAAAAAGAAGCGGTACACGGATCAAGAGACTATAATGGTTGATGCAAGTTGTAGTGCGATAATTCAACGCACTATTCCAAAAAAAGAAAGTGATCCGGGGCGTGTAACCTTGCCCGTCACCATTGGAGATGTCTATGTCGGCAAAATATTGATTGACTTGGGATCGAGCATCAACTTGATACCATTATCCATTGTAAAGAGGTTGGGGGATATTGAATTAAAGTCTATAAAAATGACATTGCAATTGGCGGACAAGTCTATTACTCGCCCACATGGTGTGGCTTTAGACTTGTTAGTCAAAGTAGATAAATTCTTTTTCCCGGTTGACTTTGTTGTGATAGAGTTGGAGGAAGACGTGGATGCACCTCTAATTCTAGGCCGGCCATTCATGAAGACGGCTAGAATGATGATTGACATTGATGATGGGTTGATGAAGGTACGAGTTCAAGATGAAGAAATTTGTTTCAATCTTTTTGAAGCAATGAAACATCCAAATGATAAGAAAGATTGCTTCAAAATAGATGCTATCAAGGAATCAATAGAAGAAGTTAATGAGCTTGATGATGATGATGATAGGCGGGAGCTTGAGGAGTGTTTAGAAGGGATGGAGATTTCTAAAGAAATGCACCCATGGGAGGAGGAAGTGGAGATTTTGAAAAATGATCCCAATGACGAAGAGCCAAAAATTGAATTGAAAGCACTACCATCTCATTTGAAGTATGTGTTTCTTGAGGATAGAGGTAAGAAACCCGTGATCATTAGTAATACATTATCGGAGAAGGAGGAGGGGAGCTTAATTCACGTTTTGAAGTCTAAAAAAAATGCAATTGGTTGGGTTTTAGCCAATTTGAAAGGCATAAGCCCAGCTTATTGTATGCATAACATCATGATGGAGGAAGAGTTCAAGCCGGTAGCCCAACCTCAGAGGCGTTTGAATCCGGTTATGAAGGAAATGGTGAGAAAGGAAGTGATCAAAATTTTGGAAGCCGGGATGATTTATCCGATCTCGGATAGTACTTGGGTTAGTCCGGTGCATGTGGTTCCAAAAAAAGGAGGTTTGATGGTTGTATCGAATGCTAAAGATGAATTAGTGCCGACAAGAAAAGTAACGGGATGGAGAATGTGCATCGACTATAGAAGGCTTAACAAATCCACTAGAAAGGATCACTTTCCTCTTCCGTTTATGGATCAAATGTTGGAAAGACTCTCGGGACATCAATATTATTGTTTCTTGGATGGTTACTCGGGGTACAATCAAATTTCGGTGAATCCGGAAGATCACGAGAAGACGACTTTCACATGTCCCTTTGGAATATTTGCGTATAGACGTATGCCTTTTGGCTTATGTAATGCGCCAGCAACCTTTCAAAGATGCATGCAAGCCATTTTTGCCGATTTGATTGAGAAGACGATTGAAGTTTTCATGGATGATTTCTCCATTTTTGGAGCATCATTTGATTTGTGCTTGGAGAATTTGAACACCGTCTTGAAGAGGTGTGTGGATACGAATTTGGTTTTGAATTGGGAAAAATGCAATTTCATGGTGACCGAGGGCATTGTTCTTGGGCACAAAATATCTTCAAAAGGGATCGAGGTCGATAAAGCCAAGATCGATGTGATCGAGACGCTTCCCCACCAACCAATGTTAAAGGCATTCGGAGCTTTCTAGGACATGCGGGTTTCTACCAAAGATTCATCAAAGACTTCTCAAAGATAGCAAAGCCATTGAGCAATTTTCTCAACAAAGATAAGTCTTTCATTTTTTATAGAGATTTTTTAATGGCTTTTGAAAAATTAAAAGAAAATTTGATCAATGCACCAATAATCACCGCACCAAATTGGAAACTTGGTTTTGAATTGATGTGTGATGCGAGTGATTATGCGGTGGGAGCCGTGCTTGGCCAAAGGAAGAACAAAATTTTCCATGCTATACATTATGCGAGCAAAGTTTTGAATGATGCTCAAATTAACTACGCAACAACTGAAAAAGAGTTGTTTGCTATAGTGTATTGATAAGTGCCAAAATATAGTTATTTTGTATATATGTTTAGTGGCACTTATCGATTCTTTTGTTGATATTCTTCGAATAAATCCCCCGCTTTTTGTATAAATGTGTACATAATAGAATAATTGAGTTTTTGTGTAAATATTGTATCATTTGATAGTTTTTCATCTCTTTTATAGGTATTCATTCATAATTGGAGCATTGAGTAATAAAGTGTCGAAGACACAGCTTCAAACGCGTGATTTGAGCAACTCATCAACGAATAAAGCTCAAAATCAAAGAATAAAAATCATCAATTTGATTGATATTTTGTCATGGTTAGAAAGGAAATTTAATAAGCTTTCCAACGCTTCAAACCGGGCGCAATTCCAAGTTACGATTCTCAAGATATGGCAAAAACAAGATGCTGATTTTTTTCATGACAGCACAGACCGCGCTGAGCGCGAATACCGGACTTAGCGCGCCCTGCGATTTCATAATTCTTTAAAAGGGGCTAAAAACACATTTTTAGGTTATGGGTTGGGTATTTTTGAGTCCCAACACCATCAACATCATTTTTTGGTCTAGAGAGCTTAGAAAACAACATTGGAGCTTGCATTTGGATGATCCGGAGTCGAATCCCTCGTCGATTGGTGTTGACAAACCAAGATATGTTTGGTTCCTCTTCTTCTCTTCTCTTTGTAATCTCTTTTCTTGGGTTTTGTATGTATATCTACTCTAACTCATGTATATCTGTCGCCCTTGGCGTTGTATAAAGCTTGCTTTACGAATCTGTGTTGGTGATTGTCTTGGGTTTTTACTCTATGTTAGGGGTTTGAGCTTTATTAGAGATAGATTGCTTAGATTCTTACCTAGGATGATTATCTGTTAGTTTTTGAATGCTAGAAATGGTTTAGAGATGACATTCACTTAGAGCATCTGATCTTAATGCCTATGCGTTGGTGAAGTATGCCATAGATGGGAATGGAGGTGATGCAGTTGACTTCTGTGTTGTCGAGGTAGGCCAGAAATGGATATCGAGGTGATTCGGGAGGATTCTCAATTTGGGGTTAGAAATAGCTTAGGTTGTGAGAGGTATGTGATGACACGGACGAGTATCGTAGGTCGAGTATGACATGGGTGGTAGATTTAAGTCTGTGACGGGTAGTTTACATTCGTTTCGGACAAGCTGTCTATCCTTTATACTTTTTGTTCATTTACTTTTTGTCTTTTATTTTCATTTCTTTTAATCCCAAACTCATTAACGGTAGAATTGTTGAACGACGAATCAATATCCAATCTCTGTGGACACGATACGATATAACCTAACCGGTATATATCACCTGGTAAAAATAATACCAAACTCTTTGCTTGTCGCTATACCGCAACAACAAAATGGCGTCGTTGTCGGGGATTGGTTTTATTGTTTCTGTATTGCGATAATTCCGTTGTTTTTGAGTTTTGTAATTAATGTAAATGTTGTATAGGTTTTGTATATGAACTTGTATATTGTTACATGTACATGTTATGTGTTTACTTTCCATACTTGTACATATGTGTGTTTTTCCTTGTTTTCAAGTATTGTTGTAAGTTGTCTCGTATTCGTAACATTTATTATGTGGTTTTTAGGACACTTTCTTTAGGTTTGCGCGGTGTGGCAATACCATGGCATGACGAGAGGAGGTTACTAGTGCTCGCACAATAAAGGCGTCAAGCTTACGACGTAAAACAAGCATGTTTGTTTATGTTGTTTATGTGTGTGGTGACTTGTGTTTTGACAAGTTGAATAGGACTTGCTCTTAATTTCAAATTTCCACTTTTCAACTTGTTAATTCCTTTTCACCAATTGTGTGTATTGTTATTTGCTTTTGTTTTGTTATATCAATTTGTTATTTTCCACATGTTTGTAGTGTTTTAGCTTGTGGAAGTGTGTATGTAATGTAAATATTGTTTAGATGTGTAAATGAGATTGTATAGGTGTGTAAGTGGAGCTTGTATAGCAGTTGCACCTGTTGCTGTCATTTTTCTGCAACTGGTGTAGCGCGCTTAGCGCGCTCTGCTATGCAGGGCCAGTGAATTCTTTTAAAATTTCACTTGGTTTTCCTTTTTCCCACTTTCACCAAGGCTTTTTGTATTGAATAAAATTAGTATTGTTTTTCTAATTCTTTTGTTGTTGTTTGGACTCAAATTTTGGTTCGGTAACTTGAAGACTTTTGAGGTGATTTTCCGAGTTTGATCATTTCAACTCGTGGATGTATGGTAATGATAGTTTTCAAAGTTGATACATGTCAGGTACTCGTTTATCGCTTTCTATAGCATTACATGTTTAGGAAATTTATCATTTGTATAATTACCATGCTATTCATTCTTTTTGCATTACTTGCTCATGAATTGAATCACTTTAGTACCATTTTTAACCATAAATGTGAGGAATCTTTCCATTGATTACATATGAGAGTCCACAATCTTGTTTAAACTGGATTTTATTATGCTTAATCTTTTGTTTTGTGTTGATTGTATGATTGCAAGAAAATGATCAAGGCATTTTGTTGATTTTGAGCATAACTACCTTGGCCAAATATTCAATTCACCTTGTGAGTGTATGAACCTTTGTTTGCCCCTTTGAGCTTTTATCAATATCTATTTTTATTTGAACTTGATGCTTGTCTATGAGTGTCAATTCACCTTTTTTGTATGGATGTTGATTTCTTTGTTTCTTGAACCCTCAACTACATGTTGTTGTATGAATTTTTACCTTGTCTTAGAAACTAGGGAGTATTCACACATTAATGTTTGTTGAATTCAAGTTGGGGAGAGGAATATTTATGTGCTTATGTTGTGATTGATATGAGGTTGAGAAAAGAAAAAGAAAAGAAAAGAAAAATGTGAAAAAGAAAGATTAGAAAAAGAAAGAAAAAAGAGAAAAGCTTTGAAAAAGAAAAACAAAAAGAGTAGGAATAATGTTATGTTAATAAGTCAGGTGTGTTTGGTGTGAAATTTGTGGTGAATAATAAGTTTGATTGAAATTATATTGTTTGAAACTTTGAGAGTTGATCACTCCCTTAGGTTTAGGCAAGTTTTTGTTTCGATTAGCTTTAGGACTGATCACTTGTTTGTTAACCAAGCCACATTACAACCTTGAAAAGCCCTTGTGATTCTTGCATTTGTATTTTCAATACGTTTTTGGATGAATGCATAATTTAGTCTTTTGTTTGCAAGATTGTGGAGGAGTGTTTTTTATCCCTCACCTTTGTGTGTTCTTCATCTACCGATGAATTTTTGCTAGGTGTGATTCATGATTGAGCTTGTTTTGTTATAGAATGTTTTGCATGATTTTTGTACTTAGGATTTGTTTCGTTTATATGTTGTCGTTGTAGGATGGTGGTAAGTATGTATTTTGTCGTGTACGTTTTTGTTTGAACCATACATTTGTTTTCCGTTTTAAAAACTTGTTGATTCGTGATTCTTTGATTATCATCTTTTGTTTCTTTAAGTTTACTTGACTTTGTTTGAGGACAAACAATGTTTCAAGTTGGGGAGAGTTGATAAGTGCCAAAATATAGTTATTTTGTATATATGTTTAGTGGCACTTATCGATTCTTTTGTTGATATTCTTCGAATAAATCCCCCGCTTTTTGTATAAATGTGTACATAATAGAATAATTGAGTTTTTGTGTAAATATTGTATCATTTGATAGTTTTTCATCTCTTTTATAGGTATTCATTCATAATTGGAGCATTGAGTAATAAAGTGTCGAAGACACAGCTTCAAACGCGTGATTTGAGCAACTCATCAACGAATAAAGCTCAAAATCAAAGAATAAAAATCATCAATTTGATTGATATTTTGTCATGGTTAGAAAGGAAATTTAATAAGCTTTCCAACGCTTCAAACCGGGCGCAATTCCAAGTTACGATTCTCAAGATATGGCAAAAACAAGATGCTGATTTTTTTCATGACAGCACAGACCGCGCTGAGCGCGAATACCGGACTTAGCGCGCCCTGCGATTTCATAATTCTTTAAAAGGGGCTAAAAACACATTTTTAGGTTATGGGTTGGGTATTTTTGAGTCCCAACACCATCAACATCATTTTTTGGTCTAGAGAGCTTAGAAAACAACATTGGAGCTTGCATTTGGATGATCCGGAGTCGAATCCCTCGTCGATTGGTGTTGACAAACCAAGATATGTTTGGTTCCTCTTCTTCTCTTCTCTTTGTAATCTCTTTTCTTGGGTTTTGTATGTATATCTACTCTAACTCATGTATATCTGTCGCCCTTGGCGTTGTATAAAGCTTGCTTTACGAATCTGTGTTGGTGATTGTCTTGGGTTTTTACTCTATGTTAGGGGTTTGAGCTTTACTAGAGATAGATTGCTTAGATTCTTACCTAGGATGATTATCTGTTAGTTTTTGAATGCTAGAAATGGTTTAGAGATGACATTCACTTAGAGCATCTGATCTTAATGCCTATGCGTTGGTGAAGTATGCCATAGATGGGAATGGAGGTGATGCAGTTGACTTCTGTGTTGTCGAGGTAGGCCAGAAATGGATATCGAGGTGATTCGGGAGGATTCTCAATTTGGGGTTAGAAATAGCTTAGGTTGTGAGAGGTATGTGATGACACGGACGAGTATCGTAGGTCGAGTATGACATGGGTGGTAGATTTAAGTCTGTGACGGGTAGTTTACATTCGTTTCGGACAAGCTGTCTATCCTTTATACTTTTTGTGCATTTACGTTTTGTCTTTTATTTTCATTTCTTTTAATCCCAAACTCATTAACGGTAGAATTGTTGAACGACGAATCAATATCCAATCTCTGTGGACACGATACGATATAACCTAACCGGTATATATCACCTGGTAAAAATAATACCAAACTCTTTGCTTGTCGCTATACCGCAACAACAAAATGGCGTCGTTGTCGGGGATTGGTTTTATTGTTTCTGTATTGCGATAATTCCGTTGTTTTTGAGTTTTGTAATTAATGTAAATGTTGTATAGGTTTTGTATATGAACTTGTATATTGTTACATGTACATGTTATGTGTTTACTTTCCATACTTGTACATATGTGTGTTTTTCCTTGTTTTCAAGTATTGTTGTAAGTTGTCTCGTATTCGTAACATTTATTATGTGGTTTTTAGGACACTTTCTTTAGGTTTGCGCCGGTGTGGCAATACCATGGCATGACGAGAGGAGGTTACTAGTGCTCGCACAATAAAGGCGTCAAGCTTACGACGTAAAACAAGCATGTTTGTTTATGTTGTTTATGTGTGTGGTGACTTGTGTTTTGACAAGTTGAATAGGACTTGCTCTTAATTTCAAATTTCCACTTTTCAACTTGTTAATTCCTTTTCACCAATTGTGTGTATTGTTATTTGCTTTTGTTTTGTTATATCAATTTGTTATTTTCCACATGTTTGTAGTGTTTTAGCTTGTGGAAGTGTGTATGTAATGTAAATATTGTTTAGATGTGTAAATGAGATTGTATAGGTGTGTAAGTGGAGCTTGTATAGCGTTGCTGTTGTCATTTTTCAAGCGGTGTAGCGCTTTAGCTTCTGCTATCTGGGGCAGTGAATTCTTTAAAATTTCACTTGGTTTTCCTTTTTCCCACTTTCACCAAGGCTTTTTGTATTGAATAAAATTAGTATTGTTTTTCTAATTCTTTTGTTGTTGTTTGGACTCAAATTTTGGTTCGGTAACTTGAAGACTTTTGAGGTGATTTTCCGAGTTTGATCATTTCAACTCGTGGATGTATGGTAATGATAGTTTTCAAAGTTGATACATGTCAGGTACTCGTTTATCGCTTTCTATAGCATTACATGTTTAGGAAATTTATCATTTGTATAATTACCATGCTATTCATTCTTTTTGCATTACTTGCTCATGAATTGAATCACTTTAGTACCATTTTTAACCATAAATGTGAGGAATCTTTCCATTGATTACATATGAGAGTCCACAATCTTGTTTAAACTGGATTTTATTATGCTTAATCTTTTGTTTTGTGTTGATTGTATGATTGCAAGAAAATGATCAAGGCATTTTGTTGATTTTGAGCATAACTACCTTGGCCAAATATTCAATTCACCTTGTGAGTGTATGAACCTTTGTTTGCCCCTTTGAGCTTTTATCAATATCTATTTTTATTTGAACTTGATGCTTGTCTATGAGTGTCAATTCACCTTTTTTGTATGGATGTTGATTTCTTTGTTTCTTGAACCCTCAACTACATGTTGTTGTATGAATTTTTACCTTGTCTTAGAAACTAGGGAGTATTCACACATTAATGTTTGTTGAATTCAAGTTGGGGAGAGGAATATTTATGTGCTTATGTTGTGATTGATATGAGGTTGAGAAAAGAAAAAGAAAAGAAAAGAAAAATGTGAAAAAGAAAGATTAGAAAAAGAAAGAAAAAAGAGAAAAGCTTTGAAAAAGAAAACCAAAAAGAGTAGGAATAATGTTATGTTAATAAGTCAGGTGTGTTTGGTGTGAAATTTGTGGTGAATAATAAGTTTGATTGAAATTATATTGTTTGAAACTTTGAGAGTTGATCACTCCCTTAGGTTTAGGCAAGTTTTTGTTTCGATTAGCTTTAGGACTGATCACTTGTTTGTTAACCAAGCCACATTACAACCTTGAAAAGCCCTTGTGATTCTTGCATTTGTATTTTCAATACGTTTTTGGATGAATGCATAATTTAGTCTTTTGTTTGCAAGATTGTGGAGGAGTGTTTTTTATCCCTCACCTTTGTGTGTTCTTCATCTACCGATGAATTTTTGCTAGGTGTGATTCATGATTGAGCTTGTTTTGTTATAGAATGTTTTGCATGATTTTTGTACTTAGGATTTGTTTCGTTTATATGTTGTCGTTGTAGGATGGTGGTAAGTATGTATTTTGTCGTGTACGTTTTTGTTTGAACCATACATTTGTTTTCCGTTTTAAAAACTTGTTGATTCGTGATTCTTTGATTATCATCTTTTGTTTCTTTAAGTTTACTTGACTTTGTTTGAGGACAAACAATGTTTCAAGTTGGGGAGAGTTGATAAGTGCCAAAATATAGTTATTTTGTATATATGTTTAGTGGCACTTATCGATTCTTTTGTTGATATTCTTCGAATAAATCCCCCGCTTTTTGTATAAATGTGTACATAATAGAATAATTGAGTTTTTGTGTAAATATTGTATCATTTGATAGTTTTTCATCTCTTTTATAGGTATTCATTCATAATTGGAGCATTGAGTAATAAAGTGTCGAAGACACAGCTTCAAACGCGTGATTTGAGCAACTCATCAACGAATAAAGCTCAAAATCAAAGAATAAAAATCATCAATTTGATTGATATTTTGTCATGGTTAGAAAGGAAATTTAATAAGCTTTCCAACGCTTCAAACCGGGCGCAATTCCAAGTTACGATTCTCAAGATATGGCAAAAACAAGATGCTGATTTTTTTCATGACAGCACAGACCGCGCTGAGCGCGAATACCGGACTTAGCGCGCCCTGCGATTTCATAATTCTTTAAAAGGGGCTAAAAACACATTTTTAGGTTATGGGTTGGGTATTTTTGAGTCCCAACACCATCAACATCATTTTTTGGTCTAGAGAGCTTAGAAAACAACATTGGAGCTTGCATTTGGATGATCCGGAGTCGAATCCCTCGTCGATTGGTGTTGACAAACCAAGATATGTTTGGTTCCTCTTCTTCTCTTCTCTTTGTAATCTCTTTTCTTGGGTTTTGTATGTATATCTACTCTAACTCATGTATATCTGTCGCCCTTGGCGTTGTATAAAGCTTGCTTTACGAATCTGTGTTGGTGATTGTCTTGGGTTTTTACTCTATGTTAGGGGTTTGAGCTTTACTAGAGATAGATTGCTTAGATTCTTACCTAGGATGATTATCTGTTAGTTTTTGAATGCTAGAAATGGTTTAGAGATGACATTCACTTAGAGCATCTGATCTTAATGCCTATGCGTTGGTGAAGTATGCCATAGATGGGAATGGAGGTGATGCAGTTGACTTCTGTGTTGTCGAGGTAGGCCAGAAATGGATATCGAGGTGATTCGGGAGGATTCTCAATTTGGGGTTAGAAATAGCTTAGGTTGTGAGAGGTATGTGATGACACGGACGAGTATCGTAGGCCGAGTATGACATGGGTGGTAGATTTAAGTCTGTGACGGGTAGTTTACATTCGTTTCGGACAAGCTGTCTATCCTTTATACTTTTTGTGCATTTACGTTTTGTCTTTTATTTTCATTTCTTTTAATCCCAAACTCATTAACGGTAGAATTGTTGAACGACGAATCAATATCCAATCTCTGTGGACACGATACGATATAACCTAACCGGTATATATCACCCGGTAAAAATAATACCAAACTCTTTGCTTGTCGCTATACCGCAGCAACATGTATGCATTGGAAAAATTTCGTCCTTATCTTATTGGCTCAAAAGTGGTGATTTTCACGGACCATTCGACGATTAAATATTTGCTCACCAAACCAGACTCCAAACAACGATTAATCCGATGCATTTTATTGTTGCAAGAATTTGATTTGGAGGTCTGAGACAAAAAGGGTTCAAAAAATTTGGTGGCGGATCATTTATCCCGCTTGGTGAACGTGGGGATCACTGATAAAGAGAAGCAGGTTAGGGAGGAGTTCCCGGATGAAAAATTGTATGCAATCCAAGAGCGGCTGTGGTTTGCCGACATGGCCAATTACAAAGCCGCGCGGGATTGATGCTGGAGGATCTAACGTGGAATGAAAAAAGAAAATTCTTGGCGATGCCAAGTACTATGTTTGGGATGAACCTTATCTATTTAGGTTGAGTAGTGATGGTTTGTTAAGGAGATGTGTGTCTAGTGAAGAAGCAAAAGACATACTTTGGCATTGTCATAACTCCCCTTGTGGGGGACATTACAACGGATTGCGAACAGCCACTAAAGTCCTTCAATCGGGATTTTATTGGCCTTCTTTGTTTAAAGATGCTTATGCAAATGCAAAGAGTTGTGATAAATGCCAAAAGAGTGGCGGAATAGGGAAGAGAGATGAGATGCCTTTTAATAATATGTCGGAAGTTGAAGTGTTTGACTGTTGGGATATTGATTTTGCTGGTCCATTTCCTTCATCGTTTTCTAATGAATACATTCTAGTGGCCGTTGATAATGTTTCTAAGTGGTTGGAGGCCATTGCTTCACCTAAGGCCGATGCTAAGACCATGATAAATTTTTTGAAGAAAAACATATTTTCACGGTTTGGTGTGCCTAGGGTGTTGATAAGTGATGGAGGTTCTCACTTTTGCAATACACTATTACAAAAAATTTTGAAGCAATATGGTGTAAGGCATAAGGTGACAACTCCCTACCATCCACAAGCAAACGGTCAAGCCGAGGTGTCGAATACAGAAATTAAAAAATTCTTGAAAAAACTGTCTCTAGTTCAAGGAAGGATTGGTCATTAAAACTTTATGAAGCTTTATGGGCGTATCGAACAGCCTATAAAGCTCCTATTAGACTAACCCCCTTTCAGGTTATGTACGGAAAGACTTGTCACCTTCCAGTTGAGATGGAACACAAAGCTCTATGGGCTCTCAGATTCTCTAATTTTGATTCTTCTATGGCGGGTGACAAGAGGAAAGAGCAACTCGTGGAGTTGGATGAATTGAGAAATGGAGCATACCATTCAAATAGAAACTACAAGGCAAAGGTGAAAGTGTTTCATGACAAGAAGATCAAACACAAAGACTTTCAACCGGGCCAAAGCGTCCTTTTGTTCAATTCTCGGATGAGACTTTTTCCGGGAAAACTCAAGACGAAGTGGTCCGGTCCTTTTGTAGTCAAGGATGTGAAAGACTATGGAGCATTTGTTTTGCAAGATCCTGAGGGTAAGAATGAATGGACGGTGAATGGACAACGGTTGAAGAGGTATGTTGGCGGCGAGGTAAGCCGAGAGATTGCCGCATCATATTTTGATGATCCTTGATCATCATGAACCGTCGAGCTCTAACGACGTTAAACAAAGCGCTTGTTGGGAGGCACCCCAACATTGTAAGTATTTATGTTGCAGTCGTTTGGTTATGTCTCTTAGTTAATTTTTTTGTTTTTCAAGTTTTTTCTAAAATTCTGCAGAGCGCGCTTAGCGCGGTCAGGGCGCGCTTAGCGCGACTTTTGACCCATCAGACAGAATATTTCGTGCTTAGCGCGATGGGGGCCGCGCTTAGCGCGATCTGTGTTAAAAAAAAAAAAATTTTGAAAAACAAGTTTACCCAGGCCCAACTTGTTGGCCTGGGTCGTTTTTACTTAGTTTAGGGTTTCTTTCACCCTTTTCACCATTGTCACCACTCTACTTTTCATCTCAAGAGAAATCCCAAACCCCACAACCCCAAATCAACAAATTCGTGCTAACTCTTTGTGTTTCTAATCATTCAAGCATCAAGGTTTGTTCTTTTCTCACTTTCCCTCTTTAATTTCGTGTTTTTCTGCTTTGCATGTTAGGATTTAGGAATTTAGGGTTAGAAATTAAGGGTTGTATTCTTAGAATTAGAAAGTTGTGATTGTATATCCTGTTTAGGTTAGGATTTTCGTTCTGATTAGGGATAGATTCCTGGGCCTTTTATGCATTTTGCAGAAAAAAAATTTAGAAAATCGCAGAGCGCGCTTAGCACGGTCTACAATATGCTGAAAATTTTTCTGCTGTGTTTTTTATTATTCTGTTTAATCTTGATGCTTTGGTTGGTTAATTTCCACTGTTGTTTGCATGATTTATTTCTAACAGGCATCTCAGTGTCACATTTTGTTGATTTTGGTGTTGTTTTCAGATGGCTCCTAAATGACAAAGAGTTGCGTCAGCCGGAGCAGGGTCCTCAAGACCCAATCCTTTTGATGGCACACGATTTTTAGGGCCTTCCCAAGAGGCCAGGTACAAGGAGCTTGAAGAGAGGAATATCTGGTCTGAGAGGATCATTCGCCTCGATGAGCGTGGGTATTACTCGGGTTGTGATGCCATTTTGGACAACTACGGGTTGGGCGTTCTATGTGAGCCCCAATCTAAGGTTAACGTAGAGCTGGTTCGGGAGTTTTATGCAAATGCTATCCCCACGGAGGGGAGTGCTTTTCAGTTCACCTCTCTGGTTCGGGGAAAACCCGTGTCTTTCTCTCGCTCCTCCATTAACAATTTTCTGGGCATCAATTGGACAACCCCCGAGGAAGAATTAGATATTTACCATGAGCACCTGGCTCGTGGTAATTGGGATTTTAACATGTTGAGGAGCAAAATTTGTCTGACGGGGCATTCTTATGAAGTAAACCGAGCTGGACAACCACTGAAGTTTAATAGGTCAAGCCTCAAAACAAGAGCCCGAGTTCTTATGTGTGTGGTCTTGTACAACTTGCGGCCAAGAAGCCACACCTCCTCGATACCCATGGAAACCGCCGGCCTTATTGCCTACATGCTTGATGAAGCTCAGCTTGACTTTGGTCGGTTGATTGCAAATGAATTGAAAAGGGCCGCATTAAGCTATACCTCTAGGGGAGCGGATCAAATGTGCCCTTACTTATCCTGGTTTGATTATGGGACTTTTGAAGAGGGCGAGGGTTGTTTTTCCTGTTGTTGGGCACCTGACGATAGACGGTGTCATTGATGACAGTTATTGTGACCACTATTGTAGGGCTTTTGATGCTAACCCTGCAGCTCGGGCTGTTCCTGTAGTTGTTGCCCTTCCTCAAGCCGGTCCAGGAGAAGAGTGGAACCGTCAGATGCATTTTGCTCATCAGCGAGCATTTATCTTCATGCATGAGAGTATGGAGCAACTGGCAATGCAGATTCGAGAGCCGGGAGTGGATCATTTCACTCGCACGAGCCAGCAGATGAGAGACTATGCCAGTTGGCCCGGGGTCGGGCAAAATGCAGAGGAGGAGGTAGTAGATGCAGATGGTGATGAGGATGAGGAGGATGATGATGATGGTGATTCTGGTTCTGGTTCGGATACTCCGGGAGATTCCATTCTGGAGGCTTCAGACTAATTTTCTTTTATTTCCTTTGTTTTTATTTTAGTACTTTTTGGTTTTTAGTTTATGTTTTTGTTTTAATTCCTTAGACTTAGTTGTATTTTGTTGGTTGCCATCCTTTTTAGGATGTGTGTTGTAATTCCAAATTTACATTTTGAAGGCAATGTGCCTAAGTATAATTTTTATTTTGAAACACCATTTTGGGGTGTCCTTTTTATTTATTTTTCCTTATTTTATTTTAAATTATTCCTTGTTTATTTTAAATTGTACTTCTTTTTGGTTTATCCTGATTTTTCAACGGTACTCGAAAGCAAGTAAGTGTGTTTCACCAAAAGTGATGGTGATGATATAATTCTCAACTCGATCCACAATTAAGGTATATTTTTAATCGTTTTGTAGAATATTAACATGTCTATGAAATTTCTGCTTTATGCAAAATATCTTGACATGTACAAAAAAATTGTGTTCACATTCGAATCATTAGGACTTAAACCACAAAGGTGAGAAGCTTTCCACCTTATACCAAAAATTGAGTGTCTAGTAGTTATGTTAACTCGTGTGATTCATGTTTAATCTTAATTTGTTTTTGGCATTTTGGAAACTTAGAGAGGATCAAGGCAATTTTTTGTGCACTACGAGAAAAACCATCAATTCCAAAAGGGCCTCATCTAACCGTAGTGAGTGAATCTTTGTGAACCCTTTTGAGCTTAAAAATTGAATTTGTAGAATGAGTCTATCAAATCAACTAATTATTAAGTAGGCCACTTAATAGTTGTTGATAATCTATGAAAATTCAATGATGATTCATTCTATAAATTTTTCTTGTTTGTAAACACCAACCCTTTTGTTGATTAACCCTTTGAAGAGCATGTTCTTAAATAAAGAAGGATTGATGAATTGAAGTTGGGGAGGTTGATCAAAAAGAACCTTTAATTGATGACACAATGATCCTAAATAAATAAATAAAAAAAGAGAAAAGAAAAATACAAAAGAAGAAAAAATATGTATATGAAAAGAAAAAAGAAAAGAAAAGGAGGATCATTGTGTGAGAAATAGAAAAGTGGTTGTGATTAATAAGAAGGAAGTGAAAATAATTTTGTGAAATGCTCTTCATTATCTTTACCCCAATTTTTTTCAATGGCTTTGTACTTAAATATCCCTTGTTTTTAACCCAAGCCAAGTTACAACCCTTGAAAGTCCTTAGTGATCTTTGTTTCCATTTTGCTCATTTAACTTGTTTTGATGAATGCATGAATTATTCTGGATGTGCATGATTACTAGTGAGTGTGTTTAGTCCTTTGTAAATATTGCATTTTGTTCTTCAAGGTATATTGAAGAAATCTTTAGGTGATTCAAGTGTGAACATGTCTTTTGTTTTGTCTACATGTGTCGATATATTGTGTTTAGAACTTAATTCATATCCATGTTGTGTTTCGAAGAAGCAATTAATTTGTATCTATGTTGGGTATGTTGAGTTTGAACCATCCTTCTTGTGTTGATTTACATGCTTACATTTTGTTATTTTGTTTGCTTTGTGAGTTTTTGACTTTTGTTTGAGGACAAACAAAGAAGTAAGTTGGGGAGAGTTGTTAAGGACCAAATTCTGGATATTTTGTAGATGATTTTGTGGTCCTTTACAATGTCTTTTAATTAATTAGTAGTATTTAGTATAGTATTTTGGTCTAATTATGTTTTTTATTTAGTTTTTGTTTATAATATATTATTTAACTTAGTTTATATTTAAATTGTAGGTTTTTGATATTGATTCCCTCAAGCTTTGATTCAAGGAAACTTGAAGAGCTCTTGGGACTTTTTGAAGAAATTTTTGGAAGAAGAAGCATGCTACAGGTCGCGCTCAGTGCGGTTGCAGCATGAGTGCGCTTAGCGCGGATAAGCGAGCTTAGCGCGGTCTGCGAAAATCAGAAAAAGGACAGTGACCCATGCTTTCACTTTTGGCTCACCTACTCTCTGTTTACCACCCACTTTGATGTGCTAGAAAGGAAGAAAACACACTTCTTCTTTATCAATCATCATTGTTGTAATCTAGGGCAAGAGGAATTGAAATTTGAATCTTGTTCTTAGTGATTTTGCTTCATGTTCATTATCTTCTCCAACAATCTTGCAAGCAAAGCAACCATTAGAATGTGTAGCTAAGCTCTTTTTGTGTCAAGATTAGAGGTAGTTGACCTAACTATTATGTATTTCTTTTAATCTCTTTGTGTATGAACATGGTTGATGATTTATATATGTTGAATATCTTTGTTCTACTATCTCTTTATGCTTTGAATCATGATTGAAAAAGGATGTTTCAAAGTTGACCTAGGATATTCTTCCACTAATGAACAAATGCTATAAATAGATTTGTGAGTTGGTGTTTACTTGTATTGAACTTCATTATTATCATGTCAATAGTTGTAGTGAGAAATCATTCAAAGATTTACATGATAAAACTCACAATCTTGGTGAGAAATTAACAAGATTGAGAGGATACGTATTTATAGCAATCATCAACTAGTTCATCACTTGGTTAATAGAATGTATATGAAATTAGGTTAATGAAACTAATCTTGACATGCTTCCATCATTTGAAAACAAATCAAAACTCTCTTGAATCCAAACATAACTCTCTTTGAAAAGGATATTAAAGTTGTTTGATTGAAACTTATGATACTAGTAGTTATAAAACAAAACCCCTTTGTTACTTAATCTTAAAATACGCTTTACTATTGAAAGACGACAATATCACATCAATCCCTGTGGATACGATAATTGAAATACTTGATTCATCGACTATTTCTACAACAGCAATCCTCAGTCAAGTGGCCATGGCTTAGTGGTACTGGCAGTACTTGGTTCTGTCAGCCCCTGGTTTGGGGGGAGTTGGCTTCGGGCGTCTGACCCCACCGTCCATGAATTCAGTGGCTGAACATTCGGCCAGGATCCGCTCGTGGGAACTGGCCAGTGGGGTGTATTCTGTGAAACGTCCAGCAAGGCCGCGCTGTTCGCGGGGCTCCCGGGGCTTGTCCTCTCTTCGTTTTTTGTCGGGGCGTCGAGAGGTCCCCGCTTCCTGACACCGGGCATCATGTTGTCGAGCAGAACCGGTTGAACCGCAGCTCCTTGACTCTCGAGCGCGATTGGCCGCTTCCTTTTCCTCATAGGTGATGTATGCTCGTGCTTTGTCGAGGAGGGCGTCGAAGGTGGCTGGTGGCTCGATGCCGACAACCTTTCTGAAATCTGTGCCGGGGAGGAGCCCCCTTTCTAGCAGGTAGCGCTTCATCTGGTCGTCGTAGGGGACTTGGATGACTTCTCTACTGAAGCGGTCGATGTACTCTCGGAGTGTCTCGTCTCTTCTCTGGATGATGGCCTCTAGGGAGGTCTCGGTCTTTGGGTGCCTGCGGGAGGCAGTGAAAGTGCTGGTAAACTGGGTCTTCAGGTCCCTCCACGAGTGTATTGACCCTGGGGGAAAATTCTTATACCAGTCCATGGTTGTCTTTTGGAGAGTGGTGGGAAACAGCCTGCACTTGATCGGTCCACCGACGTAGAGGTAGTGGAGCATTGCCTCGAAGCCGTCGATGTGATTGATAGGGTCATCCACCCCATCGTAACTAGCGAGCTAAGGAGGCTTCTCAATTCCCTTGGGGATAGGAGCCTCCATGATGCTGGCGGACAAGGGGCCGCGGGGGTCTTCCTCGTCGCTACGGTCAGGAGAACAAGACCGAGATCAGCGGCGGTGAAGTCTCTTTGAGGGTTCTCTAGTTCAGGGATGTCCTCCCAATTTCTTCTTCGACTCTTCTGCCCCGCGTTCCCTTCAAGGAGGTGATCGGGCTCGCCTCTTGGGCTGCTCTAGGGGGTTCCGCTCGGTCACGGGGCCTCTGCCCTTGGATCGGCGCATCGGACTCGGAGTGTCATCCCTCCGGGTTCTCTGCGGGGGAGTCCGGGAGCGGTGCCTTCTCGGGGACGGTGACCAAGAATCAGGTCTCTTACGTCTCCTCGGTGAACGGCGGGATGTCTCCAGCATGTTGAGACACTCCCCCTGAGTGAACAACATGAGATTAGTTTGATTGATGGCCACAACCAGAGCGGTGACGGTTGGATCTGCGTCGGCGGGCGCTTGGACTTCTTGAAAGACTGCAGGGTCGTCGACCTGATGGTGGTGGGCCTCGCCTCTGCGTTCGTCGCCCCGGTGAGTCCCCGTTGAGGAAGAGGTTGTGTGCCCGTCCCTGGGGTCCGACTAGGGGATAGTGTTGTGGTTTGTGTTGGCCAGATCGGCGAGGAGAGTGTTCTCAACGTTGGTTGTTGGGTCGGCCATGACAGAGGAAAAAGATTTGCTTTGGTCCTTGGATTGAAAGAAGGACGGGGAAACAAGCTTCCCACAGACGGCGCCACTGATTGTACCTGACCAGAAGGTTGTCACGACCCAAATCCAACAACGGTTGATGGAGAAAGAGGGGGTACCTGCAAGACACTCCGATGCCAAAGTGAGAATAGGCGAGAGAGCAAGCAAGTAGAGAAGTGAGAATGAATTACCTGACCCTCTTGAATGAGAGGGTATTTATAGGACCCTAGCGCTAGACCAAGGTCCAGTTAGTGGGTAGTGGATCCAGGCCCACTAACGGATTTCCAGGCTTAGTGTGTGCAAGGAGACCAGCACGTGGTCTCCCCCTGGTTTGTCGCTCCGACATATGCGGTTTGTTTGACCCGGTATTTACGGAGGGCAGGTGGCGGTTATGTTGAGGAGATATTGGGCGCCTGACCTGATATTTTCGGGGTCACGTAGCGGTTAAGCAACCGTTGGCCACATGGCCCTAACGTGTATAGGAAGGAAATCCCACCCATCATGAGTAGATGGGCCTTAACATTTGCTTATGGGATTGGGCTCTATGGCCATGGACCCGATTTAGGGCGATATATATATATATATATATATATATATATATATATATATATATATATATATATATATATATATATATATATTCTATTTAAATTTTAGTAATTATTATTATAATTAAAAAAATAAGTTATATCACTAATTTAGAATATATCATAGTTTTAAAATATTTTATAGTACTATTTAACTACTTCAAATGAAATTTTCATAAAATTAATAAAAAGATAAATTAGATAGACCAGTTATAGGAAACATCCAATTAACGAGATTTTCTTAATATTAAAATATATTAATAATATTAAAATATATTAATAAGACTACTTAACACATTACAACTGATAAACAAATGTTAAGACCTAGTATTATTTTTATGAAGGATTGTAAACCCTCGCCCAATCTTATGTTTGCCTGAAACGAATTCATAAGTCTAATCGTAAGTACGTACAAGATTAAAGTAACTTCACAATATCATGTTATTCTAGTGATTATCAGTCTAAAATCTTCCACCAATTACAATTTCACTTTTATTTGCCTTATTACTTCCATATTATTTAGTTTAAATAGTTCAATCTATTCCAAAACCAAACTCAACTAAATGAATTTGATATCACTAATTATTAACTACCATGATCTTGATTTCTAGATGTTGCCTTTTGTTGGCTTGATCAAATCATCACAAACATCCTACCACTTTGCAACAACATAATATTGTCAAGTTTTATGTTAGGTAATATGTAATGGGTCTTTTGTTATAATTGTTTTAAAGGTAATTTAGTTTATTTATGTTATATCATATACTATCTTTCTAACCCTAATTTTTATAAATTATGTTATTTACTTGAAATTGTAGTCTCTTTCTCTTTTTTCTATTTTATCATCTACGTTGTTATATGGTATTTAGAGATTATGGTTTTTTGTGTTACACATATATAACCATCAACTAATTTTGATGATGACAAATGTCAAATAATTTGGTTTTTATGATAATTGTCAAAATAGTTTTGATGATAACAACTCTTAAGTCAAGCGACTTTTGGTGTTGATAGTTTTTTCAAGAGTTCTTTGTGACAATTATCAAAAGGGGATTTAATGAAAATTATTCAGTAATTTTTGATGATGGCATTTGATAAATAAAAAATATCTCAAGCTTAATAAGTCAGATGATTCAAGTTCTAGATAAAGTGTTAGTCAATGTGAAATCATGCAAAGGAACTTGAATATCCAGAGTTTTGAAAGTGTGAAATCTCCTCTATGCTGCGTTTAGCGCTTTAGTTTGATAAGTTAATTGTAAAAAGAATATGAGCGAGTCTTAAGGTACTAAGACAATTAACACACACATACATACAAAGTTTTTCAAACCTCTCTTTTATTATGATAGAATCTCTTAAAACCAATTTGGGCACACGCTTAATTGATTATAAGCTTGTTTAATCAATTAGAAAGATAAATTACACTGGTTAACTAATTAAAAGCTTCCTCTAATTGATTAAACCTATTTGTAATGCCTCATGATCGATTAAAAAAGATGTTAATTGATTGTGACATTGAAACTCAAATTTTCTTATTTTGACTTAGTTAATCGATTAGCACTTATGGTTAATCGATTAACAATTGACCTACTCCTTATTTCAAAATACATCAATTTTTGAATAGAAACTTTATACTATTCTTTTCACTCTGTTATTCTTCAAATATTTTCATTAGAGTTGCCTTAGTGACAAGAAAGTGAAAAGTTCATTCTGAGAGATGAATATACAAGCATTGTGAAAATTTTATTTATTTTTAAAGCTTAGTCCTCCTATGTAATATCTTTGTAAGAGATTTGAAGGTTCCAGGCTTAAACCTGAAAAAAATTGAGCGAAAGTTATAGAGAAAAGCATGTATAAAAGCTTTAGATGTTGTAAAAAGATTTGTGGGTTGATCCTATGTAAAAGTTTAAGTTGTTGTTGAAGGTTGTTTGGACGGATCCTACAAAAGCTCAAGTGGTTTATGAAGAACTACGATAGTTCTCTGGTGCAATTTTTCTATCTCTTATCTCTTTTATTTCTAGTTGTTTATTTTTTTTCTGTTGTGTGTCTGTCTCCTTTTATAATTCTACCGTTATTTCTCTGTTTATTTATTATTCTTAAATAAATGTTTTCAAACATAAAAGTTTTTAAAAATTATTTTTTATTTTCAAATATCTGAATCCCCCTCTTATCTTTGAATGGTTAATAGAGCTTGTATTGATCCTCATTGAATTATTGACAATTTTTTTACTATTGAATTTCCATAATTTTAAGAATGAGTTTATTTTGATTTTTAATTAGTGGTTCTATTGAAGAAAAAAACCCTTATATTGAATCTCAAAATTGTTTCTAGCATGTTGCCTCCTACTTTGTGTGATTGAAGATCAAGATTGAATCATAGACGACTCTAATTAATTATTTTTCTTTTGGTTTTGGTATTGATCATGTACAATGTTTTCCATCTCTTTATGGTGATTTGGTTATGTTTGATTTAGTTTAATTTGATATGAAATAATTTGGTTCAAATTGATTTAGTTCAGTCTGCAATGATAGTATTTGGTTTTGTTTAATTTAGTTTGATTTAATTTATTTTTGTTTGATCAAATTTGGTTTAGGTTTGATTGAATTGGTTTGCTTTGATTTGATTGTGAGCATATTCATATGGATGGTTCTTGCCTTAATAGTTTTTCTATTTTGAAGGTTCATCCTCCTCTCTCTCTCACATTTATTTGTTACTCTCCCTTAATCTCTCCAATGGTTATAATATTAGTTAATTTGATTTTATATCATATTTTCAAAATTAATTTGTAACAAGCTTATTTAGCAAACTTTATCTTGAAAGGTGGTGATAGTGTTTTAAGTTTATATTGTTTATTATTGAGTATGCTTTTCACTACAAAAAAGAAGCTTATTTGCCACGTGAAAATAATGTGGCAAACATAAAAATCACGTCACAAAGCAAAAATAGCGACGTGGTGATTTATGTCGCTGGGGAACAAGTGGCAATATAGTAGCGACGTGAATCTCATGTCACAAAGTTGTGACGTGGTATTCACGTCGCAACAGCTTTGTATAGGGAACATGAATGCTGACATGTAGCAGCTTTATTAGCGACGTGATTTTCATGTCACTAATTAGTGACATGAAAATCACGTCGCTACATGTGACGTTTTTATTTTTTAAAAAATTGTTTAGTAATTATTTTTTATATTAATTAATTTATCTAATAAAATTTATATAATAAAATTTATATAATAAAATTTAAATAATAAAATTTATATAATAAAATTAATATAACAAAATTTATATAATAAATTTTAAATAATAAAATTTATATAATAAAATTTAAATAATAAAATTTATATAATGAAATTTAAATAATAAAATTTATATAATAAAATTTATATATTAAAATTATTAGAATAATAGTATTTTATTATATATTCGAATAATAGAATTTTATAAAATAAAGTCATATAATATAATTTTATATAATTTTATATTTTAAAATGATAAAAATAAATATCTTACATAAATGCAAATTTAAAAACAAAATAAATAAAATGTTTTCACGGGGCATCTTCACCCGGATAATTATCGAGATCGAAGTCATCAAGTCCGTCATCATCCGGCTGTGTATCAGGAACATTCTGATTTTCACCACCTTGCATAAACCTTCTCATCTGCTCCTCCATATCAGATTGCCTCTTCCGCATGATCTCCAACTGCTGCTCCTGCTCTTGCCTCATTGTCGTCATTTGGGCCTCCATTTCGCGTCTGACTTCAGTTGCCGCCAATTGTCTTACTGTTTCAAGTTGATCCTGTGTCAGATTCGGTTGACGTGACCCTCCCTTTCCATCTCTAAGTCGTTGAAACAGATTACGATCACCAACTCTCAACCCGCCGGCCAAATTTCCACCCGCAAAAAAGCAACCATTAGGCCCTTTCCCATTAACTACTTCATTTCAAATGTAGAAATCAACATCACCATTAAGCGGCTCCCCCTCTGCTGGCCTATACTGAGGATTGTGTTCCAGAAAAAGTGCAAGCAATGTCTGATAATCATCCTACACATACATTAAATAATAAAATTAAAATTTTTTTTACATATATATATATATATATATATATATATATATTAAATTATACTAAATTAATACATGTATATATTAAATTATACTAAATTTAAATATATTAAAAAATTGTCACGTGATTTTCACAAATCAACTTATGAATTGCCACGTGATTTTCACGTGGCAATTTATCGATTGCCACATGAAAATATTCACGTGGCAATTTATCGATTACACATGATAAGCACGCCACAATTTATAGGTTGCCACGTGAAAATAACGTCACAACTTTTGTTATTGACTTAAAAAACATAAATTAAATAACTTACAAAAGCTTTTTGTGTGCGCTCGTCGACAAAACCTCCAGATTTCTTTGTCCGAGTCCTCGTAATCAACTCAATGATTAATGGTGGTCTCCCCAACTCCTTAGTCTAAACAATAAAATTAAAAATAATTAGTAAAAATATTATGAATAAAATATAACTTAAAAATTAGTAATTTTACCATCCACGGACATGCTCAGACTAATACTTCCAACAGTATTTACACACCCCCTTTTCAGATGCCCTCATCTTCTTATAAGTTTCGAATTTAGCCTTGAATTCTGGCGAACCCCAATATGTAAGAAGTTCGCCAAAAACCTCTATGCCTATCCAATTAGGACGGATACCATGAAGCTCATAATTCTCCCTAACCCGCCGCATTATATCAGAAAATCTTCTAGAAGTTCTGCTATAATATATTTTTTCCATAATTTTCTCATTCAACGGATCCCACACACATTTTTCCTGCAATGTTGTATGACATTAAAATAAAAACTTAACTAATTATCATTAAAATGTGACTTAAATAATAATACTAAAAAAATTAATTAAATTTACAACTTAAATAAATAACAATACCTTAAATTTTTTAAACCATTCTTCTTTATTTGTAACCTCGCCAAAGTTCCTCCAAAATGATTTATATATCTGCTGGATTATATAATTAATAACCTTAATCATGTGAAACTAAACAACAAGATTTTGAATAAACAATATTAATTATAAATTTATACAAAATATTAAAATGAATATGTACTTAAATAAAAGTTTATATAAGAAACTTACTTGCTTCCTTCGGGCCAAATCCAAAACCTCCCGTCAATAACATGAATCTCACTCGGATCATCTCTCCCACGAAGATCAGCTCCATCTATATCATCAGCTACCACATATGCATCACCGTCAGCCTCACGTGCTGGTACATGTGTAGGACGTGGGGTGCTGGATCCAGCAGCCTGTATGGGATGTAGGGTGCGTGATCCTCCGGTCCGTCTAGGACGTGGGGCGCGGGATCCTCCAGCCTGTGTGGGACGTGGACTGGGCGATCGTCCAGCCTGTGTGGGACGTGGACTAGGGGATCGTCCAGCCTGTGTCGGACGTGGACTGCTGGATCCTCCAATATGTGTGGAATGTGGGCTGTTGGACCCTCCCGCCTGCTGGAAGGATGAAAGCATCTGTGTGGGATATGAAAAACTGGGTCCCCCCGTCTGCTGGAATGATGAAGGCACGACAGTCTGTAGAAATGGAAAACTGGGTCCTCCTGCCCGCTGGAAGGATGAGGGGACACCAGTCTGCTAGAAAGATGAAGGCACCTAGGTCGGTGGGAAAGGGAAACTAGATCCTCCCGGATGCTGGAAGGAAGATGGCATCTGAGTCGGTGGGAAAGGAAAACTAGAGCCTCCAGGATAATATTCATTAGAGATATTAATCAACTTAATAATATTTCATACTGCACATTTATACAATCATTGTCTTTTTCATTAGAGATATTAATCAACTTAATAATATTATTCTTAAACGTATATTATTTAATTACTATTCTTAAAAATATTAATTTTGTTTAATTAACTATAAACTTTAACTTTAACTTTAACTACTATAAATAAATATAAGTTTCGCTTTTTTATATATATACCAACATAAAAATAAATATTCAAATGTAAAATATATAATTTTTTATTATATAACAATAATATCAAAAAACAATAATATAACATATATACTTTTTATTATATATACAATAATAATATTAAAAAATAATAATGTAACATATATATTTTTTATTATATATATAACAATAATATTAAAACAATAATATAATATACACTTTTTTTAATTATGTTTTTTATAAATTTTTATTTTAATATATAATTTTGTTTCATATCTTTAACATATAAATAAAAAAATAAAACTACTATAATAAATGTAATATAAATTTTTGTTTTTAAATATGTTTTTAAATTTATATGTTAACATATATATACATCTATAAAAAATAAAACTTTTAATTTTATGTTTTCTAAAAAATTTTAGTTTAATAAATATATATTCAAATTTTTTTTATTTTATATGTATATACTAACAAATTTCTTTTATATGTCTATAACATGATTAACAATTTTTTTTATATTTAGAATTTCTGTTTAAATATTAACATATATTAACAATATAAAAAGTTCTAATTTATTAACATATAATATATTAACATATTAAAAAATTCTAATTTTTTTATATAACAAATTCTAATTTATTCTATATGTATATAACAATTATATTTCTGTTTAATAATATATTAACATATAAAAAATTCTAATTTTCAATTTATTTTAACATTAATCTATAATACTAACCTAAAACTAAATTTGCATAAATATAAAATATATATAATACTAAACTAAATTTTCAAATAAACAGAATATATATAACACTAATCTATATATACATATAAAATATATAAAAAAAAAATGCATAAATACCTTCTTCACTTAAGTTGCTTCTTCTTGTAGGTCTTGGTGTTCTTCTTCAAATTTCTGTACAAGTTAACAAAACAAATTTTATTATATTATTGACCATCCAGTATAATAAATAACGAATAAATTAAAAAAATTTTTACTAACATCTAATTACCTTGTTCTTCTTCAACGATTTGGGATGAAAAGAATTTATTTTGGGAATTTAGGGATTGAGATGGAGGCCAGCAGAGGAAGAAGAAAGGAAGAACAAAAGAAGAAGAAAGGAAGAAGAAACGAAGAAGAAGAAGATGAAAAAACAAACTGATGGATGTAACGGGTGAGTTGTTTTTGGGAAATTTAAACAACTAGTAGCGACGTGACTGTCACGTCGCAACTTTGCCACGTGATACTCACGTCGCTACACACCCGACGGATATATACTTTATTTTCTAACTCTGCCACCCTGTCACCAATCAGCTTTAATTTCTCCCTTAAAAGTAGCAATGTGGTTATCACGTCACTACCAAATTTCAAAAAAACATTTCAACTCCCTCCAACTAAACGTGGTTGACTTTATATAAATTAATTTTTCTTAATCTGTAGCGACGTGTACATCACGTCGCATCTTTTTTTTTATAAAATAAACTCTGACTTGCTTTTGGTTCAGGATTTTTAATATTAAAATATTTTGTGACGTGGTTTCACGTCGCAACTAAGTTTTTTACTCACGTGATAACCACGTCGCTAATATATGTCGCTGGGGACCATTTTTCTTGTAGTGTTTGTTTATTATTTGTTAATCTCTCAATATTTCATGTTAATGCATTGTGATTTTGAAGCAGTACGTTAGGTTAGATAATATGTAATGGATCGTTTGTTATAATTGGACCGATGATAATTTAGTCTATTAATGTTTTTTATATCATTTCTAATTAGAGTTTTAGTCCTTTGACTTAATTTTTTATTTCATATTGATCTCATAACTAATTTTTCATTATTTTTAGATTCCATAAATATTATTTTGTTACTCAATTTAATCTATTCCATTAATTTTTAACACTAAATTTTTTAGGTATAACAATATTATTGGATATCCACTATAAATCTCATTTTTTAAATAAAATTTTAACCATTAATTTTTTTAAAACAAAAATCACATGGTTTGATCATGCATGTCTATTGTATTTAAAATAAATCATCAACACTTATATATATTGTTATATAAGTGTTGATGATTTATTTTAAATACAATAGACATGCATGATCAAACCATATATATATATATATATATATATATTTGTGTGTGTATTTTTCATCTTCTCCTTCTTCATCATGATCTTCATAAATATTTTTCGGATCTAAAGTGCCATGACGTGAAGGATGCAATTTAAATTTATTTAGTTTTGTTAAGACTTTAAATTTAAATTTTTGAGCTTTATATAAAAGTGCATGAAGATGATGAAGGAGAAGATGAACAAAATAAATATTTATGACTCACTTTTAGATTCAATATATGTCCATCAGTAGAAGAGTCTGTATTTTCAACGCCATTGGTATTCAATTGGGTTTTATGTCTTTCTCTTATATGGAAATTCCTCTTTTTAAAGAGAGAGTTAAGCAAATTCACATTGCACCGATCGCGGACAGAATCCTCGTTAAGTTGTCCAGCTGGAAGAGCGCTTGTCTATCGATGATTGGTAGATTGATGCTGGTTAAATTTGTTGTTTTGAGTATGACAATGTATTCTATAAATGTTTATGACTAGCCTGTTTCTATTCTCAAAAGAGTCGAAAAAGCGTGCAGGAATTTTATCTGCACGGGAAACATTAACAACAGATCCATTTGTGTGGTTTCCTGGAAGAAAACTTGCCAACCTTTTGAGGTCGCTAATTTTCCTTAACGATGCTGGGAAGTTGAAGTTGTTGTGGGACATCTTCAATAGTAAAGAAGATTGGGATATTCTTTTAAAGAGCAGAATCCTAAAACCTGGTGCTCTTATCAAATATCACATTTCCTCCACTCTTTGGACTCTTTGGACCATTATTAAGAGTGAAGCCTCAACTCTTCTTAATAATTCCTGCTGGTGTATTGGTTCTTACAACAATATCAACTTCTGGACTGATTTATGGGCCGGTGATCCTCTCATCTTAGATACGGATTTGAATTCTTTAAAGCGCCATGGTCATTGGAACATTCGGTTGATTGGTACACTTGGTTCCCTTTCGTACAATCAAAGATTTTTGATTTCTTGTCATCGTTGGATGAAGTTGATGACTTTGTGAGTTGGAATCACAACACTACTGGATTATTTTCAGCACATCCTTTTTTAGTGCAGGTTTGCCAAAATTCAGTGGAGGTGGTTGATGAGGAAATTTCAATTGTCAATTAATCCAGGTTCCATTGTTGGGTGGCTGGATTTTTGTAGTAGAAACAGGTCTCAATAAACCCCTCTGGTCCTTTCCACGACGGTTATAAACACTTTGGTTAAAATTTGGCATTCTAGGAATTTGGCTAAGTATCAAAATAATATGACAGCTACTGCAATTGCCATTGATTGGATTATCGCCCAAGTTCAGCTGTCGGGAAATATCTCAATCAAAACGGTTGGTTTTAATATGATGGATTTCTATTTTATCAGGGCTTTTTAAGTGAATATTTATCCCCCCAAAACTCCAACTATTAAGGAGGTCTTTTGGTCCCCTCTGATAGTTGGATGTATTAAATGTAATTGTGATGGTGCTTTCATACACCAAAGTTCTAGTACCGGAGGTGGAGGCATTTTCCAAAACCACATGGGAAATTTTATGCTTGCGTTTGCGAAAAAGTTACAATGTGTTTCTCCGGCTCAAGTGGAGTTTGGAGTGGTTCTAAAAGTTATGGAAATTAGTATATACAAGGGTTGTGATGGGGGCTTTGGATCGAGACCGACTCTAATTTGGTGGTCAAAGCATTTTCCAACCATAACTTAGTGCTGATTATTTTTAAGAACGGATGGAGATTTTGTCTCCTTAATAGATTTACTCATATTATTTTTACTCATATATTTAGAGAAGGGGATTATGGTGCCAATTTTTTAGCGAATTTCGCGTTCGACATAAACAATACTATCATTTTTATTTCATTTTTCTAAGAATTTAGAATGATTTTGTAAAGAATATATTAGACATATCATTCTTTAAATTTTTGTAACTTTAGATAAATGATTTCTTTTTTTTTTGTGTTTCCTTATTTAATTTAGATGGACCTTTAGTTAGAAAAATAGATATGTGAGATCCAACCGTATAATTTTTATTAAAAAATTCAATAGTTAAAGATAAAAAAACAAAATTTATGATGGACATACAATAATATTTTTTAAGATAAGACATTTGATGCTAAAACATGATCAGTTAAGTTGATTAATAAAAGTGTATTTACGAGATCCAAAAATGAATATTAATTATGTGAGCAATATGAAACAAACAATTAATTTAAAGGACTGAAACTCTAATTAAATCTATATATTATTTTTGTAACTCTTATTTTTATAAGTTATGATATTTAAATTATTGGAATTTTAATCTCTTTCTTTCTCCATACTTTTCTAACTATATCGTTAATATTTTACTTTTAAAACAATGCATATAGGCTTTGAACGTAGGTGATGGTGATAATTTATTTTATGAAGGATTGTTAATTTATTATTGTATTTGAGAAAAATATGAATTCAAAAGATATTGTTTAAATTTCACACGTAAATAGCCATTAGTTTTATTATTATTATTATCTATTATTAATAATAATAATTTGAAGGATTGGTCTGTCAGTAGAAGTTTGAGTATTAAGACGGTAAAGATTCTGAATAATTTTATTGTCCAGTTAGAATTTTATTCTGTCTTTAAATGGTCTCCTACTAATAGATAGTGGAATTGATAGTTTATTTATTTTTTTAGAAAAAATTAGAGTTTTATAGATTTATAAGTTTAATTAATAATTAATTAAAAATTTTATTTAGTTCAATCTCAATATTAATTTTAATCTTAATTTACGTTTAACAAAAAGAAATAATAAATTTTAAAAAAAATAATGTGATTCTAAAATAAAATAAATTTATTTATTTTTAAATATAATAAAAATTTTAAATTTTTTTTACAAGAAGATCTAAGCTCACTAAAACGAAGAGAATTACACAAATAGGAAAGGGAAATAAGATCCCAAAGATATTTAAATCTAACTAAATATGGTAACTTACCTTTAATGCATTTGGAGTAAACTTGCAATTGTTTGTACAGTAGACACACTAACATTTCATTATTTGACAATTAAGTTGGCTAAAGTTATACTCATCTTTTTCAAGTGAGTAGATAAGAATCCACAGACCACAATAATCAATATGATAGAGATGAGTCACCAAAGTTAATAATTAGAAAGAAAAATGTTATACCCACTCCATACATAATTATATAGTTTTTGTATGCATAATTAGAAAGGCGTGTACTAAATTTAAGACGTCCATTTATGTGTACAGTTTCTAAAAATATAATTTGTATATTAATTCAAATTTTAATTTTATCCTCCATAATAAATTAATAGTATTAAGAAAATATATGTTAAAGAATTTAAAAATGATTTTAATAAGAACATTTTAAAAATAATAAAGTTATTTTTTAATTTATTATTTATAAATTAAAAAAACTCCAATAACTTAAATATTCATTATTAAAAATTTTAACGTATTCAAATTCATATAATTTTTAAAAATGACTTAAAATTTTAAAATATATTCAAAATAGCTTTAATATATATATATATATATATATATATATATATATATATATATATATATATATATATATATATATATATATATATATATATATATATATATATATATATATATATATATTTGATATGAAAAATCGTAAAAAAAATGAAATATAAAAAATAACAAATAACTTTAAGAAAAACGAAATTTGAATTCAGTAATTTATTTAATTATTTATTTATTTTGTTAATTTTTTTTAAACTATATAATACAATAAAAACTATTTTTCAAAAAACAGGACACTAAATATACACAAAAAATATTATAATTATGTATATTAGTCTTAAAATAATGTCTAACAAGTCAAAAAAATGTTGACTATTTCTACTATATTTAATGTTATTTTTTAAAAAAATTATTATTTTCAGTTCTTTTAGGATAAACTTATGTGAACAGTAATGTTTTTTTTTTTTTAAGGTAAATTCAATGTGGCTAATTTCTTTAACAGAATGTGAGTTCATTTATCACTCTGTCTCATCATAGTTATTGTATTTGCAACACAAATTATCCTACATAAATTATCACTTTTAGTTTTGTTCTAACTATGCAAACTAAATGGTAATATAAATTTCATTACTTTTCAATTTATATTTATTTATAAACTTATATATTTTTTGAATTTGAACTATGAAATTGTTAAACATGACAATGATTGTGGAAAGGAATGGAGAATATATTAGATTTCTAGTTTTTTTGTTGTCGATATATAATTGGTTCACCTATTGTAGTTAGTGGCCTTGGTTTGAATGAAAGATATTCTAATGGTCACATAAGCCTAAAGTATTAGAGCTTCTAGAAATTGCGGAAACAATTAATTAATAGAGTTCATATTTATTTATGTAAGTTGGTTTCATAAACCTAAAATACTTTTTAGAATTTATGGTCTTATTTGTTTAAATAAATAAATTTTTATAAAAGTTTAAGTTTTTATTCTTTAAAAAAATCTGATCCGATTTGATATGACCTACTCCCTTCCATTCGAGGATCTCACCTACAAATACTTAAAAATTTTAGCCATTAAATTATATGGCAAATCTTTTTATAAATTGTTGAATTTTAAGTTTTAAGTTTTAAATTTTAAAATTTAAATTTAAAAATATGCTATAGCATTAATAAAATTAAATGGATTGATTTTGATTTATAAGGATTTTAAATTAATATATTTATAAATTTTAAATTTCATCAATTTTAGAAACTAAATTAACTTATGCTATAAATTCAAGCACAACTCTAATTTTCATTTTTTATTTATTTTGAAAAATAGTAATTATTTTCTCCTATTAAATTCCCAAATTGCTTCGTCTTAAAATTGAACTAAATTTCATTGATTTTATAAATTAAATTACTAAATAAATATCTTAAAATAAAAATCAACCAAAAGCTATTTTTTTTATAATAAAAAAGGTAAAGTTAGTATGGATCAATTAAGCTGGGCGATATTTCAATATGCCTTTGCCAACTATTAGGCAGTAAATAAGTGATTGAGGTTTGTTTAGTTTTGAGAAAAGTGTTATGAAGAAAGATATTTAGAATTAGAATTGTTGTACAGTTTATCTTTATGAATGGAGCACAAAAAAGGAATTATTGTCAGATTCACATAGCCACTAATTTTCTCATCAATGACTTGTCCTTTGTGTCTCCTTCCATATTCATTTTACTGCGTGAATAATCACTTTTTTTTAAGGAATAAGTCCTTTATTACTCAATCAGTCGAGCCACTACCGGCCAGCACTAGGGCACTTCCAGACATGTTAGCAGTGATGGCTACAAGTCAACTTTTTTTCTTTTGGTTTTGATAAGTCCACGTGAACTTTAAGAATCATTTTTATAGTAGATATTCGATGATATCAATTTCAGCCTAAATTGTGTTCATATATATATATATACACTATTGTTGGAATATTTTATATATATATATATTATTTTATATTTTAAAATAATTATTATGTGGTATATATATTTTAATTACATTAATTATTTTATTAAATTAAATGTTTTAAATAATTAAATTAACAATAACGTTAAAAGATTAATTAAGTTTTATTTAAAAAATTATTTAATTAATTAAATATAAATTATCCATCTTAGAATAATGAGATCTCTACTTCACTATCACTATGTAAATAAGTTATGATTCATAATATACCATATACAAATTTTTTATCTCTTCTCTTTATTCAAAGTTTATTAAGATATTAAGAGTAATTATTGAAAAAAATAGATCAAATATTTTTAAAATTAACTTGTATGTCCTTTAATTATATCTTATATGATTATTTAGTTTTCGCATAAATTATATGTTACTCCGTCCTAAATTATAAAAGAAATTTATTTTTTAGATACATTGAATAATTAATGTATCTGATTTATATGTAGATCAGATATATTAATCATTCAATGTATCTAAAAACTAATTTTTCTTATAATCTGAGACATAAGGAGTATGCTTTATTAGCATGTATATTCAATAGATCATTATTAAATTTAATTCCAATAAATTATAGAGTCAAAATTAAAATTTTCATTGTAACACCCTTTTCTAAACTCCAAATAATTAATAAAATAATCAGAGTAAAATAGTATGCATACATATAAATGGTGTCACATGTTATTTTCACACAATAGAAAACCAACAATACAAACATATACATACATCTGATCATAATTATAACACATATTTAAACTTCATACTTCATCAAAATTATGCATATTACAACGAAATATTTCTTTACTTCAAATTAACAATGATTATATCTCATACTATAATCATATACCATCTTGGTCATCATTCATATATAATCAGTCATATGAATCCAAACATCGACATCAAGGCCACTCAACATATTATCTCAAAATACAAATCAAAATAAGAGAATATAACAATATCTTTTCACACAAACATGAGTTCTAATACTCCTCGTGTTATATGACCAGAGCATCGACTCACTACCTAAGAAATAAATAACCAAGCTAAGTTCCTCAACTATCCTCGTGCGAAACACCACTATACTCAAAATCTGTACGATGTCGCATATAACATCATACATACCATAAGGATGAAAATTCGCATCATTATAAATATATCTATTTAATCTAAATCCAAAATTATCATGATAACAATCTTAAAAATAACCCTAACTCTATTTTCATATGTGACATCATATTATCTACTAACGCTTATGTGGTTATTATATTATATTTATTAAAAAATCTTCCACACCACATATAATATTGTTAGAAAACCTCAAATAGGGATCTGATGTTTGAAGATTGGTGAAACGGTGCATATTAACGTTAGCATTATTATCGAAGATTTTGCTCTAATTGTCGAATTGGAATCCAAAGTTTTTCTGTTACAATTGGATTCTGCAATGATGCCATAATTTAATTTGTAACTTGCATTTTTTAATGATATTGAAAAGTGAAATTAAAAGAACTAAAAGAAAAAAAGAATACTGAATAATAAAGATATAATATGACACGATATTGTTATTTATATTTTGTGACATCAGTTATTTTATAATATCAATCTTTGTATTTTATTGTATCAAAGTTCATAAGTACGTTTTTTGTGTTGAATTTTTTTACCCAAATGTATGTTTTGATTCTTAATCACAAATAATATGAAAGAGGTGAAAGGCAATTCATGTAAAATTTATTTAAATTATATTTTGGTATTTTTTAAATAGATAATCTTAAATAAAAAACTATCTATTCTATATTTTATATTTAAATTATAAGTTAAATGTTAATTTTAAAATTATAAGTAAAATGTTATATTATAAGTAAAATATTTTGTGGCTTTTATTTATTTAGAATCACAGACACTTTGTAGACAATTAAATTATATTTCTTTTTTTGTCTTATTTTAACCCTCAGTTTTATTAAGGAATATATATATATATATATATATATATATATATATATATATATATATATATATATATATATATATATATATATATATATATATATATATATATATATAGAGATCAATTACACTCGAAGAGTTACACCATGATTTGCTCAAAAACATCACTGGATTAATATTTTTTAAAATCAACCGTTGGATTGAAATATATCATCATATAGATCATACATATAAAGTTTGAGATTAATCTATAATGATTTACTACACGATCAAGATATCTAAAGATTGACGTCAAAATGGACTTTCATATAGCGTTAACTTTGATGTAGTTCAATGACATAGTAAATCATTATAGATTAATCTCAAACTTTATATGTATGATTATGATCCAACGTTGATTTAAAAATATTAATTGACGTGTAAGTAGTGTAACTCTTCATTTGATCTCTCTCTCTCTCTCTCTCTCTCTCTATATATATATATATATATATATATATATATATATATATATATATATATATATATATATAGATAATTCATAACTTTTGAAAAAAAATAATATTTTATTTTTATTTTAAAATAATAATTAGTAACATTTATTTAGAATCATAAACACTATATAAACTAATTAAATAATATATTTTATAAAAAAATTTACATGTCTTTAAAATAAAGACAACATATTGTCATACCCTAATTTTTTATCTAAGATACCATTTCATATCACCACATATGCATCATTGCATCACTATAAATTTCAGAGCAAGTTAGATCGTTTGTGCTCCCTGAGCTAAATTAGGGTTTGAGTCTCCACTCACCTCAAATGATCTATCTTCATCAATCATTAACATTTGATCTTCAAATTCCCATCATTTCCTCAAGATCTATCTTGAATCGACCAATTAGGGTTTTGATCGAGGATGATGTATCATTGTCTTTTTGCTCAATGAATGACCTAATTGCTTGGAGATTGATCTTAAAATCATCAATGCAACATCTTGACCTAGTTTTCTTGATTCAAAACATTTCAAAAGTCATGATTGATCATCGGAGAAATTCTGAATCATCTGATAAAAATTCTACTGTTCAGAAAAGTCAAACTTTGACTTTTGGTCAACTTTTTGAAATCCAAATTTTTTCGATCATCAAATCATTTCAAATTATCCATCATGATCATAAAAAATCAAAATGTGTGAAAAAGTCAACAAATAGTCAAGATCTAACACTTAGAAAAAATTTCAAGTGTTTAAAAACATGGTTTTTCATCACTTTCATGGCCATTTTTCACCTAGATTTTGATTCAAGAAAAACTCAAAACATGAAAGTTTTAGATGTTGTTCCAAGCTTTCCAAAATGTCCAAGAACTTGGAAAAATAGTTTGTGTAGTTAGGGTTTTGAAATTAAAACATAAGGGTCAATAACCAAAAGTGATAGGTTATTTTCCAAGATTACAAGTCATTTTTCACAAATTCTTCCTTCTAGAAGCCTTGTCACCATTAAGGGATAAGTTATAACTTGCAAATATATGATTTCAATGATTGAGAGTGGATTAGATCAAGTGAGATTTTTACCCATGGTTAAAAAAGATGCCATGTGCATTTAATGCAAAAATTCCTTTCTTACCCTTTAAGGCAAGTTGTTAATTTTCAAACCAATCATTGCCCTTGCTATTCAGAAATCCTTGCCTATAAATAGAGTTATCTTCTTCATTCAAAATCATACCAAAGCATGATAAACCAAGCTTTCTTCTCTTTTTTTTTTCTTTTTTTTTCAAGTTTCAAGTTTTTTCAAGTGGGAGAATTTGCAACTTCCAAGTCTTGCAATTTCTGAGCAATCTTAGGCTTCAAATATTTTCTAAACATCATTATAAAGTTGTTAGAATCCTATAGCCTTCCCAAAACTAAGCCAAACTCAGAATTGTCTCCAAACTCCATAAATTGCAATTTTGAGCCTTAACATCCAAACTTCCATTTCACTCGTGCATATCTCAATTTTCCACTTCAAACACCTTCCATACACTTCATATGAGTGATCCAAGCCCTCATCACTGACCTGAAACAACTCCATAATCAAATTCAATTTCAACTTGAGCAAACTGCAGTTGGACTTGGGTACACTGATCCAAGCCATCTCCAAGCAAGCCAAACATCTATACACCTTCCATACGGTCCAGTGGTGTTGTAGCAATCATCAAACAACTTCTGAAAACACTATAAGCAAGAATCTGAGTCTCACTTAAAGAGGTAAGTTGCTCAACTTTGAACTCTTTAATTTTCGAATTCCAGTTCAAATATTGTTATGCCATCTTATTTTTGCACCTTTACTGAGTAATAAACCTCAATCAATTTCACAAATCATGGTCCATACACGATTTCATATTGATTTGTTAGAATTAGGGTTCTTTATATTCTTGCGAAAATTAATTATCTTAAGCTCAAAATAAATGAAAATAAAGGCCACCATTGTGTTTCTGGGCTCAAAACGAGCAAGTTTTATTTTTACATCTTTTAATTTCATCAAAAAACGAAGGAGTTATGGATTAATGAAGATTGGAGGTTGAAGAAGAACAATACGCGCGTTTTTCTATTTTTTTCAATTTCAAAAATATTCGTTTATAATATAATTATATGGAGTAAAATAAATAAATGGATGTATAGCCACCCCAGTGGTAGTTAGCGCGACTTTCATGTCCTTGCCATGCCTAAGGTCCAGAGTTCGAATCCCCCTGAGACCTTTTTGTTTTTTAACTTTCCAAAACCTTCATTTTTCCACTATTTTCAAAAATTGTTTTTAAATATAATTCAATGGAGGCGTGTAAATGACAAGTCACACACATGGCTCAGTGGTAAAATTTTTCAACTTTCAAGTCAAGGTCATAGGTTCAAACCTCCTTAGGACCAAAAATAAATTTTTACTACTTGTTTTCTTCACATTTTCTATCAAACTTCAACATTTTCAAAAACCAATCAAAAATCTTCATTTTGAGATGATTTTTTACACACTTGTCATTTAATATACCTATTTTATGATTATTTCAAAAAAATCCAAAAATATTTTCTTTTCGATATATTTTTAATAGGTTAAAATAAGACGCTTTTTAAGTGTTTTTAAATACTTTTCAAAATATTTTCTTTCCGATTTTCAAACCTAATATTTTCCAAAACTTCTTGTGAATATCTTTCACTTTCAAAATCATTTCAAAACATTTTAAACTTACACACCTCTTTTCCATGATCAATTCGATTAATCTTTGAAAATACAAACCGAACTAGGTTTTTCTTCGAAATTCTTTCGAACTCAAAATCAAATTCATCATGGGCCTCCCTCACGGTGTAAGTCCCAAACCTTCCTACGTACATATTTATTTCCTTGTACATATCCACCCTTTTTTGTACATATTCAATCATATCTGCAAATATTCAAGTATAATCAACTTCGTTCCGCTAATTTTTCTTCGCTTGTTTATACACCGATTCCTTTGGTATTAAGAGGAGCATTATTTTCGGTGAAACTACTCTTAAACCAGTGGGTCTCCCTTAAGGTGTAAGTCCCTAATCCTTTGTATATATCCAAGTATACTAGCTTACCCGCTCGTTTTAAACACTTGTTTATATTTTCACACGTCATTTGTATATATTCAAGTTACACTTGATTTAATTTCTTGTTTTATACACTTGTTTATATATTTCCTTCATAAACTCCTGTGAATACAGGGAAGGTGAAAAGAACAGGAAAAGACCTTCGTTAGATTCTGAGTAAGGGAGGTAATTATGAAAAGGGAAGGTATTAACACCCTTTCCATCCATAGTTATCTATGGGCTCTTAATTGCTTTAGCTCACTTTTTGAAAAATTGTTTTCTGTGTTTGTGTAGTTTGAAAAGTATTTTGAAAGAATTTTGCTTTAAATTTGTAATGATTCTCGTTGGAATGTATACGAGGTGTTCGAAATTGTTCTAATTATTTCAATCTTTATCAAAAGCAAAGCAAACGAAAAAGGTATTGTTTTAAAAGAAAAGTTTTCAAAGGCTAAAACCCAATTAAAACTCCCCCTTTCTTGTGTTTTTCGCACCTACAAACTTGATAAGTGCCAAAATGTAGTTATTTTGTATATACATTTTGTGGCACTAATCCGTTCTTTTGTTGATATTTAGTTGAATAATCCCGACTTTTTGTTGTAAATACGTTTTATTGCATTTTGTGTATATATTGTACCATTTGATTAGTTTTGTATATATTGTATAGGTATTGGTTGCATTATTGGAGCATTGAGAATAAAGTCCAAATGGAGCTCCAAGATGCGTTTTTAATCGAATAAGGATGGAAGATTGAAGCCATCCAAGTAGCAAGAGAAAGCAACAAAAATGCTGCCTGGCCAATTTCGTCGGGCGAGGGGTCCAGCGTCGCCGGGCGATGGAGCAGTTAGAGGAAGTTTGGCTTGGTTCTGACTTGTTTCGCTGCTTGGACGCTGGGCGAGGAAAAGTGAATTTCTCCAGGCGAAGCTCAATTTCGTCGGGCGAAGGTAGTTAGGTGGACTTGCAGAGAACGTGGCTTAATTTGGGCCAAGTTAAATGAAATTTCGCTGGGCGAAGCTTTTAGTTCGCCGGGCGACTGTGCGGAAACATGATTTCTTTATACTTCCATTTTCATTTCAATCTTTGGTATGATTTTGGGGTGTGAGATTCTTGCTCCCAATTCCATCATCCATTATTTTTTTTTTATAGATTAGCTTAGAAAACAACACTAGGGTCTTGCTCACGGATGCTTGGAGGTGGATTACTCTTCTATAGTTGTTGATAAATCGGTGTAAATGAGTAGTTTATCTCATCTTTTCTCTGTGTATTTCTCTATTGTGTTGGTTATGTATGTATATTTACTCTAAACACATGTATATTTGCCGCTCTTGGCGTTGTATAAAGTCTACTTTATGAATCTGTGTTGGTAGTTATCTTAGGTTTTTACTCTATGTTAGGGATTTGAGCTTTCTAGAGATAGACTGCTTAGATTCTTACCTAGGATGGTTATCTATTATTTTCTGAATGCTAAAAATAGGTTTAGAACTGACATTCAGTATAGAGTATTTGATCTTAATGCCTCTGCGTCAGTGAAGTATGCCAGAGATGGGTATAGAGGTGACGCAGTTGACTTCTGTGTTGTTGAGGTAGGCCAGACATGGCTATTGAGATGATTCGGGAGGATTCTCAATTTGGGTTAGAAATAGCTTAGGTTGTGAGAGGTATGTGATGACACGGACGAGTATCATAGGCCGAGTATGACATGGGTGATAGAGTTAAGTCTGTGACGGGTAGTTTACATTCGTCCCGGACAAGCTGTCTATCCTTTATACTTTTTGTTCATTTACTTTTTGTCTTTTATTTTCATTTCTTTTAATCTCAAACTCATTAACGGTAGAATTTTCGAACGACAAATCAATAATCAATCTTTGTGGATACGATACGATATAACCTAACCGGTATATATCACCCGTTATAAATAAATACCAACTCTTTGCTTGCCGGTTTTTACCGCAGCAACAAAATGGCGTCGTTGCTGGGGATTTGTTAATTGTTTCTGTATTGCGATAATTCAGTTGTTTTTTAGTTTTGTAATTAATGTATATGTTGTATAGGCTTTGTATATGAACTTGTATATTATTACATCTACATATTGTGTGTTTACTTTCCATACTTGTACATATTTGTGATTTTATTAGCTTTCATGTGATGTTGTGAATTGTCTCGTACTCGTAACGTTTGTTGTGTGGTTGTTAGGAGATTTTCTTTAGGTTTGTGCGGTGTGGCAATACCATGGCATGACGAGAGGAGGTTACTAGTGCTCGCACAATAAAAGCGTCAAGCTTACGACGTAAAACAAGCATGTTTATTTATGTTTGTTTATGTGTGTGGTGACTTGTGTTTTAACAAGTTGAAATAGGACTTGTTCTTAATTTTAAATCTTCACTTTTCAACTTGTTAATTCATTGTCACCAACTTTTTGTATCGTAATTTGCTTTTGTTTCGTACGTAAATTGTGTTTTTCTCGAGCTTGTCGTGTTTAGCTTGAGGAATTTTGTTGGTTGTAAATTTTGTTTTTTAATTCTTTTGTTATTGTTTAGACTCAAATTTTGGTCCGGTAACTTGAAGACTTTTGAGGTGATTTTCCGAGTTTGATCGTTTCAACTCGCGGATGTATGGTAATGATAGTTTTCAAAGTTGGTACACGTCAGGTACTCGTTTATCACTTTCTATAACATAACATGTTTAGGAAATTTATCATTTGTATAATTACCATGCTATTCATTCTTTTTGTATTACTTGCTCATGAATTGAATCACTTTAGTACCATTTTTAACCATAAATGTGAGGAAGCTTTCCATTGTTTACATATGAGAGTCCGCATTCTTATTTTAACTGGATTTTATTATGCTTAATATTTTGTTTTGTGTTGATTGTATGATTGCAAGAAAATGATCAAGGCATTTTGTTGATTTTGAGCATAACTACATTGGTCAAATATTCAATTCACCTTGTGAGTGTGTGAACCTTTATTCCCCCTTTTGACCTTTTATCAATATTCATGTTTATTTGAACTTGATGCTTGTCTATGAGTGTTGAATTCACTTTTTTTATGGATGTTGATTTCTTTGTTTCTTGAACCCTCAACTATATGTTGTTGTATGGATTTTTACCTTGCCTTAGAAAGTAGGGAGTATTCACACATTAATGCTGGTTGAATTCAAGTTGGGTAGAGAAATGTTTATGTACTTATATTGTGTTTGGTATGAGGTTAAGAGAAAAGAAAAAAAAGAAAAAAAATGTGAAAAAGAAAAAGATTAGAAAAAGAAAAAAAATGAAAAGTTTTGAAAAAGAAAAACAAAAAGAGTAGGAATAATGTTATGTTAATAAATGAGGTGTGTTTGGTGTGAAATTTGTGATGAATAATAAGTTTGATTGAAATTATATTGTTTGGAACTTTGTGAGTTGATTGCTCCCTTAGGTTTAGGCAAGTTTTTGTTTCGATTAGCTTTAGGACTTATCACTTGTTTGTTAACCAAACCACATTACAACCTTGAAAAGCCCTTGTGATTCTTGCGTTTGTATTTTCAATACGTTTTTGGATGAATGCATAATTTATTCTATTGTTTGCAAGATTGTGGAGGAGTGTTTTTTATCCCTCACCTTTATGTGTTCTTCATCTACCGATGAATTTTTGCTAGGTGTGATTCATGATTGAGCTTGTTTTATTTTAGAATGTTTTGCATGATTTTTGTACTTAGGATTTGTTTCGTTTATGTGTTATTGCTATAGTATAGTGGTAAGTTTGTATTTGTCGTGTACATTTTTCGTTTGAACCATACATTTTCTTTCTGTTTTCAAAACTCGTTGATTCGTGATTATTTGATTATCATTCTTTGTTTCTTTGAGTTACTTGACTTTGTTTGAGGACAAACAATGTGTCAAGTTGGGGAGAGTTGATAAGTGCCAAAATGTAGTTATTTTATATATACATTTTGTGGCACTTATCCATTATTTTGTTGATATTTAGTTGAATAATTCCGACTTTTTATTGTAAATACGTTTTATTGCGTTTTGTGTACATATTGTACCGGTTAATTAGTTTTGTATATATTTTGTAGGTATTGGTTGCATTATTGGAGCATTAAGAATAAAGTCCAAATGGAGCTCCAAGATGCGTTTTTAATCGAATAAGGATGGAAGATTGAAGCCATCCAAGTTGCAAGAGAAAGCAGCAAAAATGTTGCCTGGCCAATTTCGCCGGGCGAGGGGTCCAGCGTTGCGGGGCGACGGAGCTATTAGAGGAAGTTTGGCTTGGTTCTGACTTGTTTCGCTGCTTGGGCGCTGCACGAGGAAAAGTGAATTTCTCCAGGCGAAGCTCAATTTCGTCGGGCGAAGGTAGTTAGATGGACTTGCAGAGAACGTGGCTTAATTTGGGCCAAGTTAAATGAAATTTCGCTGTGCGAAGCTTTTAGTTCGCCAGGCGACTGTGCGGAAACAGAATTTCTTTATACTTCCATTTTCATTTCATTCTTTGGTATGGTTTTGGGGTGTGAGATTCTTGCTCCCAATTCCATCACCCATTATAGTTTTTTTGATAGATTAGCTTAGAAAACAACACTAGGGTCTTGCTCACGGATGATTGGAGGTGGATTGCTCTTCGATCGGTGTTGACAAATTGGTGTAAATGGGTAGTTTATCTCCTCTTTTCTCTATGTATTTCTCTATTGTGTTGGTTATGTATGTATATTTACTCTGAACACATGTATATTTGCCGCCCTTGGCGTTGTATAAAGTCTGCTTTATGAATCTGTATTGGTAGTTATCTTAGGTTTTTACTCTATGTTAGGGATTTGAGCTTGCTAGAGATAGACTGCTTAGATTCTTACCTAGGATGGTTATCTATTAGTTTCTGAATGCTAGAAATAGGTTTAGAGCTGACATTCAGTATAGAGTATCTGATCTTAATGCCTTTGCATCGGTGAAGTATGACAGAGATGGGTATGGAGGTGACGCAGTTGACTTCGGTGTTGTTGAGGTAGGCCAGACATGGCTATTTAGATGATTCAGGAGGATTCTCAATTTGGGTTAGAAATAGCTTAGGTTGTGAGAGGTATGTCATGACATGGACGAGTATCGTAGGCCGAGTATGACATGGGTGGTAGATTTAAGTCTGTGACGGGTAGTTTACATCGTTCCGGACAAGCTGTTTATCCTTTATACTTTTTGTTCATTTACTTTTTGTCTTTTATTTTCATTTCTTTTAATCTTTAACTTATTAACGGTAGAATTGTCGAACGACAAATCAATAACCAATCTCTGTGGACACGATACGATATCACCTAACCGGTATATATCATCCAGTAAAAATAAATACCAACTCTTTGCTTGCTGCTTTTTACCGCAGCAACAAAACTTTACGTCGATTTTTTAGGAAGGTCGACGTGTTATAATATTTTAACTTATAAATAAAAAATTAAATTAAATAGAGGTTCTAATTTTAACGCTATATTTTAATGCTAGTGTTTACCTTAGTTTTGTAAGAAAATTGCTCGGTTAGAACATTTAATTTACAATTCAAAAAATACCATTAACAGGGAATTTAGAACATCATATGACACTCATGCATTAGAAACGTCTCTTTTAGGTTATCACTAGAATAACAATGATCATCTTATTTTAAATTCGTAACGTCTCTTTTAGATTATTAAAGAGGCTTTTGAGCTATTTAAACGTTTAATTACCAACTCATTGATTCAAAGTCTTTTCTTATTTTCAACTTCTTATTACGATCTCTCTGTTTCCTTGTTAGCAACTTATAAAAAATGGATGCAAATTTGTTGTTTGTTATCAAAGAAAAGTATGTTAACTTCAATGATTTCGAAGGTTTAGAAAAAACATTGAGGGAAGCTGCTACCAAACAAAATTTTAGTGGTTACTTTAACATTCTACATGGCCTTATATGCACTAACCTTGTTAAAGAGTACTGGATGAATGTGTTTGTTGTGCCAACTGGTGATAAAGAAATCATCCAGTCCTATGTCAATGGCGATCATTTTATCATTACTCTATCACTAATTGCTTTGACAATCAACTGTGAAGAATTTGGTAGTTGTGTTGAACATTATGATTCTAAATGTGTCTATGCGAACCTCCTTCACTAGCTTTAAGCCAAAGATTCTAATCTCTCTAGTCCTACTTCTGATAACACGAATTTATATAACATATTTGATTTAATTTTCATTGATAATGTTACTATTTTTGATCAATTATATTATTTTATTTCTGTATTACGTTGGTATTCCTTTTGTTTCACGTATTTGTATTAAATAAAGATCAATTGAGCAAAGAAATAAAATTGAGGAAAAATCTAATTAAAAAGCCAAAGAAATGAAGAAAGGGGGTAATATAGCAAACAGATGAGTTAAGAAGAAGAAAATAATTACATAAAGGCCAGCACGCGTGGAGGCCCAACAAGCAAAAGCCCAGTGCAAGGTGAGACGATCGTCTCATCCCTCTCTTATTCCTTTGAGGCGACCGCCTCCAGTCAAAAGCCAAAAAGAAGCAGCCACGTCATCATGTGAGACGCACGTCTCACCCTCCCCACTCAGCTTTGAGACGACCGCCTCCAAAGGGGCCCACCACTTGCTGTTAAGGACCAAATTGTAGCTATTTTGTACATGATTTTGTGGTCCTTAACAATGCCTTTTTAACTAATTAGTAGTATTTATTCTAGTATTTTGTTTAATAATGTTTTTATTTAGTTTTTGTTTATAATATATTATTTAACTTAGTTTACCTTTAAATTGTAGGTTTTTAATGATTGATTCTCTCAACCTTGGATTCAAGGACACTTGAAGAGCTCTTGGGATGATTCTTTTTGAAGAAATTTTTGGATGAAGAAGCATGCTTCAGGTCGCGCTCAGTGCGGTTGCAAAATGAGCGCGCTTAGCGCGGTCTGCGAAAATCAGAAAAAGGACAGACCCATGCTTTCACCTTTTTAGCCACCAACTCCCTCATTTCCAGCTGGCTTTTGGTGTGTTAGAAAAGGGAACTTCACTTCATCATGATTATCATTCATTCTTGTAAAAATTAGGGCATAGAATTAGAAATAAAAAACATAGTTCTTCTTCTTGATTCTTCAATGTTCATCATCTCCTCCAACAATCTTGTGAACAAAGCAACCATGGAAATGAGTGACTAAGTTCTTTTTGTGTCAAGATTAGAGGTAGTTGATCTAACTAGTATGTATTTATTTTAATCCATTTGTGTATGAACATGGTTGATGATTAATATAAGTTGAATATCTTTGTTCTTCTATCTTTTTATGCTTTGAATCTTGTTTGAAAAAGGATGCTTCAAAGTAGACCTAGGATATGCATCCACTAATGAACAAATGCTATAAATAGATTTGTGTGTTAGTGTTTACAAGTATTGAGCTTCATGTTTATCATGTCAATAGTTGTGGTGAGAAATCATTCAAGGATTAACAAGATAAAACTCACAATCTTGGTGAGAAATCAACAAGATTGAGAGGATATGTATTTATAGAAATCATCAAACTAGTCCATCACTTGATTAATAGAATGCATATGAAATTAGGTCAATGAAACTAATCTTGACATGCTTCCCTCAATTAAAAACAAACTCCAACTCTCTTGAATCCAAACCATAACTCTCTTTTGAAAAGACTATTTTAGTTATTTGCTTGGAAATTCATGATACTAGTAGCTTAAGAAACAAACTCTTTGGTTACTTAAATCTTAAAATACGCTTTGCTATTGAAAGACTACAATATACACCAATCCCTGTGGATACGATAAATAGAAATACTTGATTCGTCGAATATTCCTACAACAAAATGGCACCGTTGCCGGGGATTGGCGTTTGATATTGCTAGTATCGCAATAGTTGTGTGTTTTAAGATATATTTCTACTAATCTCTCTTTGTTTCTTTTGTGTGGCTAGAATTTTTCAGGAATTAGTTATTGCGAGGAAGTATTCCGGCCGATCAACTCCTTTTCGATCCCGAAATTGAAAGGACGGCAAGAAGACTTAATAGTAGTGCTAAAAGAAGGAAAAGACTAGCTAGGCAAAGGCAAGAAAGAGGAGAATCATCTACTTCTTCTATACCACCCGTGTTAGGAGAAGTCACTATGGAGGAGAATCAACCACCACCACCACCACCACCACCGAGGGGGCCGTGTGTAAATAGCCCTCGTCACACCGCTCAATTTGCTCGCCAAGCAAATGCAAGGTTCACGGAGATGAAGACGGGCTTGCTCCAACTTCTTTATGCAAGTCCTTTTCATGGTCATGACCATGAAGATCCTTACACCCACCTTACTAAGTTCTATGAGATCGCGGGTGCGGCCAGAGCTCTGGAAGACCAAGATGAGCAATACTTTCAAAGGCTTTTCCCTCATTCTTTAGTGGGGAAAGCAAAGGATTGGTATCTAGACCAACTACAAGAGACAGTGACAAATTGGAATGTGTTGGAGGAAAAATTCCTTGAAAGATTTTTTCCTCAATCACGATTCATGGAGGCAAAGACCGTGATTTCGGTATTTTCACAAGGACTTAACGAGCCTTTGAGTAGGGCTTGGTATAGGTATAAGTCCATGCTTAGAAAATGTCCTAGCCATGGTTTTGACGAGCTCACTCAAATTCATATCTTCCGAAATGGTCTCCAACCTCAACACAAATTGTTGTTGGATGCTACGGCGGGTGGATCTTTAATGGCAAAGACACCATATGAAGCAATTCAAATAATTGAGAAGATGGGGAGGAATGACCACCAAACTCAACATGATCACGGAAGTGCGCAAGTAAAAACGGGAGTTCTTGAAATTGGCTCTAGTCACGAAGCACTTGTAGCGTAAAACAAATTGTTTGCGAAACAAGTTGAAGAATTGACAAAAAAAATGGCAAGGCTTCCTCAACAAATCATGGAGATGCAAGGATCATCTAGCAAGCAAACTCAACAAATTGCTTGTTGTGAATTGTGTAAGGCGGATCACAAGACGGGATTTTGTCCCCCGGAAAATGAGGAAGCAAATTATATGGCCAACCAAGGGCAAGGATACCAACAACGAGCTCCTTATCCTTATCAAAATCAAGGCCAAGGTTACCAACAAAGAGGTAACCAATGTTATCAAGGCGGGTGGAGACAAGACAACAACAATCAAACTAGGCAAAATCCATACCAAACTCAAAATCAAAACCAAGCTCAACCTCAAAATCAAGCGAGATCTTCCAACATTCAAGACACTCTAGCTCAATTCATGCAAGCTTCTATGGAAAACCAAAAGAGCACGGAGGCATCTATTAAGAATTTGGAAACTCAAATGGGGCAATTAGCAAAGCAAATTTCCGATCAAAGTGCTTCGACCTCATTTTCTCCAACTACTCAAGCAAATCCTAAGGAACATTGCAAAGCTATTACAACTAGGAGTGGTAGAGTTTGTGATGAGAAAAAGAAAGTTGTTGAAAAGAAAAAGAAAATAGTGGAGAGAAAATATCAAGTGGAGAAGGATGAAGAAGTAGTAGTGGAGGAGGTTGTAGTTGAAAAATATGATGAGGTTGTAGTTGAAAAAAATAATGATGTTGATGTGGAGGATGATTTAGTTGAAAATGATGTTGTGGTCGAAAATGAAAATGATGATGGTGTAGTTGAAAAGGAGAAAGTGGAGAAAAAGAAGAAGAAAAAGAGAAAGGTAAAGGAGAACGAAGTCACTCTTCCATTAAGAAACTTACCTTATCCTCATCTTCCCTCTAAAAAGGATGATGCTAAGCACTATGCTCGGTTTATGGATATTTTTAAGCAATTGCTAATTAATATTCCATTCACCGAGGCATTGGAGCAAATGCCGAAATATGCAAAATTCATGAAGGACATATTGACAAAAAAAAAGCGGTACACGGATCAAGAAACTATAATGGTTGATGCAAGTTGTAGTGTGATAATTCAACACACTATTCCAAAAAAAGAAAGTGATCCGGAGCGTGTAACCTTGCCCGTTACCATTGGGGATGTCTATGTCGGCAAAGGATTGATTGACTTGGGATCAAGTATCAACTTGATTCCATTATCCATTGTAAAGAGGTTGGGGGATATCGAATTAAAGTCTACAAAAATGACGTTGCAATTGGCGGATAAGTCTATTACTCGCCCGCATGGTGTAGCTTTAGACTTGTTGGTCAAAGTGGACAAATTCTTTTTCCCGGTTGACTTTGTTGTAATAGATATGGAGGAAGACGTGGATGCACCTCTAATTCTAGGCCGTCCATTCATGAAGACGGCTAGAATGATGATTGACATTGATGATGGTTTAATGAAGGTGAGGGTTCAAGATGAAGAAATTTGCTTTAATCTTTTTGAAGCAATGATGCATCCAATTGATAAGAAAGATTGTTTCAAAATTGATGCTATCGAGGAAGCAACCCAAGAAGTAAATGATGATGATGACAGGCGAGGTCTTGAGGAGTGCTTAGAAGGGATGGAGATTTCTAAAGAAATGCACCCATGGGAGGAAGAAGTGGAAATTTTGAAGAATGATCCCAAAGACGAAGAGCCAAAACTTGAGTTGAAAGCACTACCATCTCACTTGAAGTATGTGTTTCTTGAGGAGGGAGGTAAGAAACCCGTAATCATTAGTAATACATTATAGGAGAAGGAGGAGGGAAGCTTAATTCAAGTCTTGAAGTCTAACAAAAATGCGATTGGTTGGGTTTTAGCCGATCTGAAAGGCATAAGCCCGGCCTATTGTATGCACAACATCATGATGGAGGACGAGTACAAACCGGTAGCCCAACCTCAGAGGCGTTTGAATCCGGTGATGAAGGAAGTAGTTCGAAAAGAAGTGGTGAAGATGTTAGAAGCGGGGATGATTTATCCGATCTCGGATAGTACTTGGGTGAGTCCGGTGCATGTGGTTCCATAAAAAGGAGGTTTGACGGTTGTGTCGAATGATAAAGATGAATTAGTGGCGACAAGAAAAGTAACGGGATGGAGAATGTGTATTGACTATCGAAGGCTTAACAAAGCAACAAGAAAGGATCACTTTCCTCTTCCGTTCATGGACCAAATGTTGGAAAGACTCGCGGGTCAACAATATTATTGCTTCTTGGATGGTTACTCGAGGTACAATCAAATATCGGTGAATCCGGAAGATCACGAGAAGACGACTTTCACATGTCCTTTTGGAATATTCGCGTATAGACGTATGCCTTTCGGCTTATGCAATGCGCTGGCAACATTCCAAAGATGCATGCAAGCCATATTTGCCGATTTGATTGAGAAAATGATTGAAGTTTTTATGGATGATTTCTCCGTCTTTGGAGCGTCATTTGATTTGTGCTTGGAAAATTTGAACACCGTCTTGAAGAGGTGTGTGGATACGAATTTGGTCTTGAATTGGAAAAAATGCAATTTCATGGTGACCGAGGGAATTGTCCTTGGACACAAAATATCTTCAAGAGGAATCGAGGTTGATAAGGCAAAGATTGATGGGATCGAGACGCTTCCCCCACCTACCAATGTCAAAGGCATTCAGAGCTTTCTAGGACATGCGGGTTTCTATCGAAGATTCATCAAAGACTTCTCAAAGATAGCAAAGCCCTTGAGCAACTTGCTCAACAAAGATAAGTTCTTCTTATTTGATAGAGATTGTTTAATGGATTTTGAAAAATTGAAAGAAAATTTGATAAATGCACCCATAATCACCGCGCCTAATTGGAAACTTGATTTCGAATTGATGTGTGACGCAAGTGATTATGCGGTGGGAGCCGTGCTTGGCCAAAGGAAGAACAAAATTTTCCATGCTATTCATTATGCGAGAAAAGTTTTGAACGATGCTCAAATTAACTATGCAACAACCGAAAAAGAGTTGCTTGTCATAGTGTATGCATTGGAAAAGTTTCGTCCTTATCTTATTGGCTCAAAAGTGGTGATTTTCACAGATCACTCGGTGATTAAATATTTGCTTATCAAACCGGACTCCAAACAAAGGTTAATCCGATCGATTCTTCTCTTACAAGAATTTGATTTGGAGGTACGAGATAAAAAGGGTTCGGAGAATTTGGTAGCGGATCATTTATCCCGCCTAGTGAACGTGGAAATTACTGAAAAAGAAAAGGAAGTGAGGGGGGAGTTCCCGGATGAAAAGTTGTTTGCAATCCAAGAGCGGTCGTGGTTTGCCGACATGGCAAATTACAAAGCCGCGGGATTAATGCCGGAGGATTTAACATGGAATGAAAAGCAAAAATTCTTGGCCGATGCCAAGTATTATGTTTGAGATGAACCTTATGTTTTTAGGTTGAGTAGTGATGGTTTGTTAAGGAGGTGTGTGTCTAATGAAGAAGCAAAAGACATTCTTTGGCATTGTCACAATTCCCCTTGTGGGGGACATTACAATGGATTGCGAACGGTCACCAAAGTCCTACAATCAGGATTTTATTGGCCTTCGTTATTTAAAGATGCTTATGCTCATGCTAAGAGTTGTGATAAATGCCAAAGAAGTGGCGGAATAGGAAAGAGGGATGAGATGCCTTTGAATAATATGTTGGAAGTTGAGGTGTTTGATTGTTGGGGAATTGACTTTGTTGGTCCATTTCCTTCATCGTTTTCTAATGAATACATTCTTGTGGCCGTTGATTATGTGTCTAAGTGGGTGGAGGCCATTGCTTCACCTAAGGCCAACGCCAAAACCGTTATAAATTTTTTAAAGAAAACCATTTTTTCTCGGTTTGGTGTGCCTCGGGTGTTAATTAGTGATGGCGGTTCACATTTTTTCAATACACTGTTACAAAAACTTTTGAAACAATACGGTGTAAAGCATAAGGTGACAACTCCCTATCACCCGCAAGCGAATGGTCAAGCCGAAGTGTCAAATAGGGAAATTAAAAAGATTTTGGAAAAAACTGTCTCGGGTTCTCGAAAGGATTGATCACAAAAATTGGATGAAGCTTTATGGACGTATCGAACCGCCTATAAAGCTCCTATCGGACTAACCCCGTTTCAGGTTGTTTATGGCAAGACTTGTCACCTCCCTGTGGAGATGGAACACAAAGCTCTATGGGCTCTCCGATTCTTGAATTTTGATCCTTCTTTGGCGGATGATAAGAGAAATGTGCAACTCGTGCAATTGGATGAAATGCGAGTTGTGACACCCCGATTTAATTCGAATATTAAATAATAAGGAATTTAATTATTTATTTAATTAAAGACTTAAGTATTAATATTTTTGGATTTAATTGGATTAATTGAAGAAAGAAGGGTTGGAGGTGTGCAGAGTAAATAGTGGGTGTGAGGAGTAAATCACTCTACTTTTACTAATTATTATTTATGAATTTTATTTGGAAATAATAAAGGAGTATTAAAAGGATTATAAAAAGGAAAAGAAGGTCTTTTTTGGGAAAGTTATTTCACGTAGAATTGGAGAAGAGAAGAGAAGAGAGGAAAAAGCCAACGCCGAGGAAATCGAAGATCATCGCGAGGTAAGGGGTGATTTCATTCGATTTTAATGCCTTATGGGTTTTGGGAATCAACCGGATGATTGGGTATGTTAGGAAAATTGATTTAGGTGATTATAGGTTTGTAGGATTAAACCCTATTTTGTGTCGGATTATAGAATTAAGATCATTAGTGTGTCGAATAATTAATAGGAATGATGAAACTATGTTGTATGATGTGGTAATAGTATATAATGGTTGCAAATTGGTGTTCCTAATGTCACAACTAGTATGGAAATGATTGGAAGTGAATGAGAATGCATAAGTGCTGTCAAAATAGCAGAATTTGCTTCAGTCGTGGGCCCGCCGGGTTCCGGTTGAAATTTCAAAGCGGCCATTTTATGCGTGGGAACCGGTTCCCAGGGTAGGAACCGGTTCCCAATTCCAAGGGCGTTTTTTCAAAAGTGGGAACCGGGTTGTACCAGGGTAGGAACCGGGTTCCACTGTGTAATTTTTCAAAATACTTAAAACTTCAAAAATTCATATTTTCTAAACCGTAACTCCGATTCGAGTGCCGTTTTCGACATTATTTCTTAAATTTAAAATACTATCTTTTAAAAAGGAAAAATATTATTTTTGCCAAAATTATTTTGAAAAGAGTCGAGCTTCCGATTTTGAAAAGTGTGGATAGTTAAGGGTAATGGGAAATTAATACAAATGGTCTGAGTTACCGGATGAGAACTAATGTGTACAATGTTGTATTTTGATATTCATTATGATTGAATGTGATACATTGGTGATTGGCATTATGTGAATTATATTGATATCATAATCTGTGAAGTGATGTTGCATGCTTTTATGATGCATGCATGAGCATTTGTTAATTTGGTTCATTCCCATTGTGCGGAAGTGAACTGGCTAAGCCAATAGACTTACCCGGATATAGAGGTAGTGAGGCTAGATTCTTGACCAAGTGGTTATGGGCGAATCATGGATTTCCGCTGTCTTTCCATATGTAAACGGAGCAGTGCGTGAACTCGGTTCACGTTTGGTACCACATGCATACGCATTGCATATGGGATTGTAACATGCTAGGATGGTTTCCAGTGTTGCAATTTCCATTGTTTATTATATTACATGTTCATTGTGTGAGATGCCTTTGTGAATTGACTACGACTATGTGTTTGGATAATGGATTAATGTATTCAATTATTTATTGTATTTCGATAATGCATTTTATATTGGATAGAAATCTCACCCTTACTTTGATGATTTCAGATTTGAAGTGATTTAGCTGCTTGGAATCAGTGAGGATAGCTTCTAGAGTCGAGTCATTAGTTAATCCGCGTGTCAGTGTCGTGCTGTGGTAGATGTAACACTGGGGAAACGTTTGATTGAGATTCTTTTGGATATTAAATATTAGTTTTGATTAATGTTTCAATTTATTGTCCTTGAATAATTATGAATGACGTATTCAGGAGTTGTTATGTTTCATTTCCGCTGTTAAACATAACTTTTGGTATTATTATTTAATGATTTCCTTCAGTGAAAGCATGACATCTGTTTGATTATAATTTTGAGAAATATTTAAATTGTGATGCCTCTTGATATGTGTTAAAAACTCTAATGATTAAATTATAAATCGTGGGTATTTAGAAGGGGTGTTACACGAGATGGAGCGTACCATTCCAACCGGAAGTACAAGGCAAAAGTGAAAGTTTCTCATGACAAAAAGATCAAGCATAAGGAATTTTGACAGGGGCAAAGTGTCCTCTTGTTTAATTCCCGGATGAGACTTTTTCCGGGAAAACTTAAGACAAAGTGGTCCGGTCCTTTTCTAATCAAGGACGTGAAAAACTATGGTGCCGTTGTTTTACAAGACCCCGAGGGAAAGAGTGAATGGACCGTGAATGGGCAGCGTTTGAAAAGGTATGTTGGCGGAGAGGTGAGTCGCGACATTGCCGATCTTACTTTGATGATCCTTGATCATCCTGGACCGTCGAGCTCTACCGACGTTAAAAAAAGCGCATGTTGGGAGGCACCCCAACATTGTAAGTATTTATGTTGCACTCATTTTGATATGTCTCATAAGTTAATTTTCTGTTTTTCTCAAAAAATTTCAAGTTCTGCAGGTCGCGCTTAGCGCGCTCATAGCGCTTAGCGCGCTCATCGCGCTTAGTGCGCTTATCGCGCTCAGAGCGCGCTTACTGCGCTTAGCACGCTCAAAACGCGCTTAGCACGCATCTTGGCCCATCAGACAGAACATTTCGCGCTTAGCGCGGTCTGGGGCGCGCTTAGCGCGGTCTGTGTGTTTTTTTAAAAAAAAAATATTTTTCAAAATCCGGTTTTCTTAGGCCCAACTTGTGGCCTGGTTTAATATTTAAAGAAATTAGGGTTTATTTTAACCCTTTTCACTCTTCCCTCTTCACTTTTCACTCTTTCAAGAATATTCCAAAAATCCCAACCCCAAATCAACAATTTCGTGCGAATTTCGTGTCTTAATCATCAACCCAATCATCAAGGTTTGTCAATTTCGTAATTTTCTACTGTTTAGGTTAGAATTTAGAAACCTAGGTTTTGTAATTTAGGACTTTTCTTTTAGAATTAGGTTGTTTAGATTGTAGAGAATGCTTAGATTAGGATTTTCGTTCCTATTAGGACTAGTTTCAATGAAGAATTTCTGTTTTTGCAGAAAAATTTTTCAGAAAATCGCAGGGCGCGCTTAGCGCGGTCTGCAGAATTCTAAAAAAAAATCTGCTGTGTTTTTGCATTGTCTATTGAGTCTTGATGTTTTGGTTGGTTGATTTCTACTGCTGTTTGCATGATTTATCTCTAACGGGCATCTCGGTGTCACTTTTCGTTGATTTTTGTGTTGTTTTCAGATGGCTCCTAAACGTCAACGCGTTTCTTCCGCCAGGGCTGGATCCTCTCGATCCACTCCTTTTTATGGTGATCGTTTTCTAGGGCCTGCTCAAGAGGCACGATATAAAGAGCTCGAGGAGTGGAACATATGGACTGAGCGAATCATCCGGCTCCGAGAGCATGGCCATTACTATACCCCTGATGTTATCCTGGATAACTATGGTTTGGGCGTTCTATGTGAGCCCCAGACTAAAGTTAATGTTGAGCTGGTCCGGGAATTTTATGCTAATGCCATTCCTACTGAGGGGCGAGATTTCCCGTTTACTTCGGTGGTGCGAGGCAAGTTGGTATCCTTTTCTCGTTCTACTATCAACAACTACCTGGGCATTAATTGGACAACCCCAGAGGATAAGTTAGATGTTTACCACGACCACCTGGCTCGTGGTAATTGGGACCATGACATGTTGCGGAAGAAACTGTGTTTATCCGGGCACTCCTATGAGCTTAACAGGGCTGGCCAACCTCTGAAATTCAATCGGTCCAGCCTTAAAACAAGTGCCCGTATTCTGATGTGTGTGGCACTATACAATCTGAGACCTATAATCCACACATCCTCTATCCCCATGGAGACCGTCGGCCTCATTGCTTATATGCTCGATGAAGAGCAAATTGATTTCGGCTGGTTGATTGCTAATGAGCTAAAGAGGGTTGCATTAAGTTATACCTCCAGGGGGAGCGTATAAAATGTGCCCTAACTTATCTGGGTTGATCATGGGTCTTCTGAAAAGGGCCAAAGTTGTTTTTCCTGCTGTGGGGGACCTGACGATAGATGGGATCATTGATGATAACTACTGTGATCGCTATTTCCTCAAGCCAGTCCCGTTGAAGAATGGAACCGGCAAATGCATTTTGCTCATCAGCGAGCATTTATGTACATGCATGAGAGCATGGAGCGACTGGTGTTGCAAATCAGAGAGCCGGGGGTGAATCACTTCACTCGTACGAGCGAGCAGCTGAGTGCCTATGCCAGTTGGCCCGGGGTCGGGCCAAATGCAGAGGAGGAGGAAGCTGATGTTGATGATGTTGAGGAGAGTGATGATGATGGAGAGGGTGGATCTGATTCTAGTTCTGAGACTCCTAGAGATTTCATCCTCGAGGCTTCAGATTGATTTTCTTTTATTGTCTTTATTTTATTTTTAGTACTTTCTAGTTTTTAGTTTTTGTTTTGCTTTTAAGTTTCTTTTAGACTTTTGAACTTTGTTGGTTGCCATCCCTTTTTAGGATGTGCTTGTAATTCCAATTTGCATTTTGTAGGCATGGAGTCTAAGTACTATTTTTAGTTTTAAACACCATTTTGGGGTGTCTTTTATTTTATTTTATTTTATTTTATTTTGTTTTATTTTATTTTAAGATTATAGGTTGTTTATTTTAAATTGTACTTCCTTTGTTTGTCCCGATTTTTCAACGGTGCTCAAAAGCAAGTAAGTGTGTTTCACCAAAGTGATGGTGATGATAAAATTCTTGACTCGATCCACAAATAAGGTACATATTTAATCGTTTTGTAGAATATTAACATGTCTATGAAATTTGTGCTTTATGCAAAATATCTTGACATGTACAAAACAATTTGTGTTCACATTTGAATCATTAGGACTTAAACCACAAAGGTGAGAAGCTTTCCACCTTATACCAAATATTGAGTGTCTAATAGTTTTGTTAACTCGTGTGATTCATGCTTAATCTTCATTTGTTTGTGATATTTTGGAAACTTAGAGATGATCAAGGCAACTTTTTGTGCATTATGAGAAAAACCATCAATTCCAAAAGGGCCTCAACTAACCGTGAGTGAGTGAATCCTTGTGAACCCTTTTGGGCTTAAATTGTATTTGTAGGATGAATCTATCAAATCAACTAATTGTTAAGTAGGCCACTTAATAGTTGTTGATAATCTTTGAAAATTCAATGATGATTCATTCTATAAATTTTTCTTGTTTGTGAATACCAACCCTTTTTGTTGATTAACCCTTTGAAGAGCATGTTCTTGATGATTAATCAACAAAAAGGGTTGGTATTCACAAACAAGAAAAATTTATAGAATGAATCATCATTATATTTTCAAAGATTATCAACAACTCTTAAGTGGCCTACTTAACAATTAGTTGATTTGATAGATTCATCCTACAAATACAATTTAAGCTCAAAAGGGGGTCACAAGGATTCACTCACTCAAGTTTAGTTGAGGCCCTTTTAGAATTGATGGTTTTTCTCATTATGTGTCATACCCCAAAAATTTCCCTCCTACTTCCTCAAGACATCCCATACATCTATACTCAAGAATTCCTCAAGGGTTGATCAAACAAACCTTCTCCTAGACAATCAACCCAAACTAGGGACTTCCAACATCTCCAATGGTCATCATGCCTCCTCATATGCTTCAAAGATTCTCCATGTCAAGATTCAAGCCTCACAAGTCAAATTTCCTCAGACAATTGCTCAAATGGTTGAAAATTTGTTGTATTGGAAAAAAGTCAACTGTGGTCAACATACAGTCAAACTTCATGATTTTTGGTCAACATACTCATTTTGAAGTTACATTCATCATTTGATCAAGAGTGGATCATGATTCATCAAGAAAACTCAAAATTTGCTCAAAAGTCAAACTTTCCAAATTAGGGTTTTCCAATGAAAAGTCAACTGAACTTTGACTGAGCATAACTTCTTCATACTTTCTCATAAATTTTTCCACCACCTCTCATTTTGAAGGAAATTCAATTATCTACAACTTCATGCCTCACAAGAATGTTCAAAAAATGCTTCATTTGGATGGTATGGATCAAAATATTACAGGTCCTTTTCAAAGTCAACAAAAAGTCAACTTTTTGTTTTGAAGGTTTATTGAGCATGGAAACTCCAATTGAGATGAAACCAAAGAGGTTGTTTAGAGGACACCTAGAGATTTCTAAAAAGTCCAAGAACACTCAAAAATGTGGAAAATTGAACAAAATACACCTTGCACAAGTTGGACATTTTTGAAGAGGTGCACAAAGAGAAATACTTGTAAAAATCCAAAATTTTGCAAATGGGCCTAATTTTTCTTGGTTTAAACTTGTTCCTTATCTTATTTGGAACCTTCAAGCCCAATGCCACGAATTTTGTCTTTATTTTTCTATTTAATTTGGATTTTATTCATTTAAAAACAAATTAAATTAAAAAATAAGGTATAAAATCAAAATTAAATGCAAAATTGATTTTTCTCTCATACTTGAGATCCAAGTAACTCACACAAGCTGGAAATTTTCAAATTTTTCATTGATTTGGCAAGAAATTGAAGAAATTGGATCAAATAAGGAAGATTTGATTTTGTACAAAATCAAATAATTTTTGCATTGATTGATCATTATTTGTTCCTCAAATCATCCCAAAATCGATCCACTATAAATGTACAATGCATACAACATGAACAAGGACAGAAAAATTGCTTGGAGGAACCCTAACCTATGTCAAAAAAAAGTGTCTTTCAAGCAACTTGCAGCCATAGTTCCAGCTCGATTCAATTGGTTTTAAGCATTCCTTTGCATTCCTTGGAGTCCCTGGAGTCGATCCAGACCTTTACATCTCTCAAAAACATCAAGAATTGAGAAAACACGATTTGGTTTGTTCATACTTTTTCAAATTTCGATTTCTATCATTCATGCATTTTTAACGTGTTTTGATGTTTGCTTTGTGTTTAGTTTGAAGTTTGCAAGCTTTCTGGACAATCCAATTGCATTTTCATGTCCTGAATCAAAATATACCATGGCTAGGGTTTTCTGAACCAATTTAGGGTTTCCTTAAAACGGAAAAATTGGACCAAATGAATGCCACCAGTGTGTTTAGAATTCAATTTGTAATCGATTCATGTACTCACAATCCATTTATATTGCTTGTATGGAGTTTTTGAATTATGCAGGGGCCATAGCGTCGAACTTAGCCGATGCTAAGTTTCCAGAAATTCAAATGAAGAAGATGATGTTCTTCGTGCGTGATTTGAATGGCCAGGATTCAATTTCGTTTAAAACGGTTCCGTTTCAATTTCATGACACCAAGTGCGCGTTGGCTCAGTGGTTAAGGCAGGGAAGCGTGACGTGTTGCAAGGAGGTCACCGGTTCGAGCCTGACCAGGACCATGTATTTTTACAAGTTTGAAAACTAACTTATATTTTTTCTATTTTCTATTTTCTTTCAATATTTTTCATTCTATTTAATTTATCTCTAATGTTTTTTTTATCATGCATCTAAAAAACTCCAAAAATATTTCTTTTTTGCATAATCATCAGAAAAATGCTTATTTAATTTTTAAAATTAAAATTATTATTTTCGCATGCATATTTAATTTAATTACTAATTAATCATTTAAATGACTTTTAATCGTTTTTAAATTATCAAATCAATTCCAAAAATTACCAAAAATTTATCTCATCATATTAATGTCATTACTAATCAAAAACCTTTTTCGTCATTCAAAAATATCTCTTTTTGCTAACATTTTTCTCTTATGCAATTTTCTCGTATTTTCCGATTTTGTATCTGTTCACAGGTTCTAACGCTTCAGAAGCGTTTTCTTGCTTTTCTTTTTTAATTATGTAATTGCCTATGGGATGTAATAGTTTAATTAGGACTTTTATTTTCCGCACTCTTATTATGTAACTGCCCCAAAGCCATGTAATAGCATAGGACTTTATCTTTCCGCAATTTACTTTCTGCACCCTATAAACTGCTAGTAACTAGGCGTGTATGGCAAGATAAAATTGGACATAGATCACTCATAACTCCAAGATAAAATACCTGAAATCAACACACTCTTTTCACAAATGCACCCCTTAGGGTAATTCTCTCTCGTTGCCTTTACGAATACAAATGGTCAAGTCCCTCGAACGTAGAGGTATTCTAGCACCGTTGCCTTCAAAACAAATCATCATAGTCCCTTCGATACAAAGATCATAGACCTACGATGTCGCCTACGAATACATGATCTTGACCCTCGATTGTCGCCTACGAAAAAATGATGATAGTCCCTTCGAATGTGCTAGGATACTTCCTACAAGTTGCCTTCTATGACCATCCGATGTCCCTTCGAATGTCTCGCTTACATTCGACGAATAGGGTTACCTACCAGTTAATGGTATGGATAGCGCTATTCTAAAGGAAAGTAAAATAATACGAAAATGACCAATTCTGAGTAGGTAATAAGACTTTTAGTTGCTTGCTCTATCAAAAATATTTTTTACACCTCACACTTTTGTCAAAGTTCAACTTCTTTTCAAAACGAAACATTTCCGAACACTTTGTATACATTCCTACATGAATCATTACAAAGTCAAAGGGAAATGCCTTTTCAAAACATTTTTGTCAAACACACAGAAAGCACTTTTTAAAAAATGATCTAAGAGCAACTAAGAGCCCGTAGATAACTACGGATGAAAAGGGGTGCTAATACCTTCCCTTTTCATAACCTTCTCCCTTACTCAGAATCTAACGAAGGTCTTTTTCTGTACTTTTTACCTTCCCTTAATTGGATAAAAGAAAAGTCGGTGGCGACTCTTGCTATCCGCACATTTGCGATACAAAATCTCAAAGTCAGTTCACCGTATTACATAATGCACAAAAATTGCCTTGATCATCTCTAAGTTTCCAAAATGTCACAAACAAATGAAGATTAAGCATGAATCACACGAGTTAACAAAACTATTAGACACTCAATATTTGGTATAAGGTGGAAAGCTTCTCACCTCTGTGTTTTAAGTCCTAATGATTCGAATGTGAACATAAATTTTTTTGTACATGCCAAGATATTTTGCATAAAGCACAAATTTCATAGACATGTTAATATTCTACAAAACGATTAAATATGTACCTTATTTGTGGATCGAGTCGAGAATTATATCATCACCATCACTTTTGGTGAAACACACTTACTTGCTTTTGAGTATCGTTGAAAAACCGGGACAAACAAAAGAAGTACAATTTAAATTAAATAACCTATAATCTTAAAATAAAATAAAACAAAACAAAATAAAATAAAATAAAAGACACCCCAAAATGGTGTTTCAAACTAAAAATAGTACTTAGGCTCCATGCCTACAAAATGCAAATTTTGGAATTACAAGCACATCCTAAAAAGGGATGGCAACCAACAAAATTCATTAAGTTTAAAAGCAACTAAAACCAAAACAAAACTAAAACAAAAAAGTACTAAAAATAAAAACAAAGAAAATAAAAGAACATCAATCTGAAGCCTCCAAGATGGAATCTCCCGGAGTCTCAGAACCAGAATCAGATCCACCCTCTCCATCATCATCACTCTCCTCATCACCATCGCCATACCTCCTCCTCGATTTGGCCCGACCGGGCCAGCGGCGCACTCATTCTTTGGCTCGACGAGTGAAGTGATCCACCCCCGGCTCTCTAATTTGCAACGCCAGTTGCTCTATACTCTCGTGCATGAACATGAATGCCCGCTGATGAGCAAAATGCATTTGCCGGTTCTATTCTTCACCTGGACCGGCTTGAGGAAGTGCAGCAGCTACAGGAACAGCCCGGGCTGCAGAGTTATCATCCAAGGCCCTACAATAGCGCTCACAATAGCTATTGTCAATGACCCCATCTATCGTGAGGTGCCCCACAGCAGGAAAAACAACTTTGTCCCTTTTCAGAAGACCCATGATCAACCCAGGATATGTTAGGAAACATTTTATATGCTCCCCCTGGAGGTATAACTTAATGCAACCCTCTTCAACTCATTAGCAATTAACTGGCCGAAATCGATTTGCGCTTCATCCAGCATGTAAGCAATGAGGCCGGCAGTCTCCATGGGGATTGAGGATGTGTGGCTTCTTGGTCTCAGGTTGTATAGTGCCACACACATCAGAACACGGGCACTTGTTTTAAGGCTGGACCGATTGAATTTCAGAGGTTGGCCAGCCCTGTTAAGCTCATAGGAGTGCCCGGATAAACACAATTTCCTCCTCAACATATCATGATCCCAATTACCACGAGCCAGGTGCTCATGGTAAACATCCAACTCATCTTTTGGGGCTGTCCAATTAATGCCCAGGTAGTTGTTGATAGCAGAACGAGAAAAGGATACCACCTTGCCTCGCACCAAAGAAGTGAACGGGAAATCTCGCCCCTCAATGGGAATGGCATTGGCATAGAATTCCCGGACCAGCTCAACATTAACTTTGGTTTGGGGCTCACACAGAACACCCAAACCATAGTTATCCAGGATAACATCAGGGGTAGAATAGTGGCCATGCTCTCGGAGCCGGATGATTCTCTCGGTCCAAATATTACGCTCCTCGAGCTCTTTATACCGTGCCTCTTGAGCAGGCCCCAAAAAGCGATTGCCATCAAAAGAACTAGATCGTGAGGATCCAGCCCCGACGGAAGAGATGCGCTGACGCTTAGGAGCCATCTGAAAATAACACAAAAATCAACGAAAAGTGACACCGAGATGCCCGTTAGAGAAAAATCATGCAAACAGCAGTAAAAATCAACCAACCAAAGCATCAAAACTAATCAGAAAACACAAAGAACAGCATAAATTTTTTTCAGGATGTTGCAAACCGCGCTAAGCGCGCTCTGCGATTTCCAGAAATTCGCCCATGAAACAAGCCCTAATAGGAACAAAATTACAAACCTAAACATCCTCTACAATCTAAACAACCTAATCCTAAGAATATAAACCACAATCCTAAACCCTAAGTTCCTAAATTCTAACATGCAAAGGGCAAAACTATGAAATTAGAGAGGGAAAACAAGAAAATAACAAACCTTGATGATTGGGATGGTTGATTGACACAAGAATTGCTAGAAACTTGTTGATTTGGGGTTGGGGTTTTTGGAATTTCTTGAGAAAGTGAAAAGTGAAGAGTGAAGAGTGAAAAGGGTTGAAATAAAACCCTAACTTATTTAAAAACAAACCAGGCCACAAGTTGGGCCTAGGAAAACCACATTTTCAAAAAAAATAATTTTACACGCAGACCGTGCTAAGCGCGAAATGTTCTAGAATTTGGGTCAAAATGCGCGCTAAGCGCGATCTGCAGAATCTTGAAATTTTTAGAAAAATAGAAAATTAACTTAAGGGACAAATCAAAATGAGTGCAATATAAATACTTACAGTGTTGGGGTGCCTCCCAACAAGCGCTTTGTTTAACGTCGGTAGAGCTCGACGGTCCAGGATGATCAAGGATCATCAAAGTAAGATGCGGCAATGTCGCGGCTCACCTCTCCGCAAACATACCTTTTCAAACGCTGCCCATTCACGGTCCATTCACTCTTTCCCTCGGGGTCTTGCAAAACAACGACACCATAGTCTTTCACGTCCTTGATTAGAAAAGGACCAGACCACTTTGTCTTAAGTTTTCCCGGAAAAAGTCTCATTCAGGAATTAAACAAAAGGACACTTTGCCCCGGTCGAAATTCCTTATGCTTGATCTTTTTGTCATGAAAAACTTTCACTTTTGCCTTGTACTTCCTATTGGAATGGTACGCTCCATCTCGCATTTCATCCAATTGCACGAGTTGCACTTTTCTCTTATCACCCGCCAAAGAAGGATCAAAATTCAAGAATCGGAGAGCCCATAGAGCTTTGTGTTCCATCTCCACAGGGAGGTGACAAGTCTTGCCATAAACAACCTGAAACGGGGTTAGTCCGATAGGAGCTTTATAGGCGGTTCGATACGTCCATAAAGCTTCATCCAATTTTTGTGATCAATCCTTTCGAGAACCCGAGACAGTTTTTTCCAAAATCTTTTTAATTTCCCTATTTGACACTTCGGCTTGACCATTCGCTTGCGGGTGATAGGGAGTTGTCACCTTATGCTTTACACCGTATTGTTTCAAAAGTTTTTGTAACAGTGTATTGAAAAAATGTGAACCGCCATCACTAATTAACACCCGAGGCACACCAAACCGAGAAAAAATGGTTTTCTTTAAAAAATTTATAACGGTTTTGGCGTTGGCCTTAGGTGAAGCAATGGCCTCCACCCACTTAGACACATAATCAACGGCCACAAGAATGTATTCATTAGAAAACGATGAAGGAAATGGACCAACAAAGTCAATTCCCCAACAATCAAACACCTCAACTTCCAACATATTATTCAAAGGCATCTCATCCCTCTTTCCTATTCCGCCACTTCTTTGGCATTTATCACAACTCTTAGCATGAGCATAAGCATCTTTAAATAACGAAGGCCAATAAAATCCTGATTGTAGGACTTTGGTGACCGTTCGCAATCCATTGTAATGTCCCCCACAAGGGGAATTGTGACAATGCCAAAGAATGTCTTTTGCTTCTTCATTAGACACACACCTCCTTAACAAACCATCACTACTCAACCTAAAAACATAAGGTTCATCTCAAACATAATACTTGGCATCGGCCAAGAATTTTTGCTTTTCATTCCATGTTAAATCCTCCGGCATTAATCCCGCGGCTTTGTAATTTGCCATGTCGGCAAACCACGACCGCTCTTGGATTGCAAACAACTTTTCATCCGGGAACTCCCCCCTCACTTCCTTTTCTTTTTCAGTAATTTCCACGTTCACTAGGCGGGATAAATGATCCGCTACCAAATTCTCCGAACCCTTTTTATCTCGTACCTCCAAATCAAATTCTTGTAAGAGAAGAATCGATCGGATTAACCTTTGTTTGGAGTCCGGTTTGATAAGCAAATATTTAATCACCGAGTGATCTGTGAAAATCACCACTTTTGAGCCAATAAGATAAGGACGAAACTTTTCCAATGCATACACTATGACAAGCAACTCTTTTTCGGTTGTTGCATAGTTAATTTGAGCATCGTTCAAAACTTTGCTTGCATAATGTATAGCATGGAAAATTTTGTTCTTTCTTTGGCCAAGCACGGCTCCCACCGCATAATCACTAGCATCACACATTAGTTCAAAATCAAGTTTCCAATTAGGTGCGGTGATTATGGGTGCATTGATCAAATTTTCTTTCAATTTTTCAAAAGCCATTAAACAATATTTATCAAATATGAAAGACTTATCTTTGTTGAGCAAGTTGCTCAAAGGCTTTGCTATCTTTGAGAAGTCTTTGATGAATCTTCGATAGAAACCCGCATGTCCTAGAAAGCTCTGAGTGCCTTTAACATTGGTAGGTGAGGGAAGCGTCTCGATCACATCAATCTTTGCTTTATCAACCTCGATTCCTCTTGAAGATATTTTGTGTCCAAGGACAATTCCCTCGGTCACCATGAAATTGCATTTTTTCCAATTCAAGACCAAATTCGTATCCACACACCTCTTCAAGACGGTGTTCAAATTTTCCAAGCACAAATCAAATGACGCTCCAAAGACGGAGAAATCATCCATAAAAACTTCAATCATTTTCTCAATCAAATCGGCAAATATGGCTTGCATGCATCTTTGGAATGTTGCCAGCGCATTGCATAAGCCGAAAGGCATACGTCTATACGCGAATATTCCAAAAGGACATGTGAAAGTCGTCTTCTCGTGATCTTCCGGATTCACCGATATTTGATTGTACCTCGAGTAACCATCCAAGAAGCAATAATATTGTTGACCCGCGAGTCTTTCCAACATTTGGTCCATGAACGGAAGAGGAAAGTGATCCTTTCTTGTTGCTTTGTTAAGCCTTCGATAGTCAATACACATTCTCCATCCCGTTACTTTTCTTGTCGCCACTAATTCATCTTTATCATTCGACACAACCGTCAAACCTCCTTTTTATGGAACCACATGCACCGGACTCACCCAAGTACTATCCGAGATCGGATAAATCATCCCCGCTTCTAACATCTTCACCACTTCTTTTCGAACTACTTCCTTCATCACCGGATTCAAATGCCTCTGAGGTTGGGCTACCGACTTGTACTCTTCCTCCATCATTATGTTATGCATACAATAGGCCGGGCTTATGCCTTTCAAATCGGCTAAAACCCAACCAATCGCATTTTTGTTAGACTTCAAGACTTGAATTAAGCTTCCCTCCTCCTTCTCCGATAATGTATTACTAATGATTACGGGTTTCTTACCTCCCTCCTCAAGAAACACATACTTCAAGTGAGATGGTAGTGCTTTCAACTCAAGTTTTGGCTCTTCGTCTTTGGGATCATTCTTCAAAATTTCCACTTCTTCCTCCCATGGATGCATTTCTTTAGAAATCTCCATCCCTTTTAAACACTCCTCAAGATCTCGCCTATCATCATCATCATTCACTTCTTCTATTGCTTCCTCGATAACATCAATTTTGAAACAATCTTTCTTATCAATTGGATGCTTCATTGCTTCAAAAAGATTGAAGCAAATTTCTTCATCTTGAACCCTCACCTTCATTAAACCATCATCAATGTCAATCATCATTCTAGCCGTCTTCATGAATGGACGACCTAGAATTAGAGGTGCATCCACGTCTTCCTCCATATCTATCACAACAAAGTCAACCGGGAAAAAGAATTTGTCCACTTTGACCAACAAGTCTAAAGCTACACCATGCGGGCAAGTAATAGACTTGTCCGCCAATTGCAACGTCATTTTTGTAGACTTTAATTCGATGTCCCCCAACCTCTTAACAATAGATAATGGAATAAAATTTATACTTGATCCCAAGTCAATCAATCCTTTACCGACATAGACATCCCCAATGGTAACGGGCAAGGTTACACGCCCCGGATCACTTTCTTTTTTTGGAATAGTGCGTTGAATTATCGCACTACAACATGCATCAACCATTATAGTTTCTTGATCCGTGTACCGCTTCTTTTTTGTCAATATGTCCTTCATGAATTTTGCATATTTCGGCATTTGCTCTAATGCCTCGGTGAATGGAATATTAATTTGCAATTGCTTAAAAATATCCATAAATCGACCATAGTGCTTAGCATCATCCTTTTTAGAAGGAAGATGAGGATAAGGTAAGTTTCTTAATGGTAGAGTGACTTCCTTCTCCTTTCCCTTTCTCATTTTCTTCTTCTTTTCCTCCACTTTCTCCTTTTCAACTACACCATCATCAACATTTTCATTTTCGCCTACAACATCATTTTCAACTAAATCATCCTTCACAACAACATTCTCATCATCTTTTTCAACTACAACTTCCTCAACTTTTCTCTCCACTACTTTATTTTTCTTTTCAACAACTTTCTTTTTCTCATCACAAACTCTACCACTCCTAGTCGTAATAGCTTTGCAATGCTCCTTTGGATTTGCTTGAGTAGTTGGAGAAAATGAGGTCGAAGCACTTTGATCGGAAATTTGCTTTGCTAATTGCCCCATTTGAGTTTCCAAATTCTTGATAGATGCCTCCGTGCTCTTTTGGTTTGCCATAGAAGCTTGCATGAATTGAGCTAGAGTGTCTTGAATATTGGAAGATCTCGCTTGATTTTGAGGTTGATTTTGAGGTTGAGCTTGATTTTGATTTTGAGTTTGGTACGGATTTTGTCTAGCTTGATTGTTGTTGTCTTATCTCCACCCGCCTTGATAACCTTGGTTACCTCTTTGTTGGTAACCTTGGCCTTGATTTTGATAAGGATAAGGAGCTCGTTGTTGGTATCCTTGCCCTTGGTTGGCCATATAATTTGCTTCCTCATTTTCCGGGGGACAAAATCCCGTCTTGTGATCCGCCTTACACAATTCACAACAAGCAATTTGTTGAGTTTGCTTGCTAGATGATCCTTGCATCTCCATGATTTGTTGAGGAAGCCTTGCCATTTTTTTTGTCAATTCTTCAACTTGTTTCGCAAACAATTTGTTTTACGCTACAAGTGCTTCGTGACTAGAGCCAATTTCAAGAACTCCCGTTTTTACTTGCGCACTTCCGTGATCATGTTGAGTTTGGTGGTCATTCCTCCCCATCTTCTCAATTATTTGAATTGCTTCATATGGTGTCTTTGCCATTAAAGATCCACCCGCCGTAGCATCCAACAACAATTTGTGTTGAGGTTGGAGACCATTTCGGAAGATATGAATTTGAGTGAGCTCGTCAAAACCATGGCTAGGACACTTTCTAAGCATGGACTTATACCTATACCAAGCCCTACTCAAAGGCTCGTTAAGTCCTTGTGAAAATACCGAAATCACGGTCTTTGCCTCCATGAATCGTGATTGAGGAAAAAATCTTTCAAGGAATTTTTCCTCCAACACATTCCAATTTGTCACTGTCTCTTGTAGTTGGTCTAGATACCAATCCTTTGCTTTCCCCACTAAAGAATGAGGGAAAAGCCTTTGAAAGTATTGCTCATCTTGGTCTTCCAGAGCTCTGGCCGCACCCGCGATCTCATAGAACTTAGTGAGGTGGGTGTAAGGATCTTCATGGTCATGACCATGAAAAGGACTTGCATAAAGAAGTTGGAGCAAGCCCGTATTCATCTCCGTGAACCTTGCATTTGCTTGGCGAGCAAATTGAGCGGTGTGACGAGGGCTATTTACACACGGCCCCCTCGGTGGTGGTGGTGGTGGTGGTGGTTGATTCTCCTCCATAGTGACTTCTCCTAACACGGGTGGTATAGAAGAAGTAGATGATTCTCCTCTTTCTTGCCTTTGCCTAGCTAGTCTTTTCCTTCTTTTAGCACTACTATTAAGTCTTCTTGCCGTCCTTTCAATTTCGGGATCGAAAAGGAGTTGATCGGCCGGAATACTTCCTCGCAATAACTAATTCCTGAAAAATTCTAGCCACACAAAAGAAACAAAGAGAGAGATTAGTAGAAAAATATCTTAAAACACACAACTATTGCAATACTAGCAATATCAAATGCCAATCCCCGGCAATGGCGCCATTTTGTTGTAGGAATATTCGACGAATCAAGTATTTCTATTTATCGTATCTACAGGGATTGGTGTATATTGTAGTCTTTCAATAGTAAAGCGTATTTTAAGATTTAAGTAACCAAAGGGTTTGTTTTCTAAGCTACTAGTATCATGAATTTCAAGCAAATAACTAAAATAGTCTTTTCAAAAGAGAGTTATGGTTTGGATTCAAGAGAGTTGGATTTTGTTTTTAATTGATGAAGTATGTCAAGATTGTTTCATTGACCTAATTTCATATGCATTCTATTAATTAAGTAATGAACTAGTTTGATGATTGCTATAAATACATATCCTCTCAATCTTGTTGATTTCTCACCAAGATTGTGAGTTTTATCATGTTAATCCTTAAATAATTTCTCACCACAACTATTGACATGATAAACATGATGCTCAATACTTGTAAACACTAACTAACAAATCTATTCATAGCATTTGTTCATTAGTGGATGAATATCCTATGTCTACTTTGAAACATCTTTTTTCAAACAAGATTCAAAGCATAAAAAGATGGAAGAACAAAGATATTCAACTTATATTAATCATCAACCATGTTCATACACAAATGGATTAAAAGAAATACATACTAGTTAGATCAACTACCTCTAATTTTAACACAAAAAGAACTTAGCTACTCATTTCCATGGTTGCTTTGTTCACAAGATTGTTGGAGGAGATGATGAACATTGAAGAATCAAGAAGAACTATGTTTTTCTTTTCGAATTCTATGCCCTAATTTTACAACAATGAATGATAATGATGAAGAAGGGATGTCCCTTTTCTAACACACAAAAACCAGTTGGAAATGAGGGAGTAGGTGGCTGAAAAGGTGAAAGCATGGGTCTGTCCTTTTTCGATTTTTGACCGCGCTAAGTTATCCATAAGCGCTCATGTACAACCGCGACCTGAAGCATGCTTCTTCTTCCAAAAATTCCTTCAAAAAGAATCATCCCAAGAGCTCTTCAAGTGGCCTTGAATCCAAGCTTGAGGGAATCAATATTAAAAACCTATAATTCAAAGGTAAACTAAGTTAAATAATATATTATAGACAAAAACTAAATAGAAACATAATTAAACCAAAATACTATAATAAATACTACTAATTAATCAAAAAGGCATTGTTAAGGACCACAAAATCATGTATAAAATAGCTACAATTTGGTCCTTAACAGGTTTTAACCGGATAGCTAAAGTTAGGCATTCGATTTAAATACAGCGAGAGCGCTTTAAAACGAATTAGATTTTATTAAGTTTTCAAAGAATATTTTCTAAATGCTTATGGGCTAGCGAGAGCAGGCATAGGGCTTTAGGAGTATAATCCGAGATAAGACCATGGAAGTGTGAGTTAAGGGTTTTTAAACTGATAATCTCTACAGAATAATTAAGTTAACCATCTCTATACGCTTAGGTTCGATTAAATCCGCTTAGGTTCACTATATTACGTACCGATATCCGTTTAATTTATATTTTTTCCTTAACCATTATCTAAAAGAATTATTCTCCTTAGCTATATATAGTAACTTAGGATAACAGTAGATCGATTTATAGTCTCTGTGGGTTCGATATCTTTTAAAACTACGTGATAGGATTGTGCACTTGCAGTCTCCCGATTAATAGACGATAAAGTCGCGATCAACTTCTCTACACCCTATTGCAAAATTTTGGTTTCAACTTCTGGTGTCAAATCTCTGCCCGAGAGAGAAATATATGGAAACACTTACTTGGTATGACAAACATTTCTTATTATTCCTCACCTATAATTTGAGATTTGATATTCCTCTTACCATTTTCAACTTCTTGAAGAAAATGATAGAGATTTCTCGTGAGGAAAAGACTTTCCTCATACCTTATGGAAGAGTTCTTTCTGAACTTTTCAATAAGTTAGGGATGGTTAGGGGTGATGTTATAGTTGAGTAGACTGAGAAGTTTGAATTTGTTGAACAATTTTATTTGTTTGTGTTGTTGTAGTTGCTTTGGTGATGTTGTACTTCCTATCAATGAAATATTTAAATTTTACTATTATTTCCTATTCTTGTTTAACTCAATTTTTGTGTTAGTCATTGAAAATAGTTAAAAATACAGCAAATAAGATTCGAAGCGAGGTTCCTTATAGCTATATTACCCCGGTTCTAAAACAAAAATGAGATAATAAGTTTATTATTATTTTATGGATTAAAGAAGGCGCTAAATTATAGTTGTGTTACCTCGGTTTTTTATAACAACGACGTTGGAAACAAAAACTCTGTCATGAAATGTATTATTTGTTATAGTGCCCTTTGAAAGGCACTGTGATTTATAGACAATCATGATTCCCTCGCCCTTGTCGGGTATTTTACAAGTATATCACTACAAATTCCAATGTTCAAGAGATTAATTTCTAATGTAAATGACATAAATAATATTTGATGGCATGCAAATGAAAAAAATATGATGGAAATATTCACCATGTAGTTGCTTATTTTCAATGGAAGAAAATTGAATCGTTGTTTTCAAATTTTAGTCATGAGCCAAGAAACTTTATGACTGGACTTGCCACCAATGGAATGAACCTATTTGGCAACATTATTACTAACTATACTTCATGGTATGTTCTTCCCATATTTTACATGTACATTTGTGGTTGTACATGAAGTACAAATATATGATGTTATCTATGATTATTTTGGACCCAAGACAATCACAAAATGGTATAGATGTTTATCTAAGTCCATTGGTAAAAGATTTAAGAGTTTTGTTGAAGGAAGCTTATGATATTTTTGAAGTGTATTTGTGTGAAAATTTCAAGATATGTGTCATCTTGTTTTGTATAATCAAGACTTTTCTTCATACAATAATTTGTATGGGTATAGTGTTAATTGACATAAGAGTGTCGTATATGTGAAGCTGATACATGCTACCACCAACTAAATAATGAAAAAAGACTATTTACCTTGGGCATTGAAAATTTATAACACCCAATCATCCATATCGAGATTGCAAAAGAATTTTAATGGATAATAAGAGTTTGATATCATTCTAATGTCCTTAATTGGGAAGAAATATTTATTAATGAAAACAATATATTAATGTTGTCCTTGGAATGAATAAAAATATTCCATAAAATATATATGGAAAAGAGGCCGATGACCTTTAATCTTTCATATTGATCTAACATCAATGTAAGAGTTTTTTATGATGTGATGCATGTTAAGAAAAATGTGTGTGACAGTGTAATGAGAACACTTCCCCACATTCAAGGCACGACAAAAGAAGGTAAGAATGCATGTCTCGACGAAGGGAGAATTTTGTTTTCCCTTGCGTATTTTAACCATAATTTCCCTTCATCAAAGATAGCGGTTATTACTGAGGGCCCTAATATATTATTTGTTGGGACTCAATAGGGAACCTTGGGCCTATGGATGAATATCTATGTAAAGCCTCTTTTCTAACCCCAAATAAATATAGCATATAACATAGTAATATAGCATACATACATACAAAGAGTGGCACATGTCGTTTTCCACCCAATAGAAAACCAACAAAACAATTCAACATACACCTGATCATAATCATAACACATATTTAAATCTCATGCTTCATCAAAATATGCATATCACCGCAGAATAGTTCTCCAATTTCATTTTCATCAAATTGTAAATATCATTATATCCCATACTATAATCGTAAACCAACATAATACGAATTCATAACATATCAAGTCAAACGAATCCAAACATCGACACCAAGGCCACACCACATAATATCTCAACATACGAGTTAAAAAAAAAAGAGAATACATAGTATTATCTCATAACAAAACATGAGTTCAAATAACCCTTGTGTTACATGAACAAAGCAATTACTCACTACCTAAGAATAACGGGTAAGCTAACTAAGCTTCCTCAACTAGTCTTGTGTGAAGCACCGCTATCTTCAGAACCAGCACGATGTCGCATAGAACATCACATACAACATAAGAGTGAGAATTCAAGTCATTATATATATATATATATATATATATATATATATATATATATATATATATATATATATATATATATATATATATATATATATCATATAAACAATGTATATGACATACCTACATACAAGAATTCATCACACTTCATATAATAGTCTATACAACATGGCATTAATACATCAAGTACCAACACAATTATATCCAAGCATATCATCACATACACATACACATTTCAAGCAAAACATCACATAAAAAAATATGACTCCAATGCAAATCAATGTGACTCATGCACGTGGTACCATCGTGAACATCAAGTTCACCTCGCTCCCAATTCATTTATCTTAGAACTAGAGCCACGCTCCAGATCCGGACAAGACCAAAGCCACCATATGTGAACCCATAGTTTCACCGCATATGTTTAACTCAAGGATCAAATCCAAATACCGTAGTACAATCTCCCCATGTTTGCATGTGCAATTAATCACAACATATGCAATTAAGATTTTCCACGAACCTTAATTATCAAGCATATCACAATAATTCAACACCTTGAATTATCCACCTTTACACAACAAATATACATCATGGTATTACCAACAACAAAACAATACACATAATATTCACCATCACCACACACATTACAAATAACATATAATATCTCCATCATCACATAACACAATTAGCATATAATAACTATACTAACTTATGTTATTCATATTTCACCAATTTCATGACATACATATACATATACACATATAATTCTACACAAATCACATAATGATCCAATCATCCAATGCCAACAAACCTAGCTCTATCATGTAGGTTATTTCATTAGCTTTCTAACAATTCGAACAACGCCTAAAATGGAGTTACGGTTAAAAAGTTACGACCGTTACAAAATTGTTAGAAAAAGTTGTCTTATGAGTCGACGCAAGGGATTCATAAGTCGATGCAACAATTAGTCGACGCAAGAACTACATGATTCGATGCATACTTGCTGAACAACTCTTCCTAGCCTTGTTGGTTGTTACGCACCGACCCAACCTTCTTTATGAGTCGACGCATGCTGCAAAAAAATGTTTTTTCTGCATTTTTTCTTATAAACAACACAAATTTTCTTCAATTAAATATCATATTTCATTACCCATAATTATAACTATCAATCTTAACCACAACCTATCATTATAACATAACAATACTCATTATATTCCATTCAACACATCAATTTCTATCAATTTCATGAATTTCTACGCAAACCCTAACATATGAGATTCTTAGATCTAGAAATTGAAATCAACAACAAAACCTATCATGTTACTACCCATTACATACCATACATACTCATAATAACAAGGATTCGCCCCCTTAACTCTTGAAGATTCCTCTTTTCCTCTTTTTCCTCTTCTCTTCTCTTGAGTTTTTCTCCTCTTCTCTTATTTTTCACAAATGAATCTCTAATTCCAAATCCCCTTACTAACTAGTAACTTCTTATTGGGTTAGTGACCCACACCTCCTTATTATTTCTAATTCTAATTATTAGGCCAAATAACTTATTTCTATCATTATTTTTACCTAAATAACATAATTAACACATAGTCATAATTAAATAATTAAATAATTAAACAATTATCATGCCACCTAATAATTAAATAAATAAATAATAAGTAAATTATCTAATAAAAATCGGGATGTTACAATCTACATATATTTTATGAATCCTACAGGGAAGTTTAAGCCTACGGGGACTCCTTGTGGAGCATGAGACATTATGCACCTACAGTTGATCAAAGTGTATACATGAAAATGCATATTCCACTAAGGAAAAACACAAGCAGCAAATATAAAAATATAACATAAATATCGTAAATAAAAGTTTGGCAATTACAAATGAAATGAACCACCACACTGGTGGCAAGATTATCCAATCAAGTTCAAATAAATATAAAAGCAATAAAAATAATATCCTATTTGGGGAGAACTTATTTTTGCGAGTTCTCTATCAACACTATAACTGGTAAAACGGGCTTCATCATCAGGAATGCATGTTTTGTCCATACTTATTTGCAGAGCGGACCAAGGTTTTAGGTCTTCATCCTCCAATATTCCTTCTTCGCCTCCCCATTTTTATCAGGAATGCATATTTTGTCCATACTTATTTGCATAGCAGACTAAGGTTTTAGGTCTTCATCCTCCAATATGCCTTCTTCGCCTCCCCATTTTATGGGCACATGTTTTTGTAATTTTTATACAAAAAATATGTTGTACCTGCGAGCCGCCATGCCTTTCCCTCATTTATTATACGACAAGTCAATATTTTAAGTCACCGCCTTTCACAATGCCCACTATAAAAAACTGATTATCCCAATGGAAACCACTTCACAAACCAATATATCACATCACAACATGAAATTTAGTGACATGATGAAACACGTCGCAGGAACACAAGTCACAACTTATTTGTGACATGAAAAACACTACCCAACTTTGCCAAGTCAAAATCACATAGCAATTTATCAAAATTACCATCATCATTTGTCCCTATAGTTACGACACCAAAAAATCCATTTTGATTTTTATCTTCACCACCAAGTGTTTTGCTTCCCCCTCCCATGGTTATAGAACATCCACAAGAGTCACCATATTTCACCATGCCAAACTCAACACTAGAGACTCCATAACAACCACTGGTTTTCGCTACTCCAACACGTTATGTTATTCTTATTTATCTATATATTCCACAAGAACCACCTATTTTCACCATGCCAAATCCAATGCCAAAAATTTCATAGAAACTAGGGGTTTTTACCATGCCAACAACAAACGTTGATGTGATTTTTCTTTTGGAGATAAGGGAAGTACAATAAAGAAGAAGTTAATATTTTGTGAAAATGAAGAGGAGAAAGAGGGGAGAAAGAGGAAAGAAGGCATGTAAAATGAAGAAGAATAAGTCATTGTTTTGTGAAAATGAAGAGGAGAACAGGGGAAAAAAGATGCAAAAAGAAAAAAAAAAGACGTTAATATTTTGCGGAGTGCTAAAAAACACTAATTAACCACGTGTTTTTCACATAACAAACGAATTTTTAAAAATTTTAAAATTCCCTTCAAATACAAAGACATTGTAACATGCGTAAACCTGTTTAGGCACATGATTTTCACTTTGCAACGATTGATTTTTACGTGGCAAAAACACATCGATGGGAACCATTTTTATTGTAGCGTTTTAGCGAAGTTAATGTCACATCACAACTTCTCTTTTTTTAACGACATGTTTTTCACAAAAAAACATTACATCGTTGGAGATCATTTTTCTTGTAGTGATCCACGCACATCTCATTTTAGAACAAACTTTTGTAACGCAAATCTAAATGGAATGAGATTTCCTTATTGCACCCCCAATTAATACATTACCCATTTGCCACCCCAAATCAAGACATTATCATCCTCCCTGACAACCTGCTAAGTAGGCATCACCTTCTTGGGAGGAAGAGATATATATGACTCTTTATATAGGGGTCTCTGGCTCTAAATATTTAATTTTATAAGTATTTTAAATATGAAAAACCAAGATAAAACAAATTTATATTGTTGCTCAATGAGTATTTATAAATAAAAAAAAGAAATTGAGGATCTTTTATGCTTAAGCATCGTCACCAATTAAAATATCATTAATAAAACAATCATGTTACAATTCAAAGGATCCCTTTGTATATAAATCCATTGAACCTGTTTAGTTTGAATAAATCACTTCTATAAATTCAAAAAATTCCTTTTTATTTTAAAGGCTTTATTTTGCCAAAAACATAACAATACATTAGGCTTTTGGAATTCCAACAAACTCCTCTATGAGATGCTCGACTATTTTTCTAGATGTAATCTTATCAATTTGGTATGCTTTCATCTCATTTTTCAGACCTGCAACAATACGAGTAAATTATTAGTACACGCATTGCACTTTAATGTGAGTGATGCACATAAATATTTATATTTTGAAAATAAAAAATAGAGAATTTTTTTTCTTTTACAGCCATTTTAGAGGATATTTAAATTTAATATCATGGTGTTACAAAATTAAACTCTTTCCCATTAAGCCATTTCCTCAAATTCATGCACATAATGTAATTTAAATGTGCAATTGAAAAAGAATCATAATTGAATCCTAACCTGGGATTTGTAAAATTTTGAGTGGCAGTCGAGAGGCATTAAAATCGAAGAAAAAGAGTAAACTCTCCAATAGCTTCACGGATTCAGTTGATACTAAAACTTCTCTCTAAATAAATGCATTTACAAAAAAATATTCACAACATTAAGCAAAACTCCAAAAACTATCATATATGATACATAAGAGCACTAAATTTAGTCATAATGGAAGAACGAAGAACTATGTTATTTTTCTTGGAATACTACATATTAGAGAATAGTACAGAAAAATGAAAATCTCATTGATATAACAAGGAATGTCATGTGGTTTTCTTAGATTAGACTCATTTATATAATATTGTCCTATACTTTTGTGATCTCACTTAGTTCGCTAAGCTTTGATTACTATAATAACAAACTACTTTATTATTCTATATTGTTTGTGTTTATTGTTATGAATTGTTTACAAACATATCTTAAATTGTGTTTGAGAATGAAGAAAGATAACACAATTATAATTGTAACATCTTTAAAATATTTCAAATAATAAATTTGAAAACTATAAATTGTATTAAAGAAGATATTTTAAATAATATAATTCAAAAATTCTAATCATGTCCACAAACTAGAAACAATCTACTTCTTATTTGTTGTTGTATTTTCATTTGAATCTTATATAAGTTCCAAAAAAAATAATTCAACTCAAAATTAGACTGACACAAGAAGGGTAAAAAACAACAAGCACGGAAAAAATCCAACGACTAGGGAATTCCTAAAAAGAGATCGAACTCTAAAGAAAACACTCATTTTACGATTCACCATTGAAAAGAAGACCCTACTAAAGCTCATATCACCAAACCCACTACCAAGATACTAGAACATGTCAGAACTCTTGATGTGTTAAAAGTTTAAGATATGGGTAGAGTTTTAAAGTCTATCAGCAAGGACAAAGAGTTCAGTGTTGACTGGTTAAGAGTTCCAAGTAAAAAAAATAATTACTCGAATCCCTTACTTTTCATAATTGTTGACAGACCATAAAATAATTTATCATTACGCACTAACCAAATAGACAATATCATTACGCACTAACCAAATAGACAATACCACCGCATACCAAATTATAGCAAAACCTCCCCTTAGTTTAACATTCACTCCTTAAGATAAAATAACTCAAAAAACAAACTAGGTTCCTTAGGATGATCCGAGGCATATTCATACACTAGATTACAAGCGACAAATAGATGTGAGGCATATTCAAGCGAATCCCTTTAAGATAATCCCCCGGGTCAACAATGACCTACCACTTGAATAAATTATCTATTACAGGAAACCTATTTAGCAATAAATTTTTTTAAAAAAAACCTCCACTTTAAAGGGAGCCCAACTATTTCATATGAACGGAATAAGTAGGTTCTCCCTAACAAACTGATCCTAAACTAGGAGAGACGGGTCTGATTGGAATAAGTAAGTAGACACCATAGAAAAGAAACCATCTTTGATGAATCCTAAGAATTTATATTTAATATGTATTATTATATTTTTTGATTTTGTCTCTAGGGTATTTTTTAATATGAATGGTGTATCATTTTAATTAGTAGATTTCTTTGATCTAATAATGAAGAAAAAAAAGTGCTCCTTACAATATTAATTTCATTTGTGCAAAGTTAATTTTATAAACCTAAAAGAGTATTTCTTATAGAAAAAAATCAAACATCCAAATAAAACTTATGAGTGTGTTCTACAATATCTATTAAATAAAAGAGAATATATGAGTATGGTTTACTTTCTTATTCTCTCATGAAAACGATTATATATATGATCAATTGTCACTAATAAAAAATAAATTAGTATATGTAAGGTATGTGCAAACCTTGAAGTTCTTTTCTTCGTTATAATACCCTGAAACGATGATGAGTGCTCGAAGTTTCTCTGTAACTGGAGTACTAAATATTTTATTAAACATTTAAAAAATATACATATTTTACATATAAATGTATTATAACAAAAACATGAATATTATTATAATTTAATCATGAGTATAGCTAATTTTTCACTATCTATACTCATATAAAAATATAAAAAATGTCAAAAGTAATGTGTATTAGAGCATAAGTGAAATAAAACTTGAACCTATACTTTTATTTGTCATTGTTATAAGAAAATATTTATTTTTAGATTTATTGAATAACTTATGTATCTAAATTTTTTATTTATAGATTAACTACATTAATTATTAAATCAAATTTAAAATCAAATTTTTATTTAATAATTAATAATCAGAGGAATATCATGATAATAATGTAATTAGAGATAAGATTGTCAAATTCAAATTTTTAAACTAAGTTCATTTTACTTAGATGAATTTGATAGGTGACAAATCTGACATATGTGAGTTTGATGCTTTGATGTTTTGGTTAAATAACATATATTTTAGTTTAATAAGATTGATTATTTGTTATGATTTGTTTCTTGTATATTTCTTATGAGTGTATATTTATGTTATTTTATTATTTCTTTTTTCAATTGTATCTTTTTTATCAAATATAATACCAATTATCTTCTTTAATCTTTCTCAAAGAACCAATTCTGCAATGACTTGATTCGAATCGTACACTTCCTACTTGTGTTTGTTGTGTCCTTATACTTTTTGTAGTTTCTTATCTTCTTATTATTTTCACATTTTTTATTATTCTTTCATATCTTTGATTTATATTAACTCTGAATCTGAATTATATAGGAAGGTTAAAAATTTTCTGGAGTGGTACAATGCAATACAATTTGAGATTGATGTCTTCTTGTGTGAAAAAAGAACATGATATTTAATTTCTCAATCATCTGACAAGAAATTGATTGGTTGGCGTTAATTGTGTTTTTAAAATTAAACACAAATTTGATGGAAAAATTGAACGAAACAAAGCATATTTAGTTGCTATTACAAAAAATATAACAATTTGAGTTTTTCTCTCCGTTGTTGTTAAAAAAATGACCTATTCACGCACTAAACGTTTATAATACATTTTTACATAGTAATTTGTATGACATTTATATATATGAAACTACGTATTGGTTTTAGTCGTCAGGGAAACCTCTTATATGTAAGTCTTTATAGGATCTTAAATAGACATGAAAAACTAGTATTATCACTACTTACATAATTTGATTGCTTGTTATTATTTTTTATTGGGTTAATAATTATTTTGTCTCTACTATATAAGTGAGTATTGAAAAATCTCCATGTAACAAAAATTTGGATTCGTCCTCTAACATATAAAAATTCTTCTGTTTTGTTCCATCAAAAAATTAAATCATGAAAAATATAACTTTTTATTTTTATAATGACATAAACTGTCTAATTATCTTTTTTAATAGTTATTCATTTTATTAAAATGTCATGTAGCTTTTATTTTTCAATATATAAAATTTTGAACAGTGATAGCCTCTCATAGTAGAGCCTTCCAAATTTGACTCCAAACATTTAAAATAAAATGAATAATTAATACAAAAGACAATTAGACTGTCCATGTCATTAAAAAAATTGATGAGGTAAAATAGGAGTGTTTGAAATATAGTTAACTTAATTGTATGTTTGCATTGAATAATTGAATCATAAAAAAAAAATTAAATCACTAAAATGATTAATAAATTTAACTATTTATTTAAAACAATTCAAATTTAGTTTAAAACCAGTTTTTTGATAACTTGGTTTCATTATATAAAATAACTTTTTAAATAGAAAAAAATATAAAGATATTTAAAAAAATCGAAAAATAATATATTTTCAAAAAAAATAATAATTTTCTAAACAAAATATTAATTTTTCTTGAATAGTTTATTTTCTGAAAAATAAAAACTCAAAAAAATAAAATATTGTTTCGAAAAAACTGAAAATAATATATTTTTCCGAAAAAATATTGAAAGTAAATTAATTTGATGAAAAAAAATAAATTTTCCCAAAAAATAAACAAAAATATGTGAACAAATATTTTGCGAAAAAATAAAAAATACATAAATTTTTTACGAAAATAAAAAATATTCATAAAATAAGTTTAAAATTAGTTTAAAATTCAATTCTTTCAATAAAATTAGTTTGAAATTAATTAACATATTTCAAAGTATAAACTGATTTAACTAGTTCTAAACTGAAGTATTGTAATTAGTTTAATAGATTAACCACTTTTTATTAAAATTATTTTCAATAACTATATTGATTCATTAATGTGATTCAGTTCAATTCAGTTCGTAAATCATGAAACTTTCTAAAAATAAAACAAGAGAGTCTTTATATATTAGGGGAGAATCCAACATTTTTTTACAGAGATTTTTTAAAACTCGTCCATATGACATAAGAAAACATAATTAGTAACTTTTTTTTTACATTCCTTTTGGCTAGCGGACATTTACTTTAGAATTTTCTTTTTTGAACATTTTTAATTTTATCTTATCTATATCAATATTATATAAAATTACCTTTCTTATTTACATCATATTAAAATTAATATATATTTGACACACACTCTCAGGCACGTATTCATAAAGTTGTATCAAAATAAATAATTTTTTTATAGAAGCAGAAAAGGTTTCAAAAGATAATGACCATTCTTTAAATTTATAAAATAATAATTAGAATATATCAATAATAAATAAGAAAAATTTGTTAAAATAATTATTTTGTTATTTTATTTATTGTATTTTTATTTGATGTTAAATAGTTGGAATAGACACTTATTTTAGGATGTGGAAACTAACTAATTAATGAAATTTGATTAAAAAAAACTAATTAACAGAATAAACTATAGCAAATAGAATAAAAAAAGATATTATGTTTTAAAAGGCAAGTGACTTTTAATTACTTCACTAATAAACATTTTATATAAAACTCACATTGGAAACATGTTATTTCATGTGCTAGATTGTCCGTGTAAGAGAGCAACTGTCCAATTGAAATTCCAATACAACTCATGCCAATTTGAGATATTGGTCTTGAATCTGTATTATATTCTGCATTGTCAAAAGAAAATTAAACATTAATAATAAGATGATAAAAATGTATTACCTCTATCTAACTATGTCATGGTGTAACCAAAGCCATACAAAAATATATTCGAGGAACATGATGTGAATCTAAGATGGACCCTAGAATATTTGTAGGGACAAGATTTGAACTGTGGATAAATTATTATGTCTGTCCCTTACGTGTCAACAATTGGTGCTATGGCATATAGTACAAATGACAATTCCACTAAAAGTGACTAATAGCACTCTCTCATTTGAAGGCAACCCCACAAGTGTTATGGATTGTACTAGTTTATTGCAAGCAAACATTATAAAATGAAATGGGAGAAGATGCTTATAAAAATTAACGTAGTGTGATGTGAAAAGAGTAACCGAGTAACCAATAAGAGGTTAGAGACGGCTTGTTGTGCCAACACCTATAATCACAAACACACTTTCGACGCGGGGATGTGGCCCTACTTATTGTTGCATGCTTGTAGTCAAATTTTGGAAGGCTCTCCTATGAGAGGCTATCACTCATTCAATATTTTAATCACCAACTTTTGTTTACTTCTCTTTTTAAAAGTGTTTTGTTTGTTTAGAAACATTGTTTCTTTGAAAATCTAATGAAAAAGATAGAGTTATCATAAGCTTTGGATGATTTTTTTTTAGTTTATTGAATATATCTTTCTGATACTATTATAATTAATTTTTATTTTTTGTTACATTTGAGTATTAATATATTTGGTTCATATATGGATCAAATACATTGATAATCAAATGTACTAAAAAAAATAAAAATTACTTATAATAATGTCTGGAGGGTAAGTTTAGTAAAATGAGAATTGTTTCAATCATAGAAAAAAAATTTGGAAATAAATTTTTAAAATGCATGAATTTCACTTAAGTAAAAATAAAACGGTGTATATGAAATATAAGTTTAGTACAATGAGAATTGTTTCAAACATAGGAATGAAAATTGAACATCATATCATTTTATAAGTCACACGATATAAATATCTTGCATCCTTAAATATAAAATAATATAAAATACAAGAAGATGTAAATCATTGAATTTAAACTAAATGACTGAAATAAATTAAAGTCTCAAGAATTTTATGTAACACAGGATTACATCAGATATTGTATGAGATAAACATTAGATTGTTAAATGCAACGAAGATGAAGATGTTTGTTAGATATGTTGTAAGACTAGAGTGAATAAGATTAGAACTAAAAGTAGAAAAATACATTTATGTGGTTTGAATATGCAGAGAGAAAAACACATAGATTATATTATAAGAGAAATATATTAATTGAAGAGTACTAAAATATTAGGGGTAGAGGAATACTTAATTTTTATTATTTAAAAATTATTAAATTATGAAAGAAAAAATATTAAATTTATTATATTCCAATGAGAATTGACAATAGTCAATTTGATAAACTTATATTATTTCCCTATAATAATGTTAGTTAAAAAATTCTTTAAAAAGAAACTTCTAACTAAAAAAATTAGAGATGATGTTTTTTCTAATGAATATTCATATTTATGAATAATTAAAATAACAGTTATATTTTATAAGTGAAATAACTTAACTGATATGTGAATAAATAATTGATGTTTATAACTTAAGCATTTTTTTCAAAAAATAACCATTATATTAGAAAAATAAAAGAATATTTGAAAAAAAAATATATAACTCAATTTTATAATTTAAAAACAACTTCTATCTCTGTCAAAAAAAATTAAAACTCAATTTTATATTTTAAAAATAACTTTATCTCTGCCAAAAGTTTAAAACCAAACATGCACCAATATCACTAATAAAGTAAGGTAGGGTACATTAGTGAAACATATCCATGGTGTACAATAAAAGTCATTTTTCAGTTGAATGTACAGAGCCACAGCACCATTCATATAGAATATATACGATGCATATTAATCTATGAAATGATGCAAAAATTCATAGTTGAGTAAAAAAGAATACCTTGTCCTTTCCACTTTTTAAAGTCCTTTCTCAGTATATCCTCTACTTGCATAGAAGATAGGTCGTGCATTTTGTACCTCACTGAAAAAATAATCACAGCATGCATGTAAATAATTAAACTATCATATTGTAAAAATAATAACTTTATTATAATGTGATTAAATTTTTACCAAAGTTATATACAGTAATTAATCATTGGTAGAAAATCACATGTACTATAATTGTAGTAAAATGGTGTGGGATGGGACATACGTAGTTGATAGAGACCGTTGCAGCCATAACGACCAGCACCATTGATCAATAATGAAGCTATGTACTTATCTTTAGACGTGGAATGAGGGTCCCTTAGATTTGTAGTGTCCAATAGGATTCCAGATAACTGCAAAACATTTATGAACATCACATGGAATCTGATTGAAATTTGGAAGAAAATAAATAGCGCTATGGAATTGTAGCATTATTAAACATTTAATGATATTTCATTTTTGTCAAAAAGAAAATGATATTTCATTTTTTTTTTTTATAATAATGTATTTTAGTTAATAATCTATCTAGATCCTACCAATTTTTTAAAAACTATTTTTGAAGTGAGAACCCCATATATATTTCATTCAATAAAAGATACACCTTTCCGATATTATAAATAATTTTTATTTTTTAGATTTATTTGACTATTAATGTATTAGATACTACTTTGGACGCATTTATAAGCAACAAAAATCTTTTTAGACTATATATATATATATATATATATATATATATATATAGATATATAGAGTCCTCGTGTCTGTGTCGTGTCCCGTGCTCGTGCCCTCGTGTCCTATATATTATTCTACATGCATCAGTCAACAAGTTCTTGCAATCATCGACATCCTAATAATGTATGCTTGCTCAAGAAGTCACTATATGGACTTAAACAAGCACCTCGTGCTTGGTATCCATGGTTTACTAACTATGTTGCTACCTTGAATTTATCTCATGGCATCTCTGATCATTTCTTATTCATCTATCATCGAGGTAATGATATAATTTGTATCCTTCTATATGTGGATGACATTATCATGGATACTTCCTCGAATTCCTTTTATAAATCCATAATGACTTAAATCAAAACTCAAAATTCATTATGAGTGATTCAAGTTCTCTTAGTTACTTTCTTGGCATTTTTGGTACCAGGTAGACATGAAGTCTTTTTTTGTATCAAAAGAAATATTTTGAGGAAATTATTTAGTGCAAATATATGTCTTCTGGAAAATCATTAGCTACACTAGTGGACACAAAATCCAAACTAAGTGGATCTTGATTAAATCCATATCATGAGCCCACTAAGTATTGTAGTTTTGTTAGAGAACTTCAATATCTGACTTTAACAAGACCTGTTATCACATATGTCAGACAATATGTATGTTTATTTATGCATGATTCAAAAACACAACATATTTCTCATTTGAAGTGTATCGTTCAATATATTCAATGAAACTCTTGATTTTTAGTCTACATTTATATCCTTCCTCCATTATAAGCCTATCATATATATTAATGCATAGGGCGAATGTCTAAACCTCAAATGATTCACATTTGGATATTGTGTATATCTTAGGGAGAACGTCATCTTTTGGTATGTCAAATGATAACCTACATCATATTGTTCAGTGCTGAAGACAAATATTGTGGAGTCGTTAATGTGGTATTCGATTCATGTTAGTTTATGAATCTTAATTTAGAAATGCATTTCCTTGTCTCGAATATCACATTAGTCTTTTGTGATGACATAAGTGTCATGTATGTCTCAGTAAATCTCCTTCCACATCAATAGACTAAGTATACTGAGATGGATATTCACTTCGTGCGTGAGAAAGTTACTCGTGACCAAATTCGTGTGCTACGTGTCCCTTTACACACCAAATAATCGACATCTTCACTAAGGACCTTCCACGACAACTCTTTGATGATTGTCGACTTAGTTTCAACATCGGACAACCTCCAGTATTAACTTCGGTAGTATGTTAGGATATGCAAATATCATTTATATTCGGTGCATATTCTTATGTATTTACTTCCCAAGTCGATCCCATTAATTAAAAAGTTTCCTTTATGATTTTATAATGTCTTGATATTTTAAATATTCTTGTATAAATAAACGATAATGCAATGAAATATCCAAGACAAATATTCTCTTACAAGTAATTGTTATTAAAAATTAGGATTGTATATTATACAATACAAAATTGTTTACTACATGTACTCCTGTTTCAATTCTGGGCCTGTGTTATTTGGGTCTTCCTCATGTTTGGATTGGTTGAGCAATCCGAAGGGGTGTAGTTTTGAAAACAGGAGTACATGTTGTAAACAATTTTGTATTATATATTATACAATGCTAATTAGTAATCTTTACAAAAAAGTCAATTATAAAAATTCAAAATTTAGAGGCAGTAATTAAGAAGTTAAAGTACCAGTAGTTTACTGCAGGATTTGCTAGTCAATAATTCTGGTAAATATGCTGCAAATTTTTCAGCTATAGCTGTACAACAAGAACCTTCCTGTAATAATATTAATATAATATTCACTGTCACTCTTACAATTAAATGATTAAATTAATTTTAAAAAAATGAGATTTATGAAGAATTTAAGGTCTAATTACCTCTCCAGTTGTTACATTTTTTACCCATGGATATATTATATCACCCTGAAAAAAACATACACTCTGATTATTATTATAATTAAAAATTTATTTTTTTTAAATTTGTAAATAATTGATATATTTAATTTATATATAAATGGGATATAGTAATTATTTAATAAATATAAAAAGTAATTTTTTACTAATTGCAGAATTTATTTGAAAGGTAATTGTAATAATAACATATATAGTTTTTTTTTAATTGTAAGGTAATTGTCCTTTATATATACAGGACCAAATTTAGGCAGTATGTGTAAATTAACCTTTCTGCAGTGAAAAATTTCAACCACAGCATGCTTCAATTTCTGTGGTAAAAAAACACAAAATTAATATTTATAGTTAATTTCTAAAAAAATTTATGAAATTAAACAGAATGTCAAATTTATAATTTTGTTACCTCTTGTTTATTGGCAATTTTGTTGCTCTTCAACAATAGTATCTTAAGACTTCCAAATAGATCATAATATGACATATCGATCTGTTTGAAATTAAATTAATCCACACAAAAATAAAATTAATTTTAAAGTGTATAATTATAGTGTAAATACATTTTTTTGGTAAGGACAGTTAATGATATATCAAAATATTAAAAAAAATTGTAAGGAAATTTAATATTTTTTATAAAAAAATAAATAAATTATTTTTCAGGCCTATTTATCAAAATATGATTGTTGGAGTTTATATTGTAAATTACACTAACCTCATCAGCAAAAATTAAGGATGATTGATCAATTTGACATGAATCAAGTAACCACTTGAGTTCCACATGTGAGCCAAGATTTGATCTGTTAATGTTGATAATTGGTACTATGCAGATTTGATCATTTTTTGAAGTTATATTTAGATAGAAAGAGTACATGATTGTTGAAGCCACAGTTCCAACATCTGCATGTAAATAATTTGTATATTATGATTTCAAGCGTTTTGGATTTACATGCACATAAATTTAAATTGCGGCTATGGTCGTGGCGATGCCCATTGCAACATGAATTTCGTCGAAATGTATCGGAAATACACTATTGAAAATAAAGGTAGCTAGCAAACATGTTCGCTCTACATAAGTCTAAAGTAGGGGTAAGCTTGCAAAAATAAAATAGAGCTGGGCGAGATCAACATCGTTAAGTGCGCGAGACTAAAATCTTAGTCTGATTCACGAAGACATGCTACACAAAAGATGTTGGGATAGAGCTGGGCGAGATCAGCATCGTTAAGTACGAAAAGATGTTGGGATAGACATATTTGTAGGCGTGAGGCTAAAACATTGATCCACCTTACATAAAATGCACACAAAATAAATATATTTGATAAGTCAGATTCATTTTGCCACCTTAATTCAGCGATATTTTTATTGTAAATGTAACTAAATCACATTGTAACGGTTGCAGTCACGATTGCAGTTGCATAAACTCAAAATAAGCAAAGAAAGAAAAAAAGTATTTACCAGCATCATCTGATCCCATTACAGCATACAAGAATTTCCCAGGCACACCAACATTAACATCATCCTTTCTTGCCTTCAAATATGCATTGAGCTTATAAATACTTTCACATGATTCAACAATTTGAATTTCTGGTGATACTCCATTATAATATGAAGCAGCTGATAGTGGAAGAAGAACTTTTGATAGTTTTTCTTTTCTTTTTGTAACAGTGTATATCTTTTCCACATGTTGTAATATTGGAGGTGAATATGAATTCTCTTTTTCATTTGGTTGAATATCTAGTTGTATAAATGGGGCTATTTTGCTTGTTTGTAATAACCATTTTTCAGATGGAGAGTGTTCAATTGATTCATAGTTGAAATCTTCCGAGAATGTTGAATTGTCAAATGGCAAATGATCTATGTCATTTTTAGACATGTCCATGACAAGTTTTGAGGTTTTGGTTTCATCAATATCTATAAAAATTCAAAACAATTGTTACTGTTACTATCTGAATAGATTGCAAACCGACGTGTCCACTCCATTTAAATTTGCCTCGTAAAAATCTCCAGAAAAATAGGACGGAGTCGGGCGAACCAACAAACATAATTGAAAATGCGGGACTAAAACCTTGACCCTTCCCACCAAAAAATAAGGGCGTGCGGAGAAAGTATGCGTGTACTGCATCTTTAAACATGATAAAGTCGGGCAAAATGGCGATGGATTGGATCCGTTTTGCCACCCCTATAAATTAATCTCGTAATCATAATCTATGAAACATTGAGACATACATGGACATCCAATATGACTCAATCACTTAGACATCGATAATTATAATAATATGAAAATATAAATAATTCGAACGTAGACATCAATACTGATAATAATATAAAAATATAAATAAATCAAACGTAACCACATGCGTGTCAATGACACTGAAGTGTGTTAGACACTAATCAAATGTATCGACGTTAATAAAACAGTTTTTTAGTTTCTCACCTTTACTTAAAAGTCCATCAAAAAATGGGTTCTCCCTAGTACGAATATAAGGATCCTACATAAATTGAAAATTGTTTAAAGAAAGAAACTAAGGAGCTGAAATAAAAATAATATAGATATAAATTTAACTTATATCAAAATAAATTATACTTAAAAACATCCAAATATTATAAAAAAATTCACACATTAAGTAATGTTAATTGAGAATGAAAATAAAAGCATGATAGAGGTACAAATGAACCTGGTGATTTTGTGTCAAAGCTCCATCAGATTTCATGGTTGGAACAAAATAATCAGGTGTAGAAAACTGTGAGAAAAAGGAAGAAGATGATAGTTTTAAATTAGGCTTAATAAAGGGTACGGCAGATTAAGTAGAAAACAAGAAAGTGAAATATGACAAATATGTGAATTGTTGGAGTCTCCGAAACATTGTGAAATATATGACTTAATTATTATATAATTATGTCTCATTCTTCTTCAATATGCTTAGTGAAATGCAATGGAAATAGATGGTGGCTTTTGCCGTTCTTCATTTAAAATTTTAAGATATCTATAATATCAATAAATCCACCATTTTCTATTGTCTAGTACACTTGGCATGTTATAGCATGATCTACAACTATATATTTGATTATAGAAAAATAAAATAAAACGAATAAAACAATTAGTATAGCATGAAACTTAGAAAATTAAAAATAATAATAATAATAATAATAATAATAATAATAATAATAATAATAATAATAATAATAATAATAATAATAATAATAATAATAATAATAATATTAAATAAGATGATAGAAAAAGTTTTGAAAGAATTAAAAGAAATATCAGGATTCGAATAAAAGTATTGGTATGTACAATTTTTATATAAAAGTTCTCTCAAAATCTATTCTACTAAAAAATTCATTAAACTTCAGAAGTTTTAATAACAAGAGATATTATATAAGTTAGGAAAAAGTTCAATTGAATACTTAAGGATTTTATTGTTTAAAAAAATTAGAATTATCTTAATTGACTAACAATTTTTTATTTATTTTAGAAAAGTCTTAATTTACTAATTATAAATGAAAAGAATAAAATTGATAGATAAATTAACGTATTTTATCATGAAGTATTTTTAAAAGTGCAGTTTGGCTAAATTTAAAGATTTATGTTTTCATTTTATTATGAATAACATTAAATTATTAACTTCAAATTTTTGTTTATAATTTTAAACGTTGATTTTGTTTATATCCATATTCAATTTTCTTTTATGTACATCTAGATTCAAATTTTGTTCTTGACTATAACACAATTTTAGAGTTTGGCCCATAACTATGAATGGTTATATAGCGTTTTGGGAGTGTGTTAAGTGAAAACAATACTAGAGAGTAATTTAGGGTAGGTTGAATTAGAGTTGTCGGATTTTTGTGAGTTTTAGTGGTTATTTTTGAAAATAGAATTATGCCGAATGTGATGTTGTGATTATATAATTGCATTATTATAAAATGTATAAATGATTAACGCCGTGAATATTACGATTCTTCATTATACTAAGGTGACATCTTTAAAATTGGTTTAGAAATAACGAAGAATAATGTATAAGAAATATTAAAATGCGGAATGTACAAGTTAAGGGAAGAGAGAAACATAAATATAACTTATCTTAATCCACCTTCTTAAATCAAAGTAGTCCAATCCCTCTGCTTCTTTAAAGAATTTTGTCTCTTTAAAGGATTTTACACTATGTATCAAAATATTCTAGTAACACTCCATTCTATTAAGAAGTGGAAAACTTTTGTATGCCAAGTTACTAAAACATAGTATGTTGTGCATAACATAACAAGGACTCTTGTAAATCTTGGACTCTGAAATCTTCAATGTTTTCCTTCCAATGTAGGTTTTCTCCTTGTATGATTTTGTCCATAAATAATGCAAAATCTATTGAATATTATTTTTTCCATAAATCTCTCCGACAAGATATGATTTGTTTAAATTCAAATTCAAATTTAAATCTCCATTTAAAGTTGAATTAATCTTCTTCTAGTTGTCAAACAAATCACCTAAGCATATTGCTAAACCAAAAATAAAATTTGATCAAATCTTTGACCAAAAAGTCTTCCAAAATGCAACAACCAAACCAGAACATAAGAAGAACCACCATAACAACATCAACATATGCACAAGTAATAAATCAGTTATACAAACCAGTCTTAAGAGCCTAAGAAGAAATTATGAATTCAATAAAGACATGCCCAAATACAAGGGCCAACACACTGTACTAAAAATCATAAACCTTCAATCCATAGTTTCAGAAGCTTCATTCACCATTAAATCCTTGAGTATTCATGCCTGATTGAATTTAGCTATATAACCCAGTCTTATTCAGCATCTGAGTCACTTTTTTATACTGGTTTCTTCTTCAAAGTCTTCATCTTGGATACAAAAGTTTTCCATTTCCCAAATGTTCCAACATGTGTTTCCACATTTGTAGCAGCAGTTGAACCACCTTCATTGTTCTTGTTCCTCTTAGCTTCAAGAAACCTCTCAAGAACCTTAGACCTCTCATGGATGTGACCCATGTTGAATAACATACACACACACACACTCGAAAGATAGAAGAGAGAACTATTTTCTAAGAACGAAATAAGGATATAAGAACCTATTTATTGCTTGTATTGACTGTCTAGATAAAATGAGTGATTGAAAAAGAATAAATCACCTTTAATATGCATGTACCATGAATAATATGAGATAAAATTTGGCTTTCTCTCCTTACATATTTCCCTAGTATGGATTGATATAGGATCTCACATATGCATACACCAAGTGCACTTCTCAATTGTTCAAAGTGGAAAACATCCAATGGCTTAGTGAATATGAAAACCACCTATTTGTTAGTTGCTATGAGCTATAAATTGACCACATTATCTTCCACAAGTTCTCTAATGAAATGATGACAAATGTCAAAATGATTGGTTCTATTGTGCTATACAAGATTATTTGAAATGTTGATAGCACTCATGTGGTCACAAAATAATTTCATGACATCTTGTTCGACAATGTACACCTTTAGCATTCGTTTCATCTAGAGAATTTGTTTCATCTAGAGAAATTGAGTGCAACTTCTTCCAACAACAATATACTCATCTTCAATAGTGGATAGAGAGACACAATTTTGCTTCTAACTAAGAAATCAGATTGTTATTGAGAAAGAAACATCCACCTAAGTAATTTTTGTCATTAACATTTCCAACCCAATATTCATTATAATACTATACTAGTATTGTATTTGTATCATGAGAAAACAATATGACATAGTCATAAGTCCCACTGATATACTTCAAAATTTTCTTCACTTGAGTGAGATGACTAGACTTGGGTTTCGCTTGATATCTAGCACACACACCAACAAAAAATATGATATCAAGTCTTCTAGTTGTGAGGTATATCAAAATTACTATCATACATCTTTAGAGACTTTGATCTACATCAACTCTATTTTTATCTTTAGACAACTTCAAGTAAGTTTCAGCAGGAGTTCTCTTGTGGCTTGCATCGTCAAGACCAAACTTCTTCACTATGTTCTTAGCATATTTTCTTGGAGATACAAATATGCCTTCTTCCATTTGCTTTACTTGAAGACCAATAAAGTAAGTTAATTAACCTACCAGACTCATCTCAAACTCATACTATATTTGTTGAACAAAATGCTCCACCAACGTGTCTAATAGCCCACCAAATACTATACATCCACATAGATTTAGACTGTCATAAGGTTTCCTTTGTCATTCTTCACAAATATATTTTTGTCGATTCCTCCTCTACTATATCCATTATTAATCAAGAACTCAGTTAACCTCTCATACCAATCTCTTAGAGTTTGTTTCAAACCATATGGAGCTTTCTTTAGTTTGTACACATGATTTGGAAAGATGAGATCAATGAACCCCTTTGGTTATTTTACAAAGACTTCTTATTCAAGATACCCATTTAGAAAATCACTTTTGATATCAATTTGAAAAAATATTAATTTCATCATGCATGAAATACCTAGCAATAACCTGATGGATTCAAGTGTTGCAACATGGGCATATTGTTACTGCTATTTTTTTTCTTTATATGCTTATGTATGGTGTGCTTAATGTTAAATTTATGTTTCACATCTTGGATGTTTTTGAAGAATGTTGTTTTGTCAAAAATTCCAAATGGGAAGATTGTTGTTCCTTTTGGATTGGTTGTATTATGCAAAACAAAAAGAGATTTTTCCAAGTTATTTCTATGAAGAAAGACACATGTGGGAACATATGTCCAAGCATATGTGCTATATATTTCCCTTGTGTGCAGGACAAGACTATTGATGTGTGCACGCGTTTTTCAATTTCTTGAAACGCGTTTTTACTGATGTGTGCAACAAATTTCAAATTAAATCTTTTGAGTGGAGTTGTCTTGGAGAAACAAATTTCAAATGAATCTCAACCATATCGATACGTGATCACTACCTAAACTCAAGGAGAAAAATTCCAAACATGACTGCTATATACATAGACTTTTCCATGCCTTGAGGACCATGAGCGTGGCTGATGATTTTTATTTTAGGTTGAGTCTTTTTGTGTTAATTATACACAATGTTATTGATTCATTCATAACGTATAATAGTTGGTTTGTTTAGTTGAGTTGTAATTTAACATTCATAATTGGGTTTATTTATGTTAATCAATTGGGATTAGTGATTGAGAGAAAGTTAAAGGGGGTTAACATATTTAGGGGGAGTCCTAAATAGAAATATATTAGGGTTGAATTTAAAAGAGGGGTATTGAACAAGGTGTTTGTCCATCTAAGACACTTTGTACTAATTCTATAGAAGAGTGAATTTTCTTTCTTTGGTTGGATGCCCCCAGATGTAGGTGTGGTTTACACTGAAATGGGTTACCAATTCTCTTGTGTTCTTTATTATTGTACTTTAAATTATTTTTGCAGTCATATTGTGTTGAATTTGGTTGGACAAGTTGTACCAAATTTCTTGTCAAATATGTGTCCCTTGAGGAACAAAATTTCATTAAGTAATACCTATTCCTCATCGTTTCTATGATGATTTACTTTAACATGGACATGGGGACACTATATCAATTTTTTCCCGAAAAGAACCAAGAAAGAATTCTGCTAAAGCACTCTTATACATAAATACTAGAAAATTGAGGGTTACCTTTCTTTCGCCTTCTCCTTCTCCAAGTGATAATGTTAGATCTCTCATTCTGCAAGGGTGTGTTATGGAATCATTGACGGTTAGGAGACATCTGCCGCTACATGGACTCAGTTTTAGATGATAGAGTCCTAGTTTATCGAGTGTGTCAGTGTGGAGGAAATTAAACGCTTCAATTATCCACGAGGAATCTTGATATTATGTGGTTGGCTACTACAATGACTGTTTTAATTAATGGTAACTCTATGTTTGAGACCTAGCTTACCTTCTCACAATCTTAAAATCTTATCATCGCCATGTAAGTCGTAGCTTGGATAAGGTTCTCCAATGATGGATCTTAGTTAGACATTTCTTTTGTGAGGATCTCATCTATGAAAAATAATTAGATGGTGCAAGATCAGAGAATTCACCACAAGAAAGTTTGAAAGTTGCAGTAGTTATTTTGGAAGGTTAGGACATTTAAAACCGCCAAAGTTTGGAATCTATTACGGTTTATGTATCGACGTAGAAATGTGTTCCCCAGGCTGTTTTGCAACAGTTTCTAAAACTGTCATACCAACTGTCGTTATAGTTCCAACGGTGGGAACTAACCTAAATTGGATACGACGACGGTTTAATGCTGTCGTGAAAGTTCTTAATTTTTTGTTACTCCTAGAAATCCAAAGGTAAATTTGCAGGTATTTCCAAAGATAAATTCGCATGAAATTTGAATATGCAGGTAATTTCACAGCTACTATATTTCTAAAATAAAAAATTGTATTAAATTGAGACAACATTTTACTCAACAACAAGCCTGATGTGGTTCCTTATAGGAACAAATAATTTAAGAATATTCTAGTATTGATACATGTTCTAATTAGAAATATAATCTAAATCAATAATGAAACTTACTTTTTCACTAATAGTAAAGTACATTTCCAATCAAAATCTCTTTACATAGAAAACATTTATGTTTGACATAACATAAATACATGTTTAAAACCTTCAATATTTGCTTCTAGTAGCATGTCAACATCGTCCGCTCAATCTCCAATAGTTAGAGTTGTGCTACCGGATCTCATTTCAAACAATCTAGTAACCAGTTCTTTTTGCTTCGGAGATGAATGCCAACATATAATATACATGCATATATCGCAAGTTCTTTACATCGTCTTCTAACATACGAGTAAGAGACTATTTGTCAATGATCATAGATATTGCCTTAGAGTTATCTTCTGATGATAATAGCAAACACCTTTTCCTTTGTTATTTGACAAACAACACTTACCTTAATTGCATGAATAAATACAAAAATTCAATCAAAATAAAAATTTAATTTATTGGAATATAACTTTAGGACAAATACAAAGCATTAACATTGTGTAGGAAAGTACCGAGGCACAATAAGTATACACATATGAGTAGCAACTCACGCAAATTTAGTAGGATCAGAATCCATCACGCAGTCATATGGAACAAAATTTAGAAATTTTGATATATCGTAATGTATCGTATAAAACAAATTAATACACGTAGAAAAATGTTAGCAGTTCTTAGGAGCTTAACGAACAAAAATCGAACATTTTAACAGAGTATGCACAACCAATGTCATTAAACATCGCACAACACACCATACACCAAATGTCAGACAATTCAAAGAAGTAGCTACAAGATATCACAGAGGAGCATATCCAACAAAATGATACGTGTAGATACAACTAAGGTAAGACACACAAACTTTCCCTCAGGCTTTAAAACTCTCTTGACCTAAAATATAATCCAGAACAATTTTACAAATAGATAACATTCTCGTTCAAATTCCAACATAAATTAATCTATGTATATATAAAAAGAAAAATACAAACCTCAGAGAGATATTGATTTCCCAAAGTAAGACTAAGCTTTGGCTCCATTAATGCATCCAATCCACCTTTATCAATGACAACACAGAAAGACTCATCTTTAAACTGCAAATAATAAGCATCAACAAAAGCGAGAACAAGAACATTAGAAGAATAAGAAGAAAAAAGAAGGTTAGTCGAGTAACCTATATGGCGGTCATGTCTATGACACGACATCACATGAGAGGTCGAGAACGGAGGTTACTGCAGAGCATATTGGATATGACAAATTTGGAGAAATAAACATTGCTAATGGAAGCATATTCGGCGTCGTAGAGGTGTTCGGAGAGGCGAGAGATCTCGCAACCAGGGACGGGGAGAGAAAAAGACGATGGTGGGGGAGTTAGGATTTGGAGGGTTTGATGAATGGGTCCCTTAAGTGAGTCCAATCGGTGTACTATTCAAAAGAGTTGGGGAGGATGGTGAAAACATTGTTCCAATCGTCTTTGCTTGTGATGTCGTCTAGGGTTTTAAGAAGATCTGTCTTCTTCATTTTCTGGGTGGGGAAGTGAAGATGTGGGGTTTTCCCATTTTCTCAAAGGAAAAGTAAAATTAGGGCGCGAAGGTTTATTTCAGTATTTGTTGATGGGCGAAGGGTTTAGTTGGGTGGCGGGTGAGTTCACTGTTGTGACCTTTGATGGAATCTAGGGATGCGACGGTTGGTTCACCGTCGTGTATATGATGAGTTGTTTAAGGTTTTTAGTGTACAACGCGTGTGATAAAATGTATAGGGGCGACTGTTGATGTACCCTCGTGATAAATGGTTTAGGGCAGTTATTGTTACCATTGTAGACTTCAATTTAGGTGGTTTATTAATAACCATTGTAATTTTTTATTAATTTTTTGAAAAAATTAAGGGTGGTTGGTGTTAACTGTCGCAACAATTGTCTCTATATGTGAATTACGATGATTATCAAGTAATTGTCGCAATTTTTGTGTCTTAAAACTCTAATTTTCTTGTAGTGATTCAACATAGTTTTTTTGGTACGACGCACATGTTTTTCTCTTCATCTCACAGTGGTTTTGGCATATATATGAATTTGTATCGAGGATGATCTGTTCGCAGAATTTCGTGGAAATTAGAAGTCGTTTACCACGTTCGATGCCATTGTTCTATTATAGAGCCTGAATTGGTATTGATTGATGACATATGAATTTGGAACAGTGATACTAATTTCTGATACAACAATGTGGGACGGCTTGCAATATTAGCATGTTGTAATTTATGATTTTTCTAACATAGCATTCCAACGTCCAAGTCAGTTACATAATCTAACATGAGTATAGTTAAAAGTGGATATCATAAAAATATATCTTAAATATAATGTACACTAACTATATACGTTTAGTCATCTCGCTTGAGTTATACATGATTGAGCCCTTTCTATTGGCCTTTGGTTGCAATATGATTAAAATAAAATATGAAGAATCCTTATCCATAAGCTTCCTATAATATAAATTAATACAAGTGATTTAAATCATATTGATTGTAGCTTTTAAAATATAAAAGATTTACTGGATCTGAGTTTGAAATTTGGGTTTTAAAAAGAGTAATAGCATTGAAATTTGGATATTCTAAGAGTACGTTTGGTTTCACGGTGGAATTTCAAAAAAACGTGCGTTTGATTGAAGCTGCTATTTGTAGTTTTTCCTTTTTCACGGTAAAATTCAAGTGGAGCGTGATTTTTATGAGGAAAAAGGTGATCTAAACACTCACTAAATCTAATTTAGTGATTCTTCAAGCTAAGTTTTAAAAAGAATAACATTGAAATCCAAATTTTCTAAATCTGATTTAGTCATTCCCATAGTGGATCTGAGTTTGAAATCTAGGTTTTAAGAAAAATATCATTGATAGATTTGAGTTTTTTAGATTATAATTTTTTGTGTTCTTCAATGGAATTTAGATAAAAGAGATGAATACATGAGGATGAAAAAAATAAATTTAAAATAAAAAATTAACTATCCCAATTAATTAAAAATATATTATTTAAAATAAAAAATATTTGTTTTGGGGGAAGGGAAGGCCTAAGCCCAAAACAAAAAAACAAGACAACAAAAGAACCAAAAGCACGAACACCATCCAAATCAGACCGCAAATTCTCATATAATATATCAGGAGGTTCTCTAAAGATGTTAAGATCCACCTTCAATCTTCTTCCTTCCCTGGGAAGGGTATTGGCACACTTATTCATCTCCCGACAAGAATACATAACCTCAACTTCTTCCATTTGCGATATCAACACCAAAATTTGATTATCCAAATTAGAAAAACCGGACTTATGCTTTCTTGCTTTAGCAAGTAAGTCCAGAGCAACACTAGAGTTCGAATTAATCTCAAACTTCACAAAGCCATTCTCCATAGCCATCTTCAGACCTTCATAGATACCCCAAAGCTCATACATTATCACACTAGTAATACCAATAAATCTAGAAAAACCAAGAATCAAATGACCTTCATCATCTCGAATAACAGCCCCGCACCCATCTAAACCATCCTTATCTCTGGATCCATCAGTATTAAGTTTGACAAAGTCGGTCTAAGGAGGAGTCCAAAATATCTAAGCCATCCTATGCTCAATCTTCATAGTTCTATCATGCATCTTCTTGGCTTGATGGTAATCCCACGCATTTTCTCAATAGCAACAGTAGGATTAAAAGGTCTCTGAAAATGTATGTCATGATTCTACTTATTTCTCCATGTCCATATAATGTGACATCCCATTGCCTAGAAGTTACACCATCCGACATCATCATTCAAACATATCATGAGATTAAGATAAATCCAATCCTCCAAATTAGTATTAAAAATGGCACTTCAGATATTGGAAGGAACACGATTTTCCCACACCTTACTCACCAAGGAACAATCATGTCACGCATGAATAGTCGATTCATACACATGGCCATGGAGATTACAGTTGGCACTGCCATTACCCCACATACTCTTTCTAGCATTCGTGAGATCTCTATCATGCATTATTATCCAAATAAAACTCTTAACCCTTTCCAGAATTTGCAAAGTCCAAATGTGATTCCAAATCTTATTACCATTCAAACCATCCTCATGAGTCAAAATACAATACATAGATCCCACATAAAACTCCTATCATCATTACTTGCAATCAAAAATGTGTCCACTTCATTAGTAACCACTGGAGGTAGCATGGAATTAATATGAAGTTTAAGATTATATGACATCCAAGCACCCATCTCATGCCAATTCCAATCGCCATCGTTCCCTACTAGATCTTTCATAGTGGCATTTATGAATTCAAGAGGAATATCCAGCACAAAGTTATTAATACAACCAACTTTAAGCCATTTGTCAGACCATGCCTTAATCTTCACCCCATCTCCAATCTGCCAACTATCATTCTCAAGAAGATGAGAACTTGTCTTCATAATAGCCTTCCACACATTCGAATTCGAACTCTTAGCCTTCCCACCAGTAAGAAGATTATAGATAGCATACTTTCCTCTAAAAAAGGAGCTACCAGAAGCTCCTTTGCAATTCCACACAAACAACTTTTTATTTGTACTTATCATAAAAACGGATTAGAAGTTACAAGCACAACCAACCTCAGAAAGTACTCTCCAAAGGATTCTCACTCACATAATCCACATCTTTTTCTATCCCATTACCATCATTCTCACACACGTACCAAGTCTCACTATCATTATGGATAATGTCAGCTTCTATATGCTTTCCACATTTTTTGGTATTTAAAATACATTCAGGTGGCTCATCCTCCTCAATCCCATCATCAGTCAGATTTTCTCTCTCCTGCACCTGCACAGTAATAACTCCAGTATCTGTTCCATTGTATTTACCTACCAGTCTATAAAGAGAGTTGTTGTCTTCTATATGGGAGTTATCCAGTCTTGAAGTGCCAAAAATATCCTTCATTCCTCTTTAACTAACTCCACTAGATTTATCTTTTAATTTGATACCACCACGTGCTGCTGCCATTGTTACCTTTTTAGTAACATTTGTTTGCACACGTCACCTACCCCCATCACCTGTAATAACTCCAGTATTTGCTTTATTATTAATTGCATAATTATGTTCCCCCACTATTTTCATATTGGTCAATGCTTCTGCCACGTCATTCCTTGTACTCTTACCAAACATGCTAGACCCATACAAATCCTCATTTAATACCATATTTATGTCCACATTCCCTATCTCATGATCCTTCCTTTTAGAATTCAAAGCAAGATTCTCCTCCTGATTAGCAATAAAGATACCTTTATCAGCATTTAATTCCTTATCATGCGTAATTAATTCCAGATCATCAAGGATTAAAGCGATGAAATGAGACCTACCAATTTTGCTAGCGTCATTAATTTTCAACGGAGGATTGTTTTTCCGACCATTACAGACCTTTTTGATCCTATGTTGTTTCTACATAATTCGCCAAGATCCCTCTTCCACCTCGGTATTAACACTGCCATCTCCTTCTACAACAATCACTTTTCCTCCAGTTTTGTTACTTCCAGTAGTCAAACTTTCACGTCTTTTCCCTTTGTACATGCAACCATCCTTAAAGTGACCATAACGACCATAAATAAGACCAAGCAGATGAAGGCCTTCATACTCTATTTGATAATTCCTGCTATAATGTTGAACATTTCTAACAAGGGTTTGGACAGGTTCACAGATACATATATCCTTGCATACTTTCCATGTCTTGTTTGCTAGTCGTTTTGTCCACTTTGATAGGTCTCCCAATACGGTTTCAAAAATCAGTTAATGCCACTGAGTCATAATATTCAACCGGTAACCCAGAAATTCGAACTCACACAACTACCACATCAATAGTATCAGTGTTTGGTTGAAAATTTGGTTTCCAATCCTTGGCAGTTAGGTAGTGATCATGTATAAACCATGGCCCCTTAGCAAGAGTCGTCTTCTTACCTTCCTCATGAGAGAATGCCACCAAGTAGTAATCATTGCTCAAGTCAATTATGCTTATGATTCCTTTGCGAACCCACATTTGATTCAATATGTTTTCTAGTGCTTTGTATCTGGTCCTTCTTCTTAGAAGTTTGACGATCACACCTCTCTTTCATGGCTTCTGAATGCGTTTCTCCTCATCTTCAGAGAATATGAACGTGGGGCATTCATATCCTCCAACCTTGGATTCCTCCACCGTGATTCCTTCAGTTGAAATCTCCATCTTCGCATCTTCCTCGTGATACTTCAAAAACCCATCCTCCGTGTTTTGCTCCTTCTACCTAGTCATGATTTCCTTGTATGACATCATTCTCGTTCTTTCATACACTAACGGGTCTCTATGCCCCAACTCTTTGATCTCTTTCACTTTTTTGGTTTTCAACTGAAGGAATGGAGACCATATAATATAAGTGTATGATGATTTGAAGAACCTGTCCTTGTTGGAGATTGTGTCAACAAGGACTAGTTCTTGCTCCAATAAGGACGGGTTCTTTAGATCATCCTACACTTATATGCAGGAACAAGAATATCAATATCTGGCCTTTGCCTTTTCCAGTGATGCAGAGCTAGGTTCAATCCATTTCAGTTATACTCATTTGCAGAGCTAGATAAAGAATAAGAGTCTATACAAAGAGTTTTGGTCATTATTAAGGATATTGGGTTTGTGGAGCTAATGAAGATTACGGGAGATGGAAGTTGGTGCGAAACACGAATAAAGGATGAATGTTCTTGTGAAAAGTAGGAATGAGGGAGTGGTGAGAGGGGAAAGAAACATGAGAATTGAAGAAGAAACTACACTTTAACAGTCCCACATCGGTGGATACATAAACATAAATAGAGTTTATAAACCAACTAAGCAAATCTTCTAAATGAATTAGAATTAATCTGAAGGTGTGTGGGTTGGTTTAGGAAAAAATGGGCTTAAGCCCAAATATAAAATTTTGATTATTTAAAAAATATTAATAAATAATAAAAATAATTTAATAAAACGTAAAATAATAATTATAAAAAAAATAATATTTAAAAAATTAAATAAATAATTAATAAAAATGCCATTTGGATTTAAAAAATAATTCAAAAATAAAAAGAAAAGTCACGTGGATTGTCACACAGGCAACATAATCTTTGCTAAAAATATGTATCAGAATCTTTGAGCTGGAAGCTTTTATTGTAGTTGAAATCTTTATTTATTAAGGTCTGCGAACAATAATTTTTTTTGAAAGGGAAAAACCAATACATATTAACCCAATAATAATTTATTAATAGATAAACAATCATTCATCACACACGTTTAATTAAACAAATATATTAATAGTTTAAAAAGGCAGGATGACCAATAAAATGCCACCGTTATAATCTTTTTTCTCTTGGAAAATCTGACAAATAGATTGTCCCAAATGAAAATTTGTGTTGTTCTAAATGTGCGCGTTTCTACCGACAAATAGGAGAAAAGAAGACAGTATGAGTAATATTATTTATTTTTTATTTTATTTAATTATTTATCATTACAAAATCTATAACTGCAAGGTCCTTAAAATAAAATCGAAAAATCTAAATTATAATATGCTAACTTAATGACTAAATAAAATCTCTCAACCACATGCACATTTTCCACTTCCTGATTTTCCCACAGGAAAACACCTCGGTTTTAAAGGAAAATCGCACAAATCAAATGGACAATCAGAATGATAAGTACAATCTACAAATGCTGCAATGAAAAAAGTAATTGTATATTGTTATTATTAATAATTAAGTAGAATATTATGTAGGAAGTAAATAAGAAACTTTAAAAATGATAAAAAAAATAAAGCTTACTATCAATGTTCTTAGCAACAAGAATTAGAGAAAGAAAGATGACAATAAAATAAACAAATTTCACAATTTCAATCATATTTCCACCCTTAGCTTGCAAGAAATATTATATGAGTTTATCAATGTATTATTTATAACCTTCACTCTCTCTTAACGTGTATTCAATCATGTTTAAAGATTATTTTTGAAAAATATATTTTTCAATGCATAAAACTAGAGACGTCTTTTAAGTACATCAAAAAGTTGTGTTTGACTCTTTAGCACACTTTGTTAAGTGGCCACATAAGAAACTTAGCAATCATTCTTATTTTAAAATATTTCTATAGTTTTATAAATTTTCATGACATGAAAGGGATCTTTACAAACGAGAAATAATATTTTAAATTCATCAATGATTCTTCAAGAGAGCATGAAACATTTATGGTTCGCAATTATATATTTTTAATTTTTTTTGTTATATTGACTGAAAGGCGTGTAAAGAGAACTTCAAAAGGCAATTCATTGGATAATTTTCCATTATTATAAAATCAATTTAAATGTATAAATTCCTCTAATTTTAGCGAATTCTCATTTTAAATCGTGGTAATGTTTGTTTTTTGAATCGTCCTCTTGAAATGTTAAAATTCTAAGTCTTTTGTCCTCTAGACAAAAATATTACCCCCTTGTAAAATATATATTTTTGCTTTACCCCCTCCGTTTCGCTCCGTTTTTACACAGTTAAGGAGCATCAAAAAATCATAGAGGGTAATTGAAAAAAATAATTTTACAGAGGTCTATGCGAATCTCTCTAACATTACAGAGAGTTTATATATTTAACCCTAAAAGAAACATCATATTTTCATATTTTAAAACGACTGTCTCAATTTTTCTAGTATAAGTCGTTGAAAAATATTTATTGTTTTATGAAAAAAAAAATTGTAAAAGTTTTTACAAATATATTTTTTATTAATTACATGTCATAGTTAAAAGGAGAGATACTAATAAATATTTAAGGATATAATAGGAGAGTTCATATCTGCTCCATTTACTATAATGTCCGATTATCGGTTTCAATCACAGATATTTGACACGTGTTGGTTATAAATTTTAACGGTTCAGATTAAAGCTGTGAGATATTGGGTCGAACTCTATTGTGTCGAATGATGCTAGAATTGTTAGCATCGAATTGGGCCTGTTTGTTATGTCCAATTGGTTAAGTTAGCTTGTACCCTAAGTTAGCTTGTAATGGGTATTTGTGATAAAAGCCCATTAGTTTAGTATGTTAGGTTTATTATAAATAGCATACTAGTCTCTCATCATTGCATACTGCAAATCCTAATTTAGGGTGAGAGGGTTATTTGTTATTCTTGTATACTTGTAATCTTGTTTTAAGATAAAGGAAAGAATAGCAGTTAATAACCAATCCTTGTGTTCATCGTGTTCTTCATTCTTTTTCCCTACAAGCTTATATGTATTTGTTTCAAGGCATCTGATTCACAACAAATTGGTGCGGTGAGCGTGGAGAAGATGCCTTCGACAAAGTATGAGATTGAAAAGTTCACCGGAGTGAACGATTTCGGTCGGCGCTGAAGATGAAAGCCCCACCGGTTCGCAGGTTGTTTGGAAGCGTTGAAGGAGAGTCACCATGAACGAAGAGTTGAGGCATTGAGAAGAAGGCAATGATAGAAGGCCCACACGCAATTTTGTTGAGCCTTGGTGATAAGGTTCTTCGATGTATCAAAGGAGACGACGACGGTAGGGTTATGGGTGAAACTTGAAAGTTTGTACATGACTAAATCGTTGGTGAATCGACTAAGCAAGCTTTGTATTCATTCAAGATGATTGAAGACAAAGTGTTGGTAGTTGGATATGTTCAACAAGTTGATTCTTGATCTTGAAAATATTGATGTGAAGATCGATGATGAAGCCTTGTTGTGCGTTGCCGGATCACATGCCCACTTCAAAGAAACTCTCTTGTATGGAAGGAGTCCCGACCTTTGAAGAGGTTCAATCATTTGAAGGACTTGAATGAACGAAGGAGCATAAACCTTCGACGGTTGGTGAAGGTTTGACGTTAAAGGAAAATTCTTGCGAAAGGATAATAAGTTCGACAAGAAGAAAGGTAAAAGTCGCAAGTTTTACAAGAGTGAAGTATCCGTATTCGATGCTATCATTGTAAGAAGGAGGGTCACACAAGAAAAGTGTGCCCACTGAAAGATCATGGAGGAAAGGATAATGGCAATGCACTATTGTTCAAGATGATTTTGACTCATCCGATGTTCTTGTGGTTTCGAGTGCAACTCGTCAAGGAATGGATTATGGATTCTAGGTGCACTTGGCACATGACTCCAAACAAAGACTTGTTCGAGGAATTATGTGATCAAGATGGTGGATCCGTATTCCGGAAACAACAAAGCTTGCAAGATTGCAGTGTGGATCCGTGAGATTCAAGCTCCATGATGAGTCAATAAGGTTATTGATCAAGTCGTATGTACTGATTTGAAGAGAAATTTGATTTCTCTTGGTAAATTCGACAAGAAAGGATATGTTTTCAAGGAGAGAAAAGTATCCTAAGAGTCATGAAGGGTCGAAGGAAGTCTTGAGAGGCGTGAAGAAACAAGGCTTGTATACCCTTGTGGTCGAAGTTGTAAGTGGTTCGACAAATGTGGCATCCACGAAACCTTTGTCGAAGATGTAACCGCACATGAGATTAGGCCATGTCGTTGAAAGGGTCCGATCGAATTGGGGAAACAAAATTTGCTTGGTGGAGACAAAGTCGAAAAGTTAAAGTTTTGTGAACCACGTGTACTTGGAAAATCTTGAGTGAAGTTCAACAAAGGCAAACAAAGAACACATGGATCCCTTGATTACATCCATGCCGATCTTTGGGGCCCGCAAGGTGTCCATCACATTCGTGAGCAAGGTATTTTCTATCCATAGTAGATGACTATTCCGAAAGTTATGGGTATTCATTCGTAAGACTAAGGATGAAACTTTTGAGAATTTCAAAGGTTGGAAGACTCGGTCGAAACCAAAGCGTAAAGGTCAAGAGGTTGAGAATGCATAATGGTCTTGAATTTCGCAATGAGGCATTCGGCGCTTTTGTGCTGCCTCGGTATTGCAAGACAGAACACGCAGCACTCCACAACAAAATGGTTTGGCCGAAAGGTTTAATTGAACCATCTTGAGAGAGTTAGATGCATGTTGACTAGTTCTGGATTAAAGAAGGTGTTTTGGGCTAAAGCTGTTTCGATAGCAACATATCTGATAAATAGATGTCCTTCGACTGTGTTAGATATGAAGACACCTGAAGAAGTTTGGTCGGCACATCCACCAAATCTCGACAAACTGAGAGTATTTGGCTGCGTAGCCTATGCTCACATTAGGCAAGACAAGGTCGAACCTAGAGCTCTTAAATGCATGTTCATGGATATCCCAAGGAGTCAAAGCTTATAGGCTATGGTGCCTAGAGTCGTCACGTAAGAATTATCACCCGAGATGTTGTTTTCAATGAAGTCGAAATGGCTTTCAAGAAAACGGATGATGTTGGTCGGTGCGAATATCGACGAAGAGTGGAAGTAGATATTCTGCTGAGGTGGAGCATGTTGATGCCGAATTGCATATCCCGATAAAGTCAAGCGGATGATGTTGATGAAGTTGAGGAAACTGCTGATGACTATCTATTAGCAAGAGATAGGACACGAAGAGTCATCAAACCACCTCAAGGTTTGGGTATGCGATCTTATAGCTTATGCCTTAATCTCGCAAGTGAGGTTCGGACGAAGAACCAAGAGACCATAAGGAAGTTATGAGGAGTCGAATAAGACCGAATGGCTAAAGGCCATGGATGATGAGATGAAGTCTCTTCATGATAACAAACTTGGGAATTGATCAAGAAACCGCTAGAGCCAGTTAGTCACCGTAAATGGATTTTCAAAGTTAAGGAAGGAATCAAGGAGTGGCGTCGAAAAGATACAAGGCAAGGTTGGTTGCAAGGGGTTTCACTCGTAAAGAAGGTATAGATTTCAATGATGTGTTTTCTCCTGTGAAGCATAGGTCCATTCGAATGTTGCTTGCCATGGTGGCACATTCGATCTTGAACTGAACAGATGGATGTGAAGACTGCGTTTTGTATGGTGATCTAGATGAAAGAATCGATGAGGCAACCAAGGGTATGTCGAAAAGGGAAAGGAAGATTATGTGTGCAAGTTGAATAGATCCTTATATGGGTTGAAACAATCTCCTCGATGGAATAGAGATTCGACAAATTCATGACACGATAAGTTTCGAAGTCGGTTCGACCACTATGTTTACTTGATTTTCCGGTAATTCATTTGTTATTTTGTTGCTTTATGTTGATGATATTCTCATAGCAAGTAACAATGTCAAGAGGTATTGAGGGTGAAGGTGAACTCAATAAGGAGTTCAAATGAAGGATCTAGGAGCAGCTTCGATTCTTGGAATTGACATTCAAGAGACGAAGCAATGGGTTATGCTTATCTCAGGAGGCATATTTACGAAAGGTTCTCGAAAGGTTTGGTATGTCAAATTTGAAGCCTGTTGTGACTCCAACAAACCCTCAATTCAAGTTGAGTATTGATCAATGTCCCAGTACTGAGGTCGAAAGAACTTATATGAATAACATCTCATATGCTAATGTAGTAGGTTCTTTGATGTATGCTATGGTTTATACTAGACCCGACATAGCATATGCAGTAAGTCTTGTAAGCAGGTACATGGCGAATCCTGGAAAGACTCACTGGCAAGCATTGAAGTGGATTCTAAGGTACATAAATGGGTCTCTGAACAGAGTCTTAATTTATGGTGGAGCCTTTGGTGAAGATAGTAAAGCAGCAATCGAAGGATATGTCGACTCTGACTATGCAGGTTGTATGGATTCTAGAAAATCCATTTCTGGATATGTTTTCACTATGTTTGGTACAACTATTAGTTGGAAAGCAACACTTCAGAAGGTTGTTGCATTATCAACCCAAGCGGAATATATTGCTTTAACAAGTCGTGAAAGAAGTATTGTGGCTTCAAGGTTTTGCTAAGGCTGAAAATTCAAGGGAAGTTATCACCGTTAAATGTGATAGTCAAAGTGCAATACACCGTCAAGAATTCAGCCTATCATGAGCGAACCAAGCACATTGATGTGAGGTTAAATTTCGCGAGGGTAATCGAGCGTGGAGAAGTCCAAGTGTCAAGGTTTCGACAGATCATAATGTCACGATATGATCACCAAGACATTGCCTAGTTGCAAGTTTTTCCAATGTGCGCTTGATAAAGCGCATGAAGAAAACTAATTGTTAGTTGATAATAGAGTTTGCTCCAAGGTGGAGATTTGTGAGATATTGGGTCGAACTCTATTGTGTCGAAGGATGCTAGAATTGTTAGCATCGAATTTGGCCTGTTTGTTATGTCCAATTGGTTAAGTTAGCTTGTACCCTAAGTTAGCTTGTAATGGGTATTTGTGATAAAAGCCCATTAGTTTAGTATGTTAGGTTTATTATAAATAGCATACTAGTCTCTCATCATTGCATACTGCAAATCCTAATTTAGGGTGAGAGGGTTATTTGTTATTCTTGTATACTTGTAATCTTGTTTTAAGATAAAGGAAAGAATAGCAGTTAATAACCAATCCTTGTGTTCATCGTGTTCTTCATTCTTTTTCCCTACAAGCTTATATGTATTTGTTTCAAGGCATCTGATTCACAACAAAAGTAAATATTTATATTTTTAAAATTAAAAAAAAAATCGTCAGTATGTTGTCCCACCGCTTGAAGCACGGTTTGTGGTTTAAACTCAGAAAAATGTTTCAACAATTGCAATGACACTTTAGCTTATCAACAATTATATATTTTTTCTTGTGTTTAGTGAAAGGCAACACATTTCTTCACTTTCTCTTTTCAGTCCACGCCACTTTGTATTGACTCAAATACATACTTTAAAATTAAAATTAAAAACAGAAAAAGGGAAACAATTTTAAATCTGAAAAGTTATGTTTCAATTAATATACTCTGAAACAAAACATGTGGGAAGAGGATGTTTCCATGAACATTGAGACGCCAGTTTTCATTTTAAATGGTAAATCTGCCAATTGACAAAGGGGAAAGTTAGAAATAATTTCAGAATATTGAATTACAGAGCTCGAAAAAAAGGGTTGAAAATATAAAGAACAATTTGAAGAATAAAGTAGAAAGGTGAAGATATAGTGAGAGAGACAAGCAATTTAAGATATGAATTCACGCTAAGAAGAAGAAGGTCTGAGTTAATTTGTTTGATTTTTTAATATTAATTTTTAAACTTTAAATCTGAACTGTTAAAAATTATTGACTCCACATGTCAAATATATGTGATTGGAACCGGATAACCGGACAGTCTAACAAATGGACTAGATCTGGACTCATAATAGGAAAAATATCATTAATTATTCATTGGAATTGTAAAGTAACTTATATTGTGGTACAATTTTTTCTAAAACCACTTATAATAAAAAACCGGAGGGAGTATCATTCTGTGTGTCACACACTTAAATATTTTTGTTAGATAACGCTTTAAAGTTGAATCAATTTGGGTTGGAATCGTGTACAAAAGACGTTTCTTATAGTATTTTAAGCACTCTCGATTGTTTTAGAGTTTTGATGCAGGAATACCTAGGATAATTTAGCCTTCTCGAGTTTGCACAAGAAAGATGAAAACCTGAATGCATTAAAGAGTGTCTGGAATTATTTCTAGAGGGCATGTGTTTTTGTTGTTACTCAATTTATGAATCTGGAATGAAGTATTTATATGTCATATTCGTATTGTTTCACAAGTTAGCGACCCTTGTGAAACAATATCCTTTACCAAAAGTTATAATGTTTGGCCTACAACAACGTATGTCAAGAGTTGCATCTTTTCATTATGCAAACTTCATGAAGTGTTTCCTTTTCGAATTAAAAACTCAAACCACAAGCAAGGACAAAAACTAAGAGAACTATCATTTCATGTCTACCGAAGGCCGACCGCCAGAGCACCACCGGCGTAGAAAATAGATCGATTGCTCCGATATGTCATGCCTAAGTGCTCAAGTTCCACCTACAATCCGTCACTAGCACATTTATGCCCACGCCCTCGGGCCCGGCTCTTGAGCAAGAATCGGTGTTGTCGGTGGCGAAATCGACGAGAAGTTGTTTAGAGGAGACAAGTGGAATAATCCTTTGGACCACCACAATTGTCCATGTGGTGTTTTATCCTTCTTTTTCCTTTTGTTGAGTTATTGTTCTTAACTCTTTACAAAGGCTTTCAAGTGAGTAAATCTTTACATGTGAAACTATTTCTCATGCATTTATTAGAATTTACTCACTTTCATTTTTCTTGTAACTTTGGAACATAACCAATATAATTAATAATCATAAATTACAACAATCTCCCACTTGTTCTAATAATAACAAGACATATTCCAAAAAATAGGAAAATAATGTTAGTACAATTAAGTATCTTTCGATTTGAACTTAACATTGGTAAGAATAATGCAAAGTTTAATTGAAATATTAGGTAGCTATGCTTTGAACTGTTATCCCTTGTGATTATACCGACGTTACCTTTCACACACTCTTTAATAGTTATTCTCCTACATCTATGTCCTAGCACTATTTATGACCATGTGGTTTTCCTGTTTTCATAAAATTTTCATGAGACAAATTCCAACTCTCACTTTGAGACGGCTCCATTTCAAAGTTCAATTTGTATCTATTTCTTGAGATACATATCCTCGATATATAACTTCATTAAGAGTTTGAAAAACTCAACCCTCAATATGTAATAGTTAACATTATCACAATGTTGCACAAACATCCAAATCAACCATTTGTTGTTACCTATTGAATATTAGGTTAAGATTTGTTAACTTCAGATTGGGTTGCTATCATTGTTGGAACCCTTATTCAAGGAATTTCAATCCCATAACTTTCGAGGTAGTCTTTACTAAGTCTCTCGTTAGTGGCTTAGTAAGCATATTAGTTAAGTTATAACTTGTTTGTATATATGTCAATAGAATGATCTCATCCTTAATTAACTTTCTCACGAAAGAGTGTCTAAGACTAATGTCTAGACTTTCCATTGTATACTTCAAAGAATGTTCTAGTTAGGGTGGCTTGACTGTCACAATGTATGAACACTTTTGAAACATTGTCTTTAACTAATGGAACCCCCAATAGAAGGTCCCTCAACCATTCTCCTTCTTATCCAATAGACACAAGAGCCACAAACTTTGATTTTATGGTTGATAAAGTAATTCATGTTTGTTTCTTTCTCTTCCAAGAAATCGCACCTCCGACTAATGTAAATATTTACCCACTTGTAGATTTATAATCCCCAATACTCGATATCCAACTCGCATCAGTATATTCTTCTAGTATGACAGGAAACCTACCATAATGGAGGTTGAGGTTTTTGATCTTTAAAAGATGACCGAAAATCCTATTTATGGCCTTCCAATATTCATCATTTGTATTATTAGTAAATTTAATCATTTTACTAACTGCAAATGTTATGTCAGGTCTGGTGCATTGCATTAAGTACAATAGACATCCAATTTCACTTGCATATTTTAATTGGGTCACAATCCTTCCATTGTTCTTTTGAAGTTTGATACTAAGATCAAATGAAGTGCTTACTTCCTTAAAGTTTATGTGTTTGAACTTATCCAACATTTTATTAATATAATTTGTTTGATTAAGTTCATAACCCCCACTATTTTGTTTTACTTCGATCCTTAATATAGTGTGAACTAGCCCATTCATCTTGAATGTGGAAGTTAGAAATCTTTTTGTTTCTAAGATTTCATTCATTTCATTTCTAATGATTAACATCATTGACACATAGTCATCAAAATATTACAATATTTTCATGAACCTTTATGTAAAAGAATTTATCATAAGAATTTAGAATAAACCCATTCGAAATTATGGCGGAGTCCAACTTTTGATGTCATTGTTTTGGTGCCTATTTCAAACCGTATAAGGATTTAATAAGTTTGCATAACTTTTATTAATTTCCAGGAAGCATGTATCCTTCTAGTTTTCCCATATAGATTTCTTCACCGAGATCTCCATTTAGAATGTTTTTTTAACATTCATTTGATGAACAATAAGGTTATTCAAGGAAGCTAGTGCAAACAATATTCAAATTGTCTTAGTTCTTGCTAGTGGTACATATGTATCAAAGTAATCAACAATTTCCTTTTGTCTAAACCCTTTTTCTACTAATCTAGCCTTGTAGGTGTTTAATGTATCATTACTATGATACTTTTTCTAAACACACTTTTGCATCCAATGGGTCATGTCCCTTGGGAAGGTCGGCAAGTTCCCAAGTGTGGTTTGACATAATTTAATCTATTTTGTCTTGGATAACATTCTTCCAAAAGGAAGCGTCCCTTGAAGTTATCACTTCTTTATAGGTTTTATAATCATCCTCCATTTGAAGAATAATAGAAATCTTATGAACATCATTCTTGCAATTTCCTTCAACTAGATAAAAGTAAATAAGTTGATAATCAATTTCATTTGGTCCTAGTTCTCAGCTTTTTGGGATCTTTTGCTTATGCTAGACTCGGGTTGTGTTTCAATAATCAGCAAAGAATTTTTCTCACGAGATTCTTTATTCATGGGATTCTCAGGTTCCTTATCCTTTGTGATAAGATTTTCGAAGAATTACATATCTCGGGATTCAACAATTACATTAGACTCCAGATTTAAAAGTCTATATGCTTTGTTGCTGGGTGCATATCCTATGAAAACACATATGATATCTCGAGGACCTAATTTAGTTATTTTGGGATCCATATTCTTGTAATATGCTACACACCCCACACTCTAAAATAACTAATGTTTGGTGATCTTTCTTTCCATATCTCATATGGCAAAATACTAGTTGTTTTCAAAGGAATCGTGTTCATTATGTGACATGCAGACAATAAAGCTTCACCCCACAAATTAAATGGAAATTGAAAATGAATTAACTTATAATTTATCATTTCTTGATATGTTTGATTCTTTATCTTGTCCCGACTATTTTGATGTGGTAGACGAGGCACTGAACATTCATGTATAATAACATATTCTTCACAATATGCATCAAATTCCGCAGAAAAGTACTCACCGCCTCTTTCACTTCTAAGTACTTTTATACTTTTACTTAATTGATTTTCTACTTTTGCTTTATAAGCCTTAAATGCATTAAAATCACAATATTTATGCTTTAAAATGTATACATGTGTAAACTTAGAACAATCATTGATAAATGTTATGAAATAACGATTTCTTCCACGGGTTAGCATGCCATTAAATTCACATAAATCAGAATGCACAAGATCAACCACATATGATTTTCTGTCAACACTTTCAAAATCATGAATGTTACATGAGATCAATATGGATTTAATTAGTCTATTTATAGTGCTAATACCAATATGTTCTAACCTAGAGTGCCACACTGAAATAGATTCAAGCATATAAGCATAATTAGAAATTTCATTAATAATATTGCCGATAGCATAATGTTTGATCATTCCTCCAGTAGAATATCCTTTTCCTACAAAGACACCATTACGGGTCAATATTAGTTTTCCTGATTCGTATACAAATTTAATACCAGGTTTTCCCAAAAAGTCCCCACTACCAAGGTGTCCATTCATGTCAGGGACATGAAGTATATTAACAAGAGTGACTTTCTTTCCTGAAGTGAAGTTGAGTTCAACAGATCTTGTTCCAACAACTCTAGATCGTACTCCATTTCCCATATGTACTTCTTGTCCATCATTAACTTCAGAGTATGTTTTAAATGTTGCTTTGTCATAAGATACATGCATGGTTGCTCATGTATTATTCCGCCATCCTTGAATTTTTTCCTTTGATTGCCATAATTTCTCTCACCGTAGAGATTATGTCATCATAAATATAAACAACATAAACTTATTTTGTAGGATTTTTGTGCTTGCAGTCTCGAGCATAGTGGCATGGTTTTCCGCATATACAACATCCTTTTTTTGTACCCTTTGGTCCGCCAGAATGTTTGAACTTGTTATGTTTCTTCTTAGGACCGAGATGGTTCTTCATGTCATCAGGTTTTCTATTTCCTTTTGTAGTAACATCATTGGCTTTTTAAAATCCAGTGGACTCATATTTTTTTCCTATCCTTTGTCACTTCCTTGATTCGAATGTGTTTAAGAAGTTTCTCCAACGAGAAATCCTCATAACTATATAATAATTTATTTCTCTATCATTTCCATAAAGGTGGAAATTTTACAATGATTGCACCGACTTAGAAAGGTTAAAAAATGTCTATTCTCATGACTTTTATTATATTCACGAGAACTCGTAACTCGTGTACTTGTGTAAGACCCAGCTTGAAATCCAACATTTTAAAATAAAAGTATTTAGATATTAAAATCTTTTTCGTACCTTCTTCTTCAGCCTTAAATTTGAATTCGAGTTCTTTCTATATTTCTATTGCAGATGGAGTATCAGTGTATATATCATAGAGGCGATCTGTAATACGATGGGAGATTTGACTTGGTTGTTTTGCGTTTTATCGCAAATGTTGCGGTTAACAAGAGTCTCCACCGACTTTTCTTTTATCCAATAAAGGAAAGGTGAAAAGAACAGGGAAGGTGTTATCACCCTTTCCATCTATAGTTATCTATGGGCTCTTAATTTCTTTAGCTCACTTTTGAAAATTACTTTTGTGTGTGTGATTTGTTTGAAAATATTTTGACTTTGACTTTGCAATGGTTCTTGTATCAGTCCTCAAGAATGTATACGAAGTGTTTGAAAATAAGAGCAAGCAATTAAGAGTAACTATCTACTCAGAGGATCGTTCAATGTTCTTTTCCTTCTCCTTTAGGAAAGTGTTATCCATACCATTAGTTAGTAGGTAGCTCTATTCGTTGGATATGAAGGGACAAACGTAGGGTCATCATATGGTCATTGAAGGAAACATTGTAAGGATACCTTAACATTTCAAAAGGGACGATCATCATTTATTCGTAGGCAACAACAGAGGGACAAGATCATATATTTGTAGGCAACATCGAGGGACTATGATCTTTATGATGATTTTGAATCGAGGGTCTTTGCTAATGGTTTCCCTACGTTCGAGGGACATGACCATTTCTATCCGAAGGCAACAAGAGAGGATACCCTATAAGTGCAAGTGTGAAGAGTGATTCAATTCAGATATTTATCTTTGAATTAGGGTTATTCTAAGATTGATTTTATGTCTTGCCATGTAATCCTAATTAACATACATCTAAGCAGTTAATATTTGCATAAAAGTAAAGGTGTAGAAAGTAAATATCCTACACTATTACAGGGCTTTGGGCAAGTTACATAATAGAAGGTTGTTGCAGCAGTATAGCAACAAGCAAAATGACGGCGTTGTCGGAGATTGATTTTATTGTTTCTGTATTGCGATAATTCCGTGGTTTTTGAGTTTTTTAATTAATGTATATGTTGTATATACTTTGTATATGAATTTGTATATTGTTACTTGTACATGTTGTGTGTTTACTTTCCATACTTGTGCATATTTGTGTTTTCTTCGTTTTCACGTATTATTATGATTTGTTCGGTATCGTAACATTTGTTGTGTGAATGATAGAACACTTTGTTTAGGTTTGTGCGGTGTGGAAATACCATGGAAATATGAGGGGAGGTTAATAGCTCATATAATAAAGGCGTCGAACTTACGACGTAAAACAAGCATGTTTTATTGTGTTTGATAATGTGTGTGGTGACTTGTGTTTTAACAAGTTAAAACAAGAAAATGTTTTAAATTTTCAAATCCTCATTTTTCAACTTGTTAATTCACTTTCACCCATTTGTTTTATTGTGTCAAATTGTGATTTCCGCAAGCTTGTCGTGTTTAGCTTGAGGAGTTTTGTTGGTTGTAAATATTGTAAATTTTGTTTTTCTAATTCTTTTACTATTGTTTGGACTCGAATTTTGGTCTGGTAGCTTGAGGTTCTATTTTTGATTTTCCGAGGTTGATCATTTCAACTCGCGGATGTATGGTAATGTTAGTTTCAAAGTTGGTACACGTCAGGTATCGTTTATCACTTTCTATAACATAACATGTTTAGGAAATTTATCATTTGTATAGTTACCATACCGTTCATTCTTTTTGCATTACTTGCTCATGAACTGAATCACTTTAGTTCCCTTTTTAACCATAGATGTGAGGAAGCTTTCCATTGTTTACATATGCTGGAGGCCACATTCTTGTTTTAACTGGATTTTGTTATGCTTAATCTTGTGTTTTGTGTTGATTTTATGAATGTATGAAAATGATCAAGGCATTTTTGTTTGATTTTGAGCACAACTACGTTTGCCAAATATTCAATTCAGCTTGTGAGTGTATGATCATTTGTTAACCCCTTTGAGCTTTTATCAATATCCATGTTTATTTGAATTTGATACTTGTCTATGAGTGTCAATTCACCTTTTTTGTATGGATGTTGATTTCTTTGTTTCTTGAACCCTCAACTTTGTGTTGATTGTATGGATTTTTACCTTGCCTTAGAAAGTAGGGAGTATTCACACATTAATGTTGGTTGAATTCAAGTTAGGGAGATAATTGTTCATGTGCTTATGTTGTGATTGATATGAGGTTAAGAAAAGAAAAAGAAAAGAAAAGAAAAGATGAGAAAAAGAAGTGAAAATAAAAATAAAGATTAGAAAAAGAAAGAAAAAAGAGAAAAGTTTTGAAAAAGAAAAAACAAAAAGAGTATGGATAATGTTGTGTTAATAAGTGAGGTGTTTTGGTTTGACAATTTGTGATGAAGAAGAAGTTTGATTGGAATTGTATTGCTTGAAGCTTTGTGGAAGTAATTGCTCCCTTAGGTTTATGCATGTTTTTGTTTCGATTAGCTTTAGGACTTATCACTTGTTTGTTAACCAAGCCACATTACAACTTTGAAAATCCCTTGTTTGTTAATGATAGAATTGTCGAACAACGAATCGATAACCAATCTCCGCGGACACGATACAATCATCACGTCAGTCCTCGAGCAGTGATCCAATAAACATCATCTCATCAGTCCCTGAGCAGTAATCCTATCAACATCATCACATTAGTCCCCGAGCAGTGATCATCAACATCATCACATCATTCCCCGAGCAGTGATTCAATTAACATCATCACATCAGTCCCCGAACAGTGATCCTATCAACATCATCACGTTAGTCCCCGATCAGTGATCCAATCAACATCATCAAATCATTCCCCGAGCAGTGATCCTATCAACATTATCACATTAGTCCCCGAGCAGTGATCATCAACATCATCATGTCAGTCCCCGAGCAGTGATCCTATCAACATCATCACGTCAGTCCTCGAGCAATGATCCAATCAACATCATCACATCAGTCCCCGAGCAGTGATCCTATCAACATCATCACATTAGTCCCCGAGAAGTGATCATCAACATCATCACATTATTCCCCGAGCAGTGATCCAATCAACATCATCACATTAGTCCCCAAGCAGTGATCCTATAAACATCATCACGTTAGTCCCCGAGTAGTGATCCAATTAACATCATCACATCAGTCCTCGAGCAATGATCCTATCAACATCATCACATTAGTCCCCGAGTAGTGATCATCAACATCATCACGTCAGTTCCCAAGCAGTGATCCAATCAACATCATCACATCAGTCCCCGAGCAGTGATCCTATCAACATCATCATGTTAGTCCCCGAGCAGTGGTCATATCAATATCATCACGTTAGTCCCCGAGCAGTGATCCTATCATCATAATTAGTCCCCGAGCAGTGATCCTATCATCATAATTAGTCCCCGAGCAGTGATCCTATCAACCTTATCTACCTTCTCAAGTTATCACATTAGTCCCTGATCAGTGATCATCTACATTGTCACGTCAGCTCCCGCACAGTGAACTTTAACTTTGTTACATTGGTTCCCGAGCAGTAACAAATCATCAATCAACTTATTTTGTCAGTCTCCAAGCAGTAACAGCTTATTCAAGATCACATCATTCCCCCAGTAAGGTTTATATACATGATATTCATCCCCAACTGAATACCTTTCAATATTGTCATCCGCCAATAGCGTTGATATCCAGACAGAAGGTCAAAGATTAATACCTGAAATAAGACAGAAAACTATCTGAACGACCAGAAAAGTTATCACTAGACAGCATGACCCATATTAATACCTAAAACAAGACAGGAAAACTATCTATGGCCTGAAGAATACTCATTTCAGATTTAGCCAAGACGAAGGTTTATTTTGACCCCCTCATCACTCCAAATGGCATCTTTAAGCCCATCTTCGACTACTCCAATACATATCAGTAATATCGTTCCAAGACAAGCGCAGAGTCTAACGTACGACTCACTTTCCAGCATCAACTTCTCCAAATGGCATCTACAAGCCCATTCCAGTGCATCGTCAACTGACGATCTCATTCCATATACCAGCGAGTACAAATTTTTAGGTGTACTCGAGTGTTCAATCATCTTTTACCTTTAGGTCACGAATGACAAGCATACCAATCTAACCCTTCAGGTACAAGAATATTGAACATGGGCAACTGTTATACCCCAAAATTTTCCCTCCTATTTGTCAAGACAATCCACATCTCCATATTCAAGAATTTCTCAAGGGTTGACCAGATGAACCCTCTCCTAAGCAATCAACCCACAACTAGGGTTTTGCTTCTCTCAAGAAAAAATCAAGTTTTATTACCTCAAGTGGTCATAATACCTCCTCATATGTCTCAAGGGATCACCATGTCAAGTTTCAAGCCTCACAACTCAAGTTTGCTCAATCAATTACTCAGATGGTTGAAAATCAGTTGTATTGGACAAAAAGTCAACTGTGGTCAAAATACTGTCAAACTTCATCATTTTTGGTCAACATCAATATTTTGAAGTCACATTCGTCATATGATCAAGGGTTGATCATGATTCATCAAGAAAAGTCAAGATTTGATCAAAAGTCAAAGTTTCCAAAATAGGGTTTTTGGACAAAAAGTCAACAGAACTTTGACCAGGCATAACTTTCACATACTTTATCAGAAAGTTTTCCACTAAATATAATTTTGAAGGTAATTTAATTCTATAAAACTTTATGTCTCACAAGCTTTGGCTAAAAATACATCATTTGAGAGTTATGGATCAAAACATTATAGGTCCTTCTAAAAGTCAGCAAAAAGTCATCTTTTTGCAAACAAGTGTACATGAACATGGAAACTTTAATAGAGATTAAGCCAAAAGGGGTGTTTAGAGGACATATTGAGTTTTCTAAAAAGTCTAAGAACAATCTAAAGTGTTGAAAATTGAGCAAGATACAAGTTGTGCAAGTTGGGCATTTTTTAGGAAGGGCATGAAGAGAAATACTTAGCAAATGCAATTTTTTTCTAAATGGACCTATTTTTCATGATCCAAACTTATTCTTGAGATTATCCATGACCTCTATACTCATTGCCACACATCCTCTTTTTTTATTTAATTTATTTTTGAATTAAATGGCTAAAATTCAAAATTAATTAAATAACATATAAAAGTAATTGATAATATGAGTTGGGTTTGATTTCTACTTGTCTTGAGGACCAAGAAAGCCCATTACAAGCTACCCAATTCGTGCACAAGGTTTTAAGGCAAGATTGAGCCATTTTGGGAAAGATTTGATAAAATTTCCAATGAAATATTTTTGCATTCAAGGCAATATATTCCCTCATTATTTCTGGCCTAATCTCATTATCTATATATATACTCTACACATTCACAAGCAAAAGACACGCCTCCTTATCTCAAGAACAAACCCTAAATTCTTCAAAATTTTCAAGAAACTTGCAAATTTGTATTCTATTTTCCGGCCACTTTCAATCACTTTCAAGCACTCCATCGTGCTCCTGAGGTAATACGGAGTAAGTATACATCATTATCCATGGCCATAACACGTTGAATCATGCCATACATGAAGCTCCAATTTCATATTTATCTCATATTCGATTTTCAATTTTTATTGTTTTTTGATGAAATCTAACTATGCTAATGTATTCCTGAGGTTGATTAGAACAGGATTGAACCATCGTTCGCAGGGTTTGGTGGCCAAATCGAAAAACACCATTTTTAGGGCAAAATTGTTAGCAAGCGTCGGACCTCATGATGTAGTGACTTTTATGACAAACTAACCGTACCATCGTGATCATAGGGTCCAATATAGTCAATCTAGGCTTTTACTTTTCATTAATTGATGCATTTTGCAGATTTTTAGGTTTGGAGCTAGCCGGAGAAGATGACCGGAGCCTTAGCTCCAGTGAAGACCATGACGCTGACTCGTTTACTTGGAGGTGTGGCTCCATGTCGCTTTCTGATTCGCTCGTTCCAATAGTTGGGGCCCACGCGTGCTTAATTGAAAAATTCAAAATGAAACGGAGGTGCAATATATGATCCAATGGTTGCAATTCTAAAACAACTTGGCAGCCCGACCCCCTTTTCTTTTTCCACTTAGAATTAATTTCATAATAACTTTTTTTCCTTCTATTTTTCTTAATTAAATTAATTAATTTAATTAGTTTAATTTAGGTTATTTATTTAATTTAAATTAAATTTCTCTTATTAATTAAAATCAATTAGAATTAGGGTTTCCGATTCACCTGATTTTCACATAGTAATTAGGTTAACTCAATCAAAACTTTTTTTTTTTTACTAATTTCAAACTTTTTACTAACTTTTTTCTAAACTTCTCCCGACTTTATTTTTCTCCCTATTATCTATTTCGTGCATATTATTGTAAGTGCTTCCAGAATGTATAATTTTTCACGCGCGTTCTTTTTATCATTATGTATCTGCTCATGGGATGTACTAGATAATTAGGACATTTACTTTCTGCACCTCCTATTATGTAACGGCCCCAAAGCCCTGTAATAACGTAGGATTTACATATCTGCACTTTTACATTCCACACTTTACTTTTTCGTACATATTTAACTGCTAGCTAACTATGGTTTGTATGACAAGATAACGTAGGGTATCCTCTATTGTTGCCTTACGAATAAACAATGGTCATGTCCCTCGAACGTAGGGGTACCATTAGCAAAGTCCCTCGATTAAAAAATTATCACAAAGATCATAGTCCCTCGATGACCCTCGATGTTGCATACTAATATATGATCTCGTCCCTCGATCGTTGCCTACGAAAAAGTGATGATCGTCCCTTAGAAATGCTAAGGTATCCCTACATGTTGCCTTCTATGACTAAACGAGGACTCTTCGATTGTCCCTTCACATCCAAACGAATAAAGTTACCTACCAACTAATAGTGTGGATAGCCTTATTCTAAAGGAGAAGGAAAATAACATGGAAACGACCATTCTGAGTAGGTAATAGACTCCTAGTTGCTTGCTCCAATCAAAATACTTTTCACACCTCACATTTTTCAAAAACGTTTTTCAAACACTTTGTATACATTCCAACGAGAATCATTACAAAGTTGAACATTTTCCAAACAAACATTTCCGAACACTTTGTATACATTCCAGCGAGAATCATTACGAAGTCAAAGCGAAATGTCTTTTCAAAATACTTTTCAAGACAACACAAACACAAAAAGTAATTTTTCAAAAGTGAGTTAAGCAACTAAGAGCCCGTCGATAACTACGGATGGAAAGGGTGCTAATACGTTTCCTTTTCATAATTGCCTCCCGTACTTAGAATCTAACGAAGGTCTTTTCCTGTTCTTTTCACCTTCCCTTTATTGGATAAAAGAAAAGTCGGTGGAGACTCTTGCTATCCGCAACATTTGCGATAAAACGCAAAACAAACAAGTCAATTCTCCCACCGTGTTACAATATTATTCAATTATATTTTGCTCCTGATTGTCCATTGATGGTGTCCCATCACGCTTTACTCTTGATTGACCTTTCATATTTTTCCATCATGTTTTATTCATGATGTTGTATCAATCATGTTTTACTCTATATTGACCTTTGATATTGTTCCATCATGTTTTATTCATGACGTCGTTTCAATCAGGTTTTACTCTTGATTGACCTTTGATATTTTTCAAATTGTGTTTTACTCTCGATTGTCATTTCGATCATGTTTTACTCATGAAGTCAGTTATCCTTTGTTTCTTTTATCAACACACTAGTTGAGACTGATCTGGAAGTGCCATTTCATTTCCCCAACGAGTTTTTCCACTGGAATTCTTTTGCGTTCACCTCTTTGATTCTCACAGAGTGTCTATCTATCTTTTATATCATATCATAAAAATATGTCAAAAAAAGTTTCCATTGCATTCATGTCTTAAGCGTCTTTGCAGCATCTTTGGACAAAAATTGCGTAATTTATATTTAAGTATCTTCATATCTTTGATAGAAGAAACTTAAATAGAGGCAGTTGTCATACCCCATTTTTTTACCTAAGATCGTACCCTCCGTCTGCATCATTGCATAGCAAGTGCTTTGACCAATTTTTCTGTCAACTCTCGAGTATGGTTTCAAAATTTCTTTAAATTTGGATATTTTTAGTGGTTCTTTTTGCATACAATTCTTGTTGACATCATCTACAATTTTTTTTACAAGTCAAGAGTTGATTATGCTTTAAAAGAACACGAAAAAATAGAAACATTAGAAGGCGTTTTGTGATTTCAGTGGAATTTGATTTCGATTGTATTTTTATTCATTATTTCTTTTCCAAAAATTAATTTTAAAAAATAAATGTGTTTCATTAGTTTTATTTAAATTTATCTATTTGGTTCATTTTTATTTTTAAAAAATAATCTAAAATATGTTTAATTCATGTGATTAGCATTTTTGTTCAAATATAAAAAATATTATTATTAATTATTATTATTTTTCAGTTAGATTTATACTATTTTCTTTATTTTTAATTCAAAATCACAAAAAAAATTAAATGAATAGTTTATGTCATTATTTATTTGTATTTTTACATGAGTGTTCTTTTCTTCTAATTGTTTTTATTATTTCTTAGTCATTATAACTAAAAAAAGTTCAAAATATTAAGTGTAGTTAACTTCTTTTTTTTCTTTTAGTATTATATTATTTACTATTATTATATTTTATTTTTTCCTTTATTTTTATAGTTATTATCAATATTATGAGTATCAATTATTATTGTTTTATCTCTCATGTCCAAATTAGAAAAGAAAAAAACATGCTCATGGTTTTCACTTTCACTACAGAAACACCACTTATTAACAATTTTGATCATCTCTCATTGTCATGCATAACAAAATAAAAATCTTGTTGCTGCCCAATTTCCAGCCCTGATACAACACAAACCAGTCCTAAACTTGTGCTAAAGTCACCAAAAATCTTCATAATGTAAAAATCGTGAATTGGTGAGTACAAGAGCGGACAACGGAATCAAAGAAGAAATAGGAAACATAGTTTATAAAATCTGCTATTTATGGTCTTGTTGCCTTTGTTTCATGTAAATCATAAGTAAAAAAATTAACACAGAACCAATTGTAACAAAGTCTTATGTTTGTAAAAAACAAAATCAGTTAAATTGTTGTTTGTGTCCTTGAAGAAACTCGAATGGGACTGTTAACATATAGGAGATATGAGCGAAAACGTTAGCTCATAGAGGATTGAAACTGAGTGCACTATTATTGATGTTGATGCTTAAACCTTAATCGAGTAAGGGCAAGATGAGAGAGAAACAAGAGTACAGAGAAAAAGTAACTCAAGAAAGGTGACGATGAGATTTGAGAAAGAAGCGTGAATATGAACTGAATGAGCATCGTGTGAGAATGAGTAATTCCTTGTCTTGACATTTTAATTTTTTTAGCCTTATTGTAACAAATCTCTTTTAAAATAATAATATTAGTTTATATCATAATTATTTCTTACCCCTAATAAAAATTCCAAAAATATATTAGTATAATTTTTATTTTTATTTTACCCTATTAATTTTTACTGTTAGTTATTTAGTCACTTAATTGATATTCTAGTTAATTTATATTTTTCGATTATTGTCTTTTTATTTTGTCCGTGTGTAAAACCAAGGGGACTGAAATTATATGTTGACTATTTGGTCATCTTAACTCATATGCATTTTGTATTACTCTGTCATATTTTAATTTTGACCTATATGTTTCTTAACTATTATGTCATGTTTTAATTTTGACTTGTGTTTGTTGTTTTGATTTTACCATCCTTGTTTTATGTTTGACCCTTAAACCCCACTTTTTAGCAAACAATAATTTTTAGCCTACGCAGATATAATAAGAGGTTCCTGTAGAGTACTACATATGCATTAGGTTCTAACATCTTCCTTTTGTATAGCCAACCCTCGAACTTTAGATCTCTTTATTGCGTTTCTTTTAGTTTTACCTCTTGCATTGCATATATACTTAGGGTTTTATTTCGCTTTTTTACCTTTTCCCTTGGAAACAATAAAGCGCGGTGGCGACTCTTGCTTATCTGCGAGTCAAGTCAATTAATGACTTGGTCTCCGATTTTCACCGCTACATAGAGAATCATACTAGATAAGAACCTAAGCAGTATATGTCTATAGCTACTCAAATCCCTAACATATAGTAAAAACCTAGGACAATAACCGAGAAAGATTTGTAAAGCAAGTTTATATAACGCCATGGGCAAAAAATATACATATATCCAAAGTAAATATACAAACAAAATCCAACAAAAGATAAATACAAAGAGAGGAGAAGAGATAAATCATAAATCTTCCGGTTTGTCAGAGTCGGTCGACGAGCAATTCACCCTAGATCATCTGTATGCAAGCCCTAGTGTTGTTTTTTAAGTTAATCTATCAAAAATATAAGGTTGATGGAATTGGGAGACAAAAACCACCCTAAAACCATCAAACAAAAAAAGAAATGAAAAGGAAAACATATATAAAAATGTTGTCCCGCGAGCACCGCCCGACACTCCCAAAGCACCGCCAGGCGCTGCTTATTCCATAATAGGCCCACGATGCGCCACACAAGCATCTGGGCTAAAAATATCTCTTACCTCCCAGTGACACAGATCAATACCCAACGACGCTACGCTCCCTCGCCTAACGAGCTGTCGGCGTGCTAAAGTCAGGAGCTACTGGATTTTCTCAATTTTGCACCTCTCCTGCACTACCTGACGACGGCCTGACGCTCACAGCCCCATCAACGCCTCCACACCGCCTGATAGTGGACACCAGAAAATAAACTTTTGTTGTTTTTTCTGCACAACTTCAATGGCTTCTTTCTTTGCCTTGTTCTTCTTATTCCTCAAAACTTAATCTTGGAGCTTTAATTGGACTTTATTTCTCAATGCTCTAATAATGCGACATATACCTACAAAATATATTAAAAAAACTATCAAACGATACACTATGTGCACGAAAACGCATAAATACACAAACTAAGCGTATTTAAACACAAAGTCGGGAATATTAACACGAATATCTATAAAAGAACTGATAAGTGCAATAAAACTTATATACAAAAATAACTACAATTTGCACTTATCAGATGCGAAAACGAATTTTTTTCATGGTGATTTGGAGGAAGAGATCAACATAAAACAACCCGATGATTTTCAAGTTAAAGGCAAAGAAGATCATGTTTGTAGATTGAGAAAGAGTCTATATGGGTTGAAGCAAGCTCCAAGAAAACGGTACAAGAATTTTGAGTTTGTTATGTGTGATCAAGGACACTAGAAGACTACTTCAGATCATTGCATCTTTGTTAGAAAATTTTCTAATGATGACTTTATTGTCTTGTTGTTATATGTTGATGATATATGCTTATTGTAGGGAAAAATATTTCTAACATTAACAAGTTAAAGAAACAGTTGGGAGAGTCATTTTTCATTAAAGGCATGAGAGCAACTAAACAAATTCTTGGCATTAGAATGATGCGTGACAAAGAGGAGAAGAAACTTTGGATGTCACAAGAACGTTATATCGAAAGAGTGTTGCAAATATTCAAAATAGAAAACTCTAAGGCGATAAGCACTAATCTTGCTACTCATTTCAAATTGAGTTATAATTAAAGTCCTTCAAGTGAAGATGAAATGTTTTATATGAAACGTGTTCCTTATGCGTATGCTTTAGGTAGTTTGATGTATGCAATGGTGTGTACAAGCCTAGATATAACACATGATGTTGGTATAGTTTGTAGATATTTGTCAAATTCATGTAGAGAGCATTGGAATGTTGTAAAATAGATTTTAAGGCATTTTTGCGATACTACTTGTATGAGGCTTTGCTTTGGAGGAGATAAGACTACTCTAGTAGGATTCTCGGACTCTGATATCTACTTATATCTAAGTTTTGACTGTTGAGATCTTCAAAACGAAGTCTGAGCTGAAAGATAATTGCTTCGCACTAAAGTTGTAGATTTGAGTATCTTTCAGTTTTTAGATTCTTATTTGTAACTTAATTTGCTTTGTGATTTCTGGTTGTTATTACTCTTTTGTTAATCACTTTAAGACTATCTTGTACCTTCAATTGATTATATTAGAGCTATTTCTTTAGTTTGGGTAACTCATGATTTTTACTCTCATTTTGAGCTGTTTTTCATGTTAAAAATATCGATGTTCTGTTGTACCTTTATTTATTCGGTTTGACGTCTTATATTTTTTATTGATCCTCAAAATTTCTACAAGTGAGAAAAAATTTATATCCGTTGTGTATAGTTATCTTATTTTGTCTTAATTTCTCATTACATGTAGTATCTCACAAACTTTTATTTATATATTTTGTATTTGTCATTAAACCAAATTAACTTATTAAATTCTAAATCCTATGATATTTTATTATAAATTATTAATAATTTATAATAAAATTATTAATTATTAATAATTTATAATAAAGTTATAAATTATTTAAATTATTAATATTTTTATAGTAGTATTATATTCAAAGCTTGTCAAATATTAAATACTGGATCTACTCCCATCCTAGATAATCTAATTTGTGTGTATTTCTTCGCACACAAAAAACTAAACATACAACCTATAAAACAAAAGAGGACAATTTAATAATATTATTTATTGTTTTATTTTATTTCATTTCATTACTATTCTTTTAGAATACAAAGTCCTTGTGAATAAAATATTTTAAAAAATATATATTATTAGAAACCAATTTAACAACCCAATGTCCTCTCATAGAAATTTGTAGGAAGAGCTTATGTGCACATCTTTCAATCACATGCACATTTTCCAGTTTCAGAAAAGGGCACCATAAAACACTTCGGATTTAAAGGATGTGGGCACATATCATTTGGACAATGAAAATCTTGGTTACAGTCAATAAAACCTGTAAAAAAAATTAATAAAATAGTTTTACAAAAATAAGATAAAATATCACACATGTAGTAAATAAGAAAATTTGAAAATAAGACAATTTGAAAATGATTAAAAGACTTACTTCCAATGTTCACTGCAACAAGAACTAGAGAAAGAAAGATGATAATAAAATAAATAAATTTGACAATTGCAACCATTGTTTTTCTTCTTTAAGAAATGTTATATAGTTGTATCACTTTATAATTTATAATTTGTAACATATATTAAATAATTTGTATTAAGAAATGTTACTAAATATCCCTTAAGTACATTGAAGTGTTGTGTTTGATTTTTTAATATGCTTTGTAAAGTGGCCACATAATAAACCTAGCAATAATTTGTATTTTATAATGTTTCCATAATTTTATAACATTTTATGACAAAAAAAGAGTCTTTACAAAATAAAAATTAGTTATTTGATTCATCAATGATTCCTAAAAAAGCATGAAATGCTGATGGTTCGCAATTATGTATTGTTTGGATTAATGGAAAGGCTTGTAAGAGACTTTCAAAAGCCAATCAATTATATAGTTTTCCATTATTATAAGACAATCATTTTAATTACATATATTTAGATAATATTTATTTTTAAGGCTATGCATGATACTTATTAATGATTAAATTATAAAAAGCATTTAAAAAAACGATGAACTATCTGAAATTAAGGGAAATAATAACATAGATGAAACTTCCTATTAAGAGACAAATGGAATTAGATTTTAAAGACAATGAAATCCCGGCCAAGATAAATATTTATGTGGTACGATGCAAAAGTTTGATAATTTAAAAGAAAAATCTTAAAGAGAAAACCAAGTTCCTAATCCTCGGGAAAAAATGAGAACAAGCGAGTCATAGTTTGGGGCACAAAAAATGTCAAAGAAGAGTCGACAATAATTGATTCAATAGTTATACTACAAGAAAACCGCTGCCTCTAGTTGTTTATAAATATAAATTTTTTAATATCAGTCGAAATTTAAGTTGAGTCTATTAGGTGAAACTTTCGTGAAGTTTCTTAAATGAAATTATAGTAGATTCTCTAAGACGAGAATTTTGTTGTATCTCTTAGATAAAATTTTAATTGAGTCTTTAAAACAAGATTTAAAGCTAAGTCCCTCAGATTTCTCATGGGAGACTTTAGTTGAGTTTTTAAGGCGAAGTTTTAGTTGAGAGTTTCAGGCGAGACTTAAGAAGAGTCTCTCAGATAAATTGTTATGCAGAATAATAAGTTCAAAATAGAAAGAAAACAATTTGTCTTACTTTAGGGGTTTATTTTAAAATAGGAGGGATGTTGTTAGTATTATTATTATTGTAATTTTAATTATTTTGTATCCTTTGGATTTTAGTCTTTTAATCAAGTGGCCCATGGCCCATTTAATTGTCAACCCTAATTATATATTGTATGTGTTGTTGGTTTGAGAAGCCAATGAAGAAAAGTTATTTTATTTCTTATCTTTTATGCAATTTAGATCTAATCTTAGCATAGCATAGTCTATCATTGACTCTTATGGATCCCTCCAAACCACCCAACCCTTCTGCTAAAGAATTCATAGAAGAAGCTATCCAAACAGTAGTCCGAACAACTCACTTGCATCTTGATAATGCAATGCAAGAGACCCAAGCTCAAATAGATCAACGGTTTGTTCAAGCTACTGCTGATATGCAACACCTTCATTCAACAATGGACAAGGAAAGGGTTGTAGCTGACACCCGACATGACTCTATGATGTCCATCTTAACAAAGCTGGTTGCACAGCAAGAGAAACATAGTGGTTTATCCACCCATTCTGCCACCGCCTCTCCCTTAGGTATCAACTTTACTTTCACGAACAAACACCCCAACCGTCACCTCACCTTTTCGCCAAACTGCCACCCTTACCAACCCATCTTAAGGCACCCCTCTCCGCCACTCAGCGACTGCCACCCACACCCTCTGCCACCACTATCCGGCCCCTTAGGCCTACACTTCACCACCGAATTTCCACCCCACCCTTCCCACCATACGTCACCTCACCCCTTTCCTTTACATTAGCCCCAAATTTTACACCATCTGTGGTTCACCATACTCCTTACCCTCAAGCCACCCAACCTCCCCAAATACCCCCTTTACCCCACATTCGTACCCCATAAACTGGAACTTGTCTTATTTGATGGGTCTAACCCTTTAGATTGGTTATTTCAAGCTGACCAATTTTTTTCCTCCAGTTTTTATAATTATTCACCTGAACACTGAATGTCTTTAATTTCTTTCTATATGAAAGGTGACTCCCTTTCTTTGTTTAAGTGGATGCATCCGAATAATTAATTAACCAATTGGGAATCATTTATTAAATTAGTGGAGTTGCATTTTGGTCCATCGACTTTTGAAAACCACCAGGCAGAACAATTTAAATTAAAGCAAGATGGCTCTTTCATGGACTACCAGACCAAGTTTGAGAAATTGGGAAATCATGTTTTTGGATTACTAGCTGATTCTGAAATTCTGGTACAGCAGCAGACTCAAATGTCCTATAAGGATGTCAAGACATCTGATCTTACATTAACAAACAGACAAGGTAGAGTAAACAAAACACAGTGCAGGAAAAAAAAACACAACAGAATTGTTCACCCAGTACGGTGCAACTCTCCTACATCTGGGGGCATACCAAGTCAGGAATAAAGTCCATTATCACCAGTATTAATTTGGAGCTAAACTTCCCTGTTCATAACCCCTCACTTAATCATTATCTAATGACCCTTCTACCTAGGTCCTTCCTAGATATGGAATATCCTCATCCAACTTCCAATCATCGCAATGATGTATAGCAATCAACATCTCAGCAACTGCATCAACAACTTGATTTCCAACAACTCTTCAACACCTGAAAATTAGAAGATACACTTCTATCACAAGCTACCTAAGAGTTAAAGTATCCATCTTCTAACTTATGACACACCTTGGAGTTACTTCACAACTTCCTCCAAGAATATAACTCAACTCATTACTTCACAACTTTTGAGTGAGGAGAACTTTCCTCTTGCCTACGGGCTTCAAGGTAAAACAAATGGTGACCTTCCCAAAATCCGAGAGGTTCACTCACAAACCAAATCTCCTAGAGAGTTGTTACAGACTCAGCCCTAAAAACTAGATCATTACTAAATTCGGATGGTGATGAACTTAGGTCACAAAGATTTTATTTATAACCTATTATCCAACTGGATTTGGGTCTTCAAATCATAACAAAACTGCTGCTAAAAATGTTCCTTGATATTCTCCAAAATAGTAGTTAAAACAACTCCAAGATATTCTCCATAAGAATAAGACTTCAATCATTTATTTCCCTAATATATCTCCTTGATTTGGGCTCCAAGTAACAACAATTAAGTTGTTACAAATATGCAAAGGATTCTCCTATAAAATCTCCTTGACCTGTCAATATAGCACCACATAGGATTATACAATATCTTAGGAATATTCTGCTTTTGTTAAAAATGTAACAGAATTTAATTTCTCAGCTCAGGCGCGATGTCGTGACATCTTCTTCGATATATTATTCTAGATGTTGAAACACTTTAACACAACATGTTTCTTCATTAAATAGAATTTTAACATGCTTTCTGCTTACAAGTTATACAATACTATTTAACCTATTGCTGCTATATTTGCTTACAAGTTGATTCTCGCAAATCAACGTCGGGGTATATATTTATGATGGCCGATGCAGTTATTTCTTAGAAAAGTACTAAACAAACTTTGTTGCTACTTCTACTATAGAAGTTGAGTTTGTCTCCTATTTTGAGGCAACTTCCCATGGTGTATTGCGTAAGAGATTTATTTCTAGACTTATGATCATTTATTCTATCTGTAGGCCTCTAAAATATTTATGCAATAATTCAGTTGTTGTGTTTATGTCTATGAAAAATAAAAGTGGAAGTAGGAGTAAATACATCGACATTAAGTACTTAGTCATTAGAGGAAAAATTTAAAATAAAGTTGTGGTCATTGTGCACATAAGCACTGATTTAATGATCGTTAATCTATTGACTAAGGGCATGCCACCAATAAAATTCAAGTATCGTGTAGAAAAGACGAGACTTGGATCCTTCTATCATTGTATACATTCAATTTATTAATAAAATATTCTTATATTGCAATGTTTTCTCATATTCAAGTGCACTATAGTTTTTGAGAAAATGTATTTATTCGGACCAAAAATAAAGATATGATTTATTCATTAAATTTAATGTATTTATACTTAAGAAACTAAACATATTGTAATACATGGATGGGAATACCCACTTTAAAAAAACTATCGTCATGATTAAAATGTCTATTTTTAAAAGGAAGGTACGTGATGACTCAATTTAGTCTAATAATTATATCATATAGACCAAATGGGAGAACTTAATGCTATAACCGCTTTAAAATTGAATATTAATAATTATACGCATTTAAGTGGACCATAGGTTTATTAAATTTTGATCTTAAAGAGTCTAAGTTTAATGTTAATTATATTGGGTGATAATTACTTTTAATGGTCATTATATTAGGTGGTAATATTTTCTATATTAAATAATTTGTTAAATTTTGATGGTAGAATGAAGTTTACGAATAGAGTTTGATCCTTAAATTTTCCCTCATATCAATTTTATGATTCAGAATATACACTATTTATATAGAAGAGAGTAAAAGCTTAATCAGAAGTCCAAAGAGCATTGCACTCACAATATTTTGTAACAATGGTCGGAAATAATTATATAATTTTATTTTCGCAGTTAATGTGTTCATCTTGGTTTTTTTTTGTTATTATAATCAAGTATAAGTATAAGATCACTATAAATGATTATCTAACTATTTTTATTTTTTATTTATTATAGTTTTTAAATATATTAACTTCTTAAAATCTATATTTTATATTTTGAAGAATGGGAGAAATCGTGAATTACAAAGTTATAAACATCAATTGCATATGAGTAAGTATTAGTAGAATTTCTTAATTTTAATTTTAAAGATGCCAACAAAACATACCATAAGAATACAATATAAAAATAATTAAGTTATTAGAAGCTAACTTAATAACTAAATGTTTAAGTTTGTAAGAAGAGCTTATGAGTTCATCTTTCAACAACATGCACATTTTCCACTTCCAGAAACAGGAAGATTTGTCAACAAAACACACTTTGGTTTTAAAGGATGTGGGCACATATCTTTTGGACAATCAAAATCATGGATACAATCAATAAAACCTGTAATAAAAAAAGATAATAAAATATTGTTAAAAAAAAACTAGATAAAACATCACATAAGTAGTAAATAAGAAAATTTGAAAAAATAGGCTTTACTTTCGATATTGATTGCAACATGAAATAGAGAAAGAAAAATGATGAAATAATAAACAAAATTGATGATTGCAAACATATTTTTTCCTCTTGGTAATGGTAAGTAAGAAATATTGTATAGTTATATATCTTTATAATTTTTAATGTTCATCCTCTTTTGACATATTAAATAAATTTATTTTTTTTGAAATGGAAAAATACATTCTTTAAACTTGAAACATTATTAAATGTCTCATGATTGATTGGCTTGTTTTTTCTGAGAGATATCTTTATCACTAATATTGGTTGAGTTGTATTTGTTGTCTATTTTTTGTCTTTAATTGTTGTTTTCTTCTCTTTGATGCCTTTAAACACTTCTTGTCACTTGTTGTGTTGAAAGGTTTACTTTGTTGTATTTTGGTGATTATTTATCCTTTTATTATATTATATTTTATTTTTTATTCATAAAATTAAATGTCTCTTAAGTATATCAAATATATCAAAGTATTATGTTTGTCTCTTTATCCTTATTTTACCAACTTTTCATAAGATTATAAATTCTTTTATAATCTATTTGGTTTGGCGTTTGAAGTTGGAAACACGTTTATCTTCTCTTCCACCGTGATTTTAAGAAGCTACAAAGTGTAGCTTCTGCTCAAAACGCGCATCTTGTTGCCTTTCCACCGTGTTTTCAAACACGCAATTAGACTTCTTACATGTATTAAAAAAATAATAATTTTTGTTTGAAAATGAAAAATCATAAATTTTTTTATAAAATTGTTCTTCATTATTGACATAGAAGAGATACATTTATATAATTAAAAAGAGAGAATAATAAATATTTAAGGATAAAATAAGAAAAATAACATTAATTATTTATTGGTATTGTAAAGTGACTTATATTGTGGTATAAATTTTTTTACAAAGTGACTTATAATAAAAAATGGAGAGAGTAACGTTTTATGACATAAAAGATATTTGCACAAAAGAAGAATAATATTGTAAATTCATCAATAATTCCTCTAAGAGAAGATGAAATGTAAATGGTTGGCAATGATGTGCTTTGTACATATGTTGCATTAAGAGAAACACATTACCTACTTGAGCGATATGGAAGTGTTTATGCATAAAATTCATTATCCGTAGTATAGTAATTGATTAAGGATTTTCAATAAAGAGTATACCCCAGCCACTTAGATTAGGTTTATTCAGTTGTGGAGTCAGAGATGCTGATGACTAAGTCGTCGGAAGATGAAGGGGTTTCCACCGGGCATACACCCCGGATCCAGGGGGTTACAGTCAGCCCATCAATTATGAGAACGTTATGCATAGGCCGACTCATTAAAGATGTAACTGCCACTATATACATGATGGCGTGCGTGTTACCTAGAAAAATCTTAAGGTATTTTAGCACGTGTATTAAAATAAGATGTTCCCGTGAGCTAAGGGTAATCTTCTGAAATGAGGGTTTTTAGGAGGTTAAAGCCAAAGTATTTAAAATTTGGTTTGGTCAAATTAAAGGATTTAATGATCAATGGGGTACAAAGCCAAAACGTCGAAATTGGGACTTGTCGACCAGAAAGTGAAGTATGACAAGATATTTGGAATTTGTTCTAGTCGACCAAAGGATGCAGAATGAGTAAAATAGTCGAAACTGGTCTTGCCGACAAAAGGGAGTGCAAGAGTTAGAAGGATCCTTGATGATTCAGTCTTGCCAGAAGGTAACGTCGAAGCAAGCCAGAAGTGGGAAGATTCGAATTTTGAAGTCAGCACCAATTACCAGCAGTTTGAGTTCTAATTGAGCGCCAAATAGGTGGCAAAATTTGGACGAGCTGTTGTTTTTAGGCTAAGATACATGTCAATAGATAATGTACATAGGCATTTATATTGTAATAACTATAAATAAGAAGGTTTAATGGAAATTTTGGGGTGTTCACTTGTACTAAGATCACTTGTGAAACTAGATTTTTCTAAGCGTAAGGAAGCAAAGAGTGCATAAGTGCTTGATGTACGTGAATCACCAATTCAATACCTTTTATCAGTCACGAGTTGTCAGTCAATCAGTCTATTGATTCTAGAACAATTCTTTTACGTTATTGCTTGGTTTGTATGAACACCTTCTGTCGGTCACGAGTCACCAGTTAGTAGGTCGAATCATAGTGTCAAATGTTGTACTTGTTCCCTTATTACTAGAAAACCGTTTCTCATAGTAAGGATTTCGACAGAACAAGTGTATTTTCAAACTCTTAGCACATGTCTTAAGATCAACTGGTCGATCTTGCGAGTAACCCTTAGTTTTTAGAAGGACCAACGGTTGTTTACCATTTTCCATAGTAAACAAATTGGCACGCCCAGTGGGACGAGTGTTAAGCGTCTTTTGTTAAATAATACAAGTGTATGAAACTTAAGAGTGGGAATTTAACAAAAGAGTAAAATAATCCACCAACTAGGAGATGTAAACCAAGGATGACTAATCCTACCCCAAACGTAGACGAAATACTATCACGAACTTTGAGTACTACGGATGCAGTAATCTCTTTGGTTGCACCTTGTCCTCCTTTAAACAATCCAACTGTATCATTGTCAACTGCAGTCTCTGTGCCCATTTCTCATGCTCCGCCGGCGAGTCCAGGGCCTATAATGACTACGACTGAAATACCCTATGTGCCTCGTTTTGGCACTGCAAATCCTGTTTATGGAGTACTATATTCCATGATTCCAAGATATCAGTCGACATCAAACGCATCGGTAGTGTCATATAATATTCAAAATCTAAATTTTCCCTTATAAGGATCTGCACCTGGAGGAAACAGAGGCAAACAACATAGAGGAATGCCTTCTCATCCAGTAGTACCGCCTCTCATTAACACGTCAGTAGCAGTGTCAAGGCAACAAATGGATGATAGTAATCATGAGTTAGTTAATATGTTAACTAATCAAATGTGTAATGTCTTTAACCATATAGTACAAGAGTCGACTGAGACTAATAGACAGACCGCTGAAATAAATCAACAGGTGATTTCCCAATTAACATGCTTGTGTTACTTCTTGGGTGCTCCCCTAGATCTAGTTTGGCATGCGCCACCTACTGTTCGATTAGCTGCTCCAGGTCAAGCAGACAAGGCGACTGTAACACGGTGGGAGAACTGACTTGTATGTTTTGCATTTTATCACAAATGTTGCGGATAACAAGAGTCGCCACCGAATTTTATTTTATCCAATAAAGGAAAGGTGAAAAGAACAAGAAATACCTTTTATCGATTCTGAGTACGAGAGATAATATGAAAAGGGAAGGTATTAGCACCATTTCCATCTGTAGTTACCTACGGGCTCTTAATTGCCTTAGCTCACTTTTGAAACTTTCTTTTTGTGTGTTGGATTTGTTTGAAAATATTTTTACTTTGACTTTGACTTTGTAATGATTCTTGTATCAGTCCTCAAGAATGTATACAAAGTGTTTTAAAATATTTGTTTCAAAATGTAAATTTGTAGTGATTCTCGTATGAATGTATACAAAGTGTTTGTTCGAAAGTATTCTTGAAAGAGTGTGAGGCGTGAAATTTTTTTGGATTGATTGGAGCAAGCAATTAAGAGTCTTGTTACCTACTCATAAGGTTGTTCTTGTTATTTTCCTTCTCATTTAGGACAGTGCTATCCATACCATTAGTTGGTAGGTAGCCCTATCTATTGGATATGAAAGGACATGCGTAGGGTCATCGTGTGGTCATTAAAGGCAACATGTAAGGGTATCTTAGCAATTAGAAGGGACGATAATCATTTATTCGTAGGTAACAACCGAGGGACGAGATCCTATATTCGTAGGCAACATCGAGGGACTATGATCTTATTTTATCGAAGGGACTATGATGATGTTATTTGTAGGCGTCTTTTCTAATGGTGCCCTTACGTTCGAGGGACGTGACCATGTTTATCCGAAAGGCAAAAAGAGAGGATACCCTAAGGGTGCAAGTGTGCTATAGTGTGCAGATTTAAAATATTTTTCGTGAGATTTTGGGTTATCTAGGATTGCTTTTAGTCTCGCCATACAAACCCTAGTTACTAGCAGTTATATATATATATATATATATATAGTTTATAGGGTGCATAAAGTAAAAGTGCGGTGATGCTACAATCACGCTTCCAATTGTATATGTGTGTAACCTGCAAAAATAAAGAAAAAAAAACAAGAAAATTTGGCAAAAGGCAGGGATCGAACCCATGCCATAGGGGAGGAATGGACTAAGTACGCGTTCTTGACCGCTGGAGCGGTAATACATCCACTAATCTAGATACAAAGATAAATATATTTGTGATAATGCTTTCTGAAAAATCAATTTTGTTAAAACGCGCGCACGTGGGTCCCATGATTTCAAATGGACGAATCGGAGAGTGCAACGCCTGCCCTGCCTTGGTCCTCGTCAGGAAACCACCCAGGGACGGTGGTTCCGGTCACCATCTCCGGCCATTCAAACATTGAAACCTGCGAAATCGAAACAAAAAAAAAGGAACAACCCAGATCAACATAAAATCATCCCCTAAGTCTGAATCTGAGGTTATTTTGGCCTGAATCTTCCTACAACTATAGATACGAAAGCTTGTAAGTTTTTGTGCCCTAACCATGGTGTTTCATCGTTCATGCACTAAAACACAACCAATGCATCATATCGATTCAAAACAAAATAATGAACATGAATCAATGCATAAACACAGTTTATATCGTGTAAATCGAAAGTTCGAAATCTTAACCTTTACCAAACTGGTGCAACTTGGTTACACGTTCTAGTATGCTTTGGAATCAGGTAATGACTTGGATCGATTGCTGGAGGACCTAAGAGTATGAATGAATGGTTAAAATCGTTGGGGATAGGCTGGAAATTGAAACCCGAGGGTGCAATTTTCTTGACAAAATTTGAGTTTAAAGCCTAGCTTCCTTGGCTGCAAAAAATCGTCTCCTTATGATCTGAATGTCTTGTGTTTATATAGAGGAAGATAATTATGTCAAAACTTGGGAGGAAATATATTTCATTCATTGGAAAATATTCGATTGAAAAATCAAATACAATCTTTCGAAAAATGCTCAATCTTCATGATTTTGGCCAGCTATCATGATTATCTTGGACCTAAAGCAACTTGAATTTATAGCCTTGCACTTATCCCATTTAATTTTGTATTTTATTTTAATTAAAATTGAATTTAAGTGAATTAATTGAAAATAAATAAAATAATTACAACCATGGCGTGTGTATGGGCTTAGAGGCTCTTGACAATGTTAGGATCAAGTTTAGATTAAATAAACATGGGCCCATTTGGAAAACCTTCAAGTTTGATCAATATTTTCATCATGCATTTCTTCAAAATTCCAAATATAGCCCAACCCATAACTTGCTCAATTTTTATCATTTGAGAGTATTCTTGGACTTTTTAGAAAGATTAAGATGTCCTCTAAGAGCTCATTTTGGTTTCATCTTCATTGAAGCTTCCATTCTCATGTACACCTATTTTGAAAAAGATGACTATTTGTTGAATTTTAAAAGGACCTATAATGTCTTAACCCATAACTCTCAAATGAAGCATTTTTGGACAAACCTTGTGAGACACAAAGTTGTAGAGAATTTATTTCCCTTTAAAATAAGCTTTGTTGGAAAAAAATTGATGAAGTATGTGAAAGTTATGCTTGGTTAAAGTTCTGTTCACTTTCCCTTAAGAAACCCTAATTTAGAAACTTTTGACTTTTGATCATTCTTTGAACTTTCTTGATGAGTCATGATCAACCCTTGATCAAATTATGAATGTGACTTCAAAATCTTGATGTTGACAAAAAATGATGAAGTTTGACTGTATGTTGACCACAGTTGACTTTATGTCCAATACAACTAATCTTCAACCATCTGAGCAATTGATTGAGCAAACATGGGCTATGAGGCTTGAAACTTGACATGGTGATAATTTGAAGCATATGATAAGTCATGATGCTCACTTGAGATATTGGAACTCATTTTCGACTTGAGAGAAACAAAACCCTAGTTGTGGGTTGATTTCTCATGAGAGGGTTTATTTGGTCAACCTTTGAGGAATTCTTAAGTTTGGAGATGTGTCTTGACCTCAAAAATAGGAGGGAAAATTTTGGGGTATAACAGTTCCCCCTGTTCAATCTTCTTGTACCCGAAGGGTTAGATTGGTATGCTTGTCTTTCATGAGATGAAGGTAGAAGATGATTGAACACTCGAGTAACCCTAAAATTTGCACTTGTTGGCGTATAGAATGAAACTGTCGACTGACGATTTACGGGAATGGGCTTATATATGCCATTTGGAGAAGCTGATGTTGAGGAACGGGTCAAAAGTTAGACTCCATGATAACTTTCTTGGAAAGGGAAATGTGTCCCACGGTCGTTTGGAAATGAAAGTTATCAGTATGCATTGATTTTTAACCAAATATGCAGCAATCTATAGATGGAGATATAACAATACATGGACGGAGATGGGCTTAAAGATTCCATCTAGATAGATTGATGACAGGAGAGTCAAAATAAACCTTAGTCTTGGTTTTATCTGAGATAGGCACTTGTCAGGATGTAGATAGTCACCCCGTCTTGTTTCGGGAATTGATCTATAGTCTTCTTTACCAGTAAACCCGTCTTGTTTTAGGAGTTGGTACCGACTTGGTCATATATATAGTTTCCCCGTCTTGTTTCGGGTATTAATCTTTGACCTTTGTTTGATTTTCGCTCATTTAAGAATTTAACCTGAAAGGATAAGGTTAGTTTTATTTACATCATGATGCATGCAGATATGCAATGATGCTCTCGAAATAAACGAGAATGATGTATGTACATGTTATGACTTTTGTAATTGATATATGACGGTAGATGTCATGGTTTTTCAAAACGTATCCATCTTGAAGAAGATGGTAAACTTCTGCTGGGGATCTTCGGCTTCTGCTTGGGGCGAAGAGATAACCATTAAGGATCCTGACTGGAATAACAAAGATATAGATTCCTCCGATGCACTATTTGACCAAGTTTCAGGTATGGACACTGATTCTGCTAGGGAATGATAATCCTTGGGTGACATTTGGCTGGGGTTGGAACCTTGTGTATTATACTTAAGCAATAAAGCCTTGTTGGGGAATGATGTGATCTTGAATAAGAAATAACCTATTACTGCTCGAAGACTGTCATAATGAGTTGATAGTTGATCTGTTACTGCTCGAGGACCAATGTAACAAAGTTGACGTTCACTGCGTGGGGACTGACGTGACAATGTAGATGATCACTACTCGGGGACTAATGTGATGAATTGAAAGCTGATGATCTGTTACTGCTCAGGGACCAATATAACAAAGTTTATCTTCACTGCACGGGGACTAACGTGACAATGTAGATGATCATTGCCTGGGGACTAACGTGATAAGTTGAAAGTCGATGATATGTTACTTCCCGAGGACCAATGTAACAAAGTTGATATTCACTGCGCGGGAACTAACGTGACAATGTAGATGATCACTGCTCGTGATAATTTTGAAGTAAATCTACTACTGCTCGGGGACTGATGCAGTAAGATGTGTAAACAGTGTAGATGAAATAGTGGTGTAGTATTCTTGAAGGTGTGATAACCCTACGAGATTTGTGGGAGTATTCCTAAGATACTGACTATGTAGGGATGTATTGGCGACTTGGGTTGTCATCTCAATTCCTAGAGCGTGTAGTAATTGTTGTTTGTGTTCGCCTTTCATGTATTTGTAAGTGGATATTAATTATCAAATACATATAATCATTCAAAGAAATCATTGGACTTATGCAAACAAATCAGATAAAGTAAAAAATTAGAATTTAGAAGAGAAACTATATTGATTTTGAAAAGTGGGCATATAGACAGGCAATTTGTGTACAAAGAGACAAATATCCAAGAGGAAATCATTGAAAACATTAAAAAGTGATAAAAGCTATGTGGAAACAATCCCATCGAGTTTCAACTCTATTATTGCTCATATGTTTTGAATATCTCATCTCATCGCTGTTAGAAGAAGGTGATCGGATTGATTTGTGCCATTTGAACTTTAAACTGATAGTCATGTAGTTTGTAGATGATCCGTCGAGACATAGTCATACGCTTTAATCCCCAAAATTTTCCTATACCGTCCCTTTTTTGCCTATACCGCCGCCTTTGCAGGTTTTCGCTATCCCTAATTTTTTCCCAAACCCTTTTGGTTTGCCAGGACGCCCTTACTTTTGCCTAGGTCAATCGACCTAGCGGGTCTCATTTATGCGTAGTATTTTTTAACTATGTATGCGTTCATAGGGTGAGGGGAATCTTCTCCATCCATAGTGGTCAGTATCATGGCTCCACCAAAAAATATTGCTTTGATTACAAATAGTCCCTCACAGGTGGGAGTCCATTTTCCCATGGGATCACCTTGTTGTTGGATGATGCATTTGACTACTAAATTGCTAACTTGGTATACTCGGTGCTTGACTTTCTTATTGAAGGCTTTGATCATGCGTTTTTGATATATCTATCCATAGAAAATGGTCGTGAGTCTCTTCTCCTCAATCAAGTTTATCTGATCAAGCCGAGTCTGGACCCATTCATCTTCATCTAACTTCACATCTATCAAAACTCTAAGTGAAGGAACCTGGACCTCGATGCGTCGAACCTCTTTCATACCATATACGAGAGAGAATGGGGTTACCCCTGTAGATGTTCGTACTGAAGTGCGATAACCATAGAGAGTAAGTGGCAACATTTCGTGTCAATCCTTATATGTCACTATCATCTTCTATATAGTGTTCTTAAGGTTCTTGTTGGTGGCTTCCACAACACCATTCATCTTTGGCCGATATGGAGAAGAGTTGTGATGTTTTGTCTTGAACACTATGTAGAGTTCGGTGATCATATTTTTATTCATATTGGTGCCATTGTCTGTGATAATATTTTCGGGGACGCCATATCGGCAAATGAGATTATGCTTGATGAATCGAGCCACAACGTTCTTGGTAACATATGCAAACGAGGCTGCCTTTACCCACTTGGTAAAGTAATCGATAGCAACGAGGATAAAATGATGCCCATTAGAAGCGGTTGGTTTGATTTCTCCAATCATATCAATTCCCCACATTGCAAAAGGCCAAGGAGCAGTTAGAACATTCAACGTAACCGAAGGCACATGTACTTTATCGGCGTATATTTCGCATTTGTGACAAGATCAGGAATATCGATAACAATCAGCTTCCATAGTGGATCAGTAATAACCTGCTCTCAGAATCTTCTTCGCTATTGTATGTCCACTTGAATGAGTACCGAAGGCGCCTTCGTGCAGTTCCTTCATTATTTTTCCGGTTGTCTTCCTGTCTACACACCGAAGTAAGGCAAACTCATGGTTGCGCTTATATGGATTGCCGTTACTTCGAAATAACTTGGCGGCAAACCTCCTCAGAAATTTCTTACCATTGACACATGCCCCCTCGGGGTATTCTTGAGCCTCGATATACCTCTTCACTTCGTAGAACCAAAGTTTCACCTCTAATCCTTCAGTATCAAGTTTACAACAGTATGTTGGTTCGTCTAGTCTTTCAATAGTAATCTGAGTATCTTTGTTGTCCCATCTGATTTTGAACATAGATGACATGGTAGCTAACGCGTCCGACAACTGATTCTCTTCTCACAGAATATGCTCAAAAGTAATTTCTTCAAAGTAAGGAATCAAACTTAGCACATGTTCTCGATATGGAATGAGATTTGGATTTTTCGTGTCCCATTTTACCTTAATCTGACTGATCACAAAGGTTGACTCTCCATATATTTGCAAGAATTTGATCCTTAAGTCAATAACAGCTTTGATACCCATGATGCATGCTTCGTATTCAACCATATTGTTGGTGCAGTCGAAACATAATCGGCGATGAAGGGTGTATGGCCACCATTGGGAGAGATAATTACGGCACCAATATTGTTGCCAAGTGCGTTAGAGGCTCCATCAAAACCATGGTCCATCGTGATCCTGGATCTGGTCCTTCATTCGGTCCGGGCTCTTCCTAATCGGTAACCAGCATAATATCCTCGTCTGGGAACTCAAAATGCATAGACAGGTAGTCATCTATGGCTTGATGAGCCAAATGATCGACTACTACACTTCCTTTGATCACTTTTTGGGTAGTGTACTGAATGTCGTACTCGATCAAGATCATCTGCCATATTGCTATTCTTCTAGAGAGAGCAGGCTTCTCGAATATGTATTTTATCGGATCCATTTTAGAGATAAATAAGGTATTATGAGTCAACATATCTGAAGAAGAAACTACTGCCTCCTCCCTTGTTCTAAAAACTCTGGAAGAGTTAAAGAAGGAGAATGAAGCAGTTCGGAAAAGGTTGGACAAGCAAGATAAAACAAACAAAGAAATCAAAGAGATGATGGGCAAAAGGGAAGAGTCCACTACTCAAATCAAAGGACTTCTGGAAGCATTGTTCTCAAGACTTCCACCTCCTTCTTAGAATTTTTTCTACTTTCTTTGACTTTTGCATTATTTTTTGCTTATTTTCTTCTTATGTGCTTCATGATTTTTAAATGCAAAATCATTCTGCTCTACATTATTTTTTTTACTATTTGATTTATGACAAAAAGGAGGAGAATGTATGATATTTTGAATATAACAGTAACCAGACCAAGCCTCAAACATTTCTAACAAATTTATCTATATAATTATTTTTTATAAGTTTGATGGAAAAGAAGCATAAGTTCTGATCAATCAAAGTTCATTCACAGAAGTAGTTCATCCTTCTTTAAATTGATTATGAGTATTCAACTCAGGGGGAGATAATTCTTAAGCTTTATTCAATCTTACCATCAAAATATTTAAGTTCCTGTCATCATCAAAAAGGGGGAGATTGTTAGAACATAGTTTGGTTCTATGTATCTTTAAGAGTTTTGATGATAACAAATAAATTTACTGATAACTTTGTTTTGATTCTGATTGATAATACTTTACATAGAACATTCTTACTCTTTAAAATTTTGATGAAATGTACATAAGAAGTTCTGATACTAGACGAAGAAGTTCTGATAGAAAAATAGGAATGACGCTTTAAGAGAATCCATAAGAATGATACGATCTGAAAGCACCATTCATTTTGTCACGCTCATTAAGAGTAGTTCTGCTCAAACCGAACTTCTAAATGCACCAAGTTGCAAGCTCAAACTCTGATATCTCATTTATGCTCCAGGCTGCTTTTCATCTTCTGATTCTGATGCGTTACTAAAGACTTATATGGAAATAAAAAGTAACGTTATTTTTCCAATAAGATCCACATTTTTGGAAAGGCATTAAATGGCATATATTATCTCATTCCTGAGTGGGCCTTTAGGTCTCCAACGGATCCAACTCATGGCTTATTTAAAGGATCTATTTGCGAAGAAAAAGTTACTCTTCTCACACGTACAAGCATTCATCTCAAAGAAACAATTCTAAAAGCCTTCATCACTTCTAAATATTCTTTGAATAAGTTTTGAGCAAAAGTTTTGTGTAAAATCATTCTATTTTAATGTAAAAACTTTCTAGAATATATTTTCGTTACACTGTAATATTTTATTTGAGCAAAGTTCCTTGAGAACTAAATTATGGTTAATCTCAAGTAGACAAAGACAGATGGTCTTTGTGATTTGTAATCAAGATTTGATTAGTGGATTAAGACCTCGTTGAAAGAGGAAAATCACCTTGATGGGTGGGCTGAAGTAGTTTGAGTTCAAACGAACCAAGATAAAAATATTTGTTTTACAAGGCCTAATCTATTGTTGTTCTTGAAAAAACGACACTTGCAAAATGAAAGACTTTTACCGATGATAACTCCATTTTTATTGATGTTTAAAAAGATAACTCCAATTTTTTGTCTTATCATGTCTCATCCACAACAATAACAACAAAAATGAAGGTCGTGGATGTCATGATGGCTTTGGCCAAAATAGTGGTGGTTGCGGCTACAAACGAAGTGGATGTCAAGGAAGACAGTTTCATCACTATCACCATCAACGGGGAACATGGATTCAACCATAGACACTACAAAATTAGTGGACCTATCCTCCTTGGAATGCAAAGTGGAATCCATGAGTCACTCCTCCTTTCCCTTACCCTACAATCGACAATTAGAAGAAAAAAATAAAAGCTTCAAATCATCAATCTTGTATTCTTTGGGAAAAACCACAACATGCACGTGATGCTGCAGCTCAGACGTCATATGCACCAACAAATATTCAAGCTATTATGCACACTCCATATATTGTTTCTCATAATGAACAATGATAGATGGACATCGAGGCTACATTTCCCATAATATTCTAGTCATTCATTTTAATAATGCATTATTATAAAATATGCAAGATCCCTTATTCTTAAGCAATGTCTTGCATACACCCAAATTGATCCAAAATCTTATTTTGATAGAAAATTAACCATTAACAATTTTTTTTTTGTTGAATTTGAACCTTTTAATGTTCAGTGTGAAGGATTTCCAAACAGAGATGCCTTTAAATGATATGTAATATATTAGTTAATCTTTATCCTTTCACCACAAAATCCTACCATCCACCTTTTTCCATTTTATCCATTGAAATATTGCAATAATTGTTTATGACACTATTAGTTGGATATTCGAGATATCTTAAATCTAAGCATATCAAGAAGAAGATTGAAGAAATATTTAATAGAATTTGGATGATTTTATTGGTATTTGTTATACCCCAAAATTTTCCCTCATACTTCCCAAGACATTTCACATATCCATGCTCAAGGATTTCACAAGGGTTAACCAGACAAACCCTCTCCTAAGCAATTAACCCAAACTAGGGTTTGGCCACTCTCAAATCAAGGTAGTCCTCCAACACCTCAAGTGGTCATCATGCCTCACCATATGCTTCAAAGAATCTCCATGTCAAGTTTCAAGCCTTACAGATCAAGTTTTCTCAGACAATTGCTCAGACGGTTGAAAATAAGTTGTATTGGACAAAAAGTCAGCTGTGGTCAACATACAGTCAAACTTCATAATTTTTGGTCTACATCAATATTTTGAAGTGATATTCATCATTTGATCAAGGGTTGATCATGATTCATCAAGAAAAGTCAAGAATTGATCAAAAGTCAAAGTTTCTAAATTGGGCTTTCTTAGACAAAAGTCAATAGAACTTTGACCATGCATAACTTTCACATACTTTATCAGAAATTTTTCCACCACAGTTTATTTTGAAGAGAATTAAATTCTCTACAACTTCATGTCTCACAAGCTTGGGCAGAAAATGCTTCCTTTGGAAGTTATGGATCAAAACATTACAGGTCCTTTTAAAAGTCAACAAAAAGTCAACTTTTTGTAAAGAAGTGTTCATGAGCATGGAAACTTCAATGAAGATGAAACCAAAAAGGCTGTTTAGAAGACATCTTGAGCTTACAAAAAAGTCCAAGAACACCCAAAAATGTTAAAAATTGAGCAAGATACACCTTGTCCAAGTTGAGCATTTTTGAGGAGGTGCACAAAGAGATATACTTGAGAAAACCAAAACTTTTCCAAATGGGCCTAACTTTTCTTGATTCAAACATGTTCCTTAGCTGAATTGGAACCTCCAAGCCCAAGGCCACGAATTTATCTTTTATTTTTTATTTATTTTGGATTTTTAATTATTTAAAACCAATTTAATTAAAATAAAAGATAGAAAATCAAAAATTAATTGCAAGATGGATTTTCTCTCATCCTTGAGGTCCAAGCAAGCCATTTAATCTGATTATTTCAAAATAATCATGATTGGTAATGAAAATTTGATTGAAATTGGCTCAAAAAGGAAATATTTGGTTTGACTCCAAATCAAATAATTTCTCATTGATTGGCTTGATTTTTCTTACAAATTCTTGACCTAATTCACTCTATTATAAATACATGACGTTATTACATGCACAAAAGACGAAATTCTGGCCTCAAGAACCCTATTCCAAGCTTCAAAAAACCGTGCCTTGCAAGCTACTAGCAGCCATAGTTTCTGTCCAATTCAAGGGATTCTAAGCATTCCAACACATTCCTGGAGGTCCCTTGAGTCTTCCCAGACGTTGACAGATCACAAATACGTTCAGAAACGCAATATACAAATCACGGTTTGCACAACTTTTATCCAAATTCGATTTCTATGTTTTGTGTATTATAAATACATTTTGATTGCATATTCCTGTTCTTTTTGATGTTTGGAATGTTTCTATATAGATCAATTTGAGTTTAGGTACCAGAACCGAGATATGCCATGGCTAGGTTTTAAAACCTTGAATTAGGGTTTTCTTATTTAGGATAAATTGGAAGGAACCAAGGGCACCATTGTGTTCAGAACCTTGTTACCAGTTGATCTATGGTTTCATATTCCATTTATATTGCATATTTCATAGTGTCATACCCCAAAATTTGCCCTCCATCTACTCAAAAGATTTCATGCATCCATACTCAAGGATTCCTCAAGAGTTGATCAGACAAACTCTCTCCTAGACAATCAACCCAAACTAGGGTTTGGTATCTCTCAAGTCAAGATGGATTTCCAACATCTCCAATGGCCTTCATGCCTCCTCATATGCTTCAAAGATTCTCCATGTCAAGTTTCAAGCCTCACAAGTCAAGTTTCCTCAGACAATTGCCCAGATGGTTGAAAATCGGGTGTATTGGACAAAAAGTCAACTATGGTCAACATACAGTCAAAACTTCTGATTTTTGGTCAACATCCTCATTTTGAAGTTACATTCATCATTTGATCAAGGGTTGATCATGATTCATCAAGAAAACTCAAGATTTGCCCAAAAGTCAAACTTTCTAAATTAGGATTTCTAGATGAAAAGTCAACTGAACTTTGACTGATCATAACTTTCTCATACTTTCTCAGAAATTTTTCCACCACCTCTTGTTTTGAAGGAAATTCAATTCTCTACAACTTCATGTCTCACAAGAATGTCCAAAAAATGCTTCATTTGAGAGGTATAGCTCAAAACATTACAGGTCATTTTCAAAGTCAACAAAAAGTCAACTTTTTGTTTTGAAGATATTTTGAGCATGGTAACTCCAATTGAGATGAGACCAAAGACATTGGTTAGAGGACTCTTAGAGCTTTCCAAAAAGTCCAAGAACTCTCAAAAATGTGGAAAATTGAGCAAGTTACACCATCTACAAGTTGGGCAATTTTGGAAGAATGCACAAAGAGAGATACTTCAAAAATCAAAAATTTGCAAATGGGCCTACTTTTCTTCATCCAAACTTGTTCCTCATACAATTTGGAACATCAAAGCCCAAAGCCACGAATTTTTATTTTATTTTTCTATTTAATTTGGAATTTATTCATTTAAATACAAATTAAATTCAAAAATAAAGTATAAAATCAAAAATTAATTGCAAATTGATTTTTCTCTCTTCATCCAAGTAACTCAACAAAGCCAGCAAATTTCGAAAATTGGATTGATATGGCAAGATTGGATTGAAAATTAATCAAAATTTGAAAATTTGATTTTGTACAAAATCAAATTTGATTTGCATTGATTGATGATGATTTCTTCCTCAAATCAGCTCCAATTCCATCCAATATAAATACACAATGCATAGCACATAAGAATTGCTCGAACCCTAGTTTCAAACTCAAAATTTCGTGCACTTGAAGCTACTAGCACCATCGATCCGACCACTTTCAATTGCTTTTGAGGATTCCATTGCATTCCTTGGGTTGTTACGAGTCGATCAGACTCTTTCAAAACCATCAAGAAACAAAATCAAATCGGTTTGTTCTTGAAATTTCAAAATTCGATTTCTAACATTCATGCATTATTCTGTTTTGATTGTTTGTTTGTGATTAGAATCAAGTTTGCAAGCGAGCCAATCGTGTTTCCATGGCGAATCGATATATACCATATCTAGGGTTCTGAGCTCGAATTGGGGTTTTGTTTAAATGGAAAAATTGGACAATAGGACTGTACCATCGTGTTCGAATGCTCAAGGAATCGAACCATGACCTTAGATTTCATTTATATTATGTGTGTTGCATTTTTGAGTGAATGGCGTCGAACCAAGGCGCTATCTTTTAAAAATTCAAATCGACGTTTAAGCAGAGCGTGTTATTTTCAAACCATCCGTTTAGCGCGCGTTGGCTCATTGGTGTGTGGTTTTCAAGGTTTGAAAGGGATGTCTCGATTCGATTCGGTTGGACAATCCTTTTACACTTTTCCAAAACTCTATTTTTCATATTTTTCATGTTTACTTAATATTTTCATATTATTTTAATTTCTTTTCATAATTTTATTTATGCACTAAAAAATTACCAAAAACATTTTTTCTTTTTGCATTATTTTTCTAAAAACCTTTATTTAATTTAATAAATTAAAAAATATAATTTTTGCATGCATATTTATTTTATTTTGATTTTAGCATTTAAATCATCATAAATTAGTTTTTAATTGTTAAAATGCATCTAAAAATTCCAAAAAAATTATTATAGCTTATTTATCTTATTTCCAGCATGCATAAATTTTCTCATATTAAAATTGGCATTTTTATATATTTTCTCATTCTTTCACAGGTTGTTCCGATTCGGACGGTTTCTTTTACTGTTTTATTTTTCCAATAATGTAACTGCTCACAGTTTGTAATAGTTTAATCTAGGATTTTATTTTCCGCAAGTTAAATTATGTATCTGCCCCAAAGCCATGTAATAGCGTAGGTTTACCTTTCCGCACTTTACATTCCGCATTTTACTTTCCGCACCCTTATCAATTGCTAGTAATTAGGCGTGTATGGCAAGATAATAATTGGACATAGCTCACACTAATTTCAAGATAAAATATCTGAATTTGACACACTTCTCACACACGCACCTTAGGGTAATTCTCTCGATGCCTTCGATTTCAAAATGGTCATGTCCCTCGAACGTAGAGGTATTCTAGCACCGTTGCCTTCTAAACAAATCATCATAGTCCCTTCGATGCAAAGATCATAAGACCCACGATGTCGCCTCCGAATACATGATCTTGACCCTCGATTGTCGCCTACGAAAAATGATGATAGTCCCTTCGATATGTGCTAGGATACTTCCTACAAGTTGCCTTCTATGACCATCCGATGTCCCTTCGAATGTCCCGCTTACATCCAACGAATGGAGCTACCTACTAACTAATGGTGGCTAGCGCTATTCTAAAGGAATGTAGAAGTACAACTTTAGTTGCTTGCTCTATCAAATGTTTTCATGCACACACTTTTTCAAAGTTCAAATTATTTTCAAAACAAAACATTTCCGAACACTTTGTATACACTCCTACATGAGTCATTACAAAGTCAAGCGAAATGCCTTTTTCAAAACATCTTTGTCAAACACACGAAAGCAATTTTAAAAAGTGATCTAGAGCAACTAAGAGCCCGTAGATAACTACGGATGGAAAGGGTGCTAATACCTTCCCTTTTCATAACCATTCTCCCGAACTCGAATCTAACGAAGGTCTTTTTCATTACTTTTACCTTCCCTTAATTGGATAAAAATAAAAGTCGGTGGCGACTCTTGCTATCCGCACATTTGGATACAAAATCCTACAAAGTCGGTTCAGTATCCTGGCGACTCTTCAAAAGAGAATTGCCTTAGGGATTTCTAGATAACCTTTATTGCTTTTGTTTGACTTGTATGCTTTATCTTTAAGGGTTGCTTGGGTATTATATTGTTGGGGATCCTACACCGGATCCGGGTTTCCTTATAGGTAAGTAGCATTAGATCATCGCGACCGTTAGGCGATAACACGGTCAACATGATGGCTACGTTAGCGTGACACTTTGGTTGCCCGATACTCTTCATTCCCAAGTTGAAGAAAGTATTTGGCTTCTGTGCTAACTAAACTTTTAGAACCTTAATTGACCCATCTTGGCCATTAGAAGGTAGTGAGATGGCGGCTTGTGTAGACCGAGGTTGGTTGATACTCGATGCTACGCTCATTGAGATTAGACTTTTGGGACATTTTCGATCGACCACTTGGCGTCGTATTGAAATAAGCGCCTACGAGAAAGATCGTGATATGAGATTCCTAGAACCGGTTACTATTATAGGATGAACCAACTCAAACTTTTGGTGGGGTAATCACCTCTACCTCATGCAAGCCTTAAACATAGGCTCATTGTGTGAATTGCTTGTGTGTGCTAAACATGACATCATGACATCATTCGCATTGCATATCATTTCTAACTATTTCAAGGACCTAGGGATTTATCTTTGCTGTTTTGTAGGGATCATGGCTTCTAGAAAGACTATCCGAATCAACTTCATGGGTATCCCTTCTCAACTCAAAGAATTGGTTTGAAATTCCGACCATGCTCGGTTCATCAAAAGACATGGTTATCTACTTGATTTGGTTATCTCGGTTTTGAAGAAGATATGATGCATGTCCTATTCGGTTCTTGACCGAAACACCATTGCTTTACATTTCAGATTATCGGTTGGTTCCTACCTTGGAAGAATTCTCTAAGCTACTTGGGATACCTATTCTCAACCAAATGCCATTCACCGGTTTAGAAAAGGTCCCTAAGTTCGAAGACATTGCATCCGCCTTACATCTTAAGCGTTCAGATATCGAAGCCAATTGGGAAACTAGAAGTGGAGTTAAGGGTTTACTTTCCAAGTTCTTAATCAAGAAAGCCCGAGAATTCCTCAAAGTTATGAGTTTCCATGCATTTGAAGACATTGTAGCCTTGCTAATTTATGGTTTGGTTCTATTTCCTAACTCGGATCAATTCATAGATGTCAATGCCATCAAGTTGTTCCTTACCCGCAATCCAGTGCCTACCTTACTTGGAGACATTCTACATTCTCTCCACACTCGTACTACTAGCGACAAGGAACTCTCATGTGTTGTATACCGTTACTTTCAAGGTGGTTTATTTCGCACCTTCCTCCATCTTTTGAAGAATGAACAAAGGTTGAGATGGTCTCAAAGATTGATGTCACTCTCTCATTCGGATATCCGTTGGAATCTTTTCTCTCAAAAGGACTTCACATTCATTGGCGTTGTGGAGAATTCCTAATGTACCACTACTTGGTATAAGGGAGGTATTACTTACAACCCTTCTCTAGCTCTACGTCGGTTTGGTTTTGCTCGAAAAGATGGTCCATGATATGCTTCTCCGGGATGTTGTGTTCGACTACAATCACGATCTCGAACCGATGAAGGTTTATACATGCTTGGGGCATGGTAAAGAAGGCGATACCAAGACTTTGGGGCACCGAACTCCATTCCTTGGGAACCTTACCTCAAATGGGTGCGAGCTCGAGCTCAAAACCTCATGATGCCACTCACGCTGTTTTGTAATTATGGAACTGTTGCTATAGGTGTACCTATCTTATTCTCCATCCCGACATGCCCTCGATTTTGAAGACTTGAAGAGATCCGGATCCAACTAAAGAAGAAAGGGATACCTTTGAAGCTCAGTGCTATGCAAGTGAGAAGAAAGTTCTAGAGTTGACCAAGCTACTTCACGAGGAGCGAAACATCAACGCTTACATCGGCACCAAGAGGAAGCGCCCATGGGAGACTTAGAGCTTTAGGATGTTTATGTTTTCATTTATTTCTTTGAACTATCTCTTGTACTTAAAAAAAAAAAAAAAGAATAATAATGAGAAGTACTAATAAATGTTTGTTCATTGCTTGTTTAACAAATTTAAATCTCTTAGGTCCTTGAAAACATTGCATTGCATTCGCATAAACATTGCATAGCATATCATAACATTGCATCACAGGTACATTGGAGATTGGTTTTCTCATTTGCTCGCTATTTATTTTAGCGAAATGGCTCTTGAGCAGATGTCAAAGATCTTGAGCTCGAATGCTCGGTTTAGAGATGTTCACCAACTTGGTCCAAGGCCAAGAAGATGAAGAAGCTCATCAACAAAAGAAGAAGGTTGTTGGTCTCCTCAACATGGGTAGACGTTTCAAGGGGTCCTAAAGTGGTCACCGTATCGAGCTCTCGAAGGAAGTGTCCATGGAGTACCAAGGGTGATGAAGGTGAGCAGAGGAACCAAAGAAAGGAGGAGAGGATCATTCGATTATGGCCGTACTCGAGGAAGATGACAAGTACAAACAACTTGAAGATCGCTGAATCTTGTGGAAAACACGAAAATGTCGGGCTGAATTTTGATGACCGAGTCTTGTTCTGGTGTGGTGATTCCTCCCAAGTTCAAAGTTACTTTTTCCAAATATGATGGCATGTCTTGCCCTAAGCTGCATTTGAAGTCCTATGTCCGGAAGATCAACCCCATGATGAGAAAGTTGTGGATGCACTATTTTCAAGAGAGTTTGTCCGAACTCGGTTGGAATGGTACTATCACTAGAGAATGACCGTATCCGTACTTGGGTGACTTAGTGATGCTTTCTGCACAATATGAGTACAATGTTGAATTGACACCCTCGCATGCAACTACAAAGCATGTCTATGGGTCGTGACGAGAAGTTCAAGGAGTATGCTCGAAGTGGAGAGATCTAGCGAGTTCAACCACCCTTGTCCAATAGGGAGTTGGTTGATATGTTCATGGGAACAGGCCCATTCTTCAATCATCGATTGGAAATTCTTCATCCGGATTCAAGTGATACTTACGGAGCATTGGCGGTATCAAGAGTGGGAAGATTCATGTAGAGACATCTTGAATCTTGCGAAGAGATCCTTTGGTGCTAAGAAAGAAGTCAATCTTGTATGGTCGAAAAGCCGAGCCAAGACCGGCGCTCAATGGGGCGGTTGTAATCTCGATCCTACATCGGACAACCTCGGCGAGACAACGCGTGCGAGCAGCGCCACGAAGGCGTTCACGAAGATCAACATGCCTGTCGCAAGCCTTGCAACACATGTTGAAAGCGGTGATTACTTTGAGGATCCTCCTCGAATGTCAACACTTCCTCTCAAAGTACAATCCTAATGCTAAGTGTGCTTACCATTCCAACGCCCGGGCACGACACTGACAATTGTTGGGCTCTGAAGAACAAGATTCAAGATATGATTGAAGCTAAGCAGATTGAATTTGATCCTCCTGTTGAAACTCCGAATGTGATCAACGCTCCTATGCCTAACCATGACAAGAGTTCCAATCTTTGTGGCGATACTTATGTTTTCAACATAGATGACTTGACCATTCCTCGATGAATGTTAAGAAGAATTTGTTGCAAGCGGTGTCAATCCGGGATGCCCGGAGGATTGTCGTTGGTGCCCTCTGCGCGATGGTTGTGCTTGGTTGAGAAGGCGTGTTCGGTGCATGATGGATAACCGTGAGATACTATTTACGAAACCACGTGCGGGTGTGAAGAAATGTCTAAGTTGAAGATTGACAATGCGAACAATGCCATGTGTGGGATACCTTGGGGCAGCCAAGTGGAAAATATGATTACATGGTGAAGTACACACGATAGTTACAAGATTCCTATTGAAGATGTTAAGGCGACCGGATGGGGTGACGATTTCCGAAGACTATCTTGATGTTAACACAATAAGGATTTCTTCTGCGATTCCGTGCCTAGAGTGGCACCTCTCATTATCACTTCTCCAAGGCCGTTCCATATTCCTCGACAAGGCTATCCCTTGGAATTATGGGTGATGTTTACTATCATGGTGTCAAGCAAGATCCTCGACAATTGAAGATCTTCTTTGAAGTTTCTATTCGACATCGACAACATCACGGATCGATAAGGTGACGAACCGGAAGGGTATTCTCTCCGAGATCTCCTCCAAAAGACACTGCGACTCGGCTCGCCGTCTACTCCACCAATATCCCACTAGAGGAAAGAACCGGTGACTCATCCTGCTCAACGAAGTACCAAAGGAAGTTCTTGAAGACACCTCCAAACAAGAAATGGAGGAAATTCAAGATCATCAAGAAGAGTGATTACAATGTTGTGGAGCAGTTAGGAGACTCCGTCCAAGATCTCCATGCTTGCTGCTCTTATGCTCTGAGGCTCATGCTAACGCCTTGGTGAAGTTTCTGAAGAATGCTCATGTGCCGCAAGACACTACCACCGACCAGTTCGAAGTTTGTATTGCTAGCCTGGCTGCCAACAACGGCCTAGGCTTCTCTGATGCTGATTTGACTCCTTCCGGAAAGAAACATAACAAAGCCTTGCACATCTCTGTCGAATGCAAGGGCACTACGTTATCTCATGTTTTGGTTGATACGGTTCGCTCGAATATCCTTCCAAGCGCTTTTGATCGACTTGATGTCGAGGGTTGGTTCGAGACCGGTGACATTATCGTGAGAGCTTTTGATGGTTCTAAGCGAGCGGTGCTTGGAGAGCTCACTCTGCTGTTAAAGTCGGTTCCCGGACTTTTGACTCCACCTTCTTTGTCATGGACATCATCCTTACTCTTGCCTACTTGGGCGCCCTTGGATACATGGGCGGCGGTACCTCTACCTTACATCGGTCAAGTACCGGTGAAAGGGAAAGTTGTTACGGTGTGTGGTGAAGAAGAGTACATGGTCGGTCATCTACGGTCATTCCGCTATCTCGAGATGGAGGGTGAATTCTTGAGACTCCTGTCAAGCTTTTGAAACAATACCAGTCATGCTGACTCTCCTGTCACTCTGAGTTACGCAAGTTCCGCCTAGAATGGCCTCGTTGAAAGATGCTCAAGCATTGTTGAAGAAGGTAATTGTTTGGGGTCGCTCACGATCTTCCTTTCAAATCGACAAGGCGGTTTAGGCTTCACCATCAAGGGTCAAGATGATACGCCGCGAGCGTGCCGCCAACTTCCTTTCCGCATTAGCAGTGGAATCCATGCTATAGAAGCGACGACAACGGCTTCGACATCAACAAGTGGATCTTCCCAACTCGGATCATGGGCTCAACAATTGGAAGGCGAAGACGTCATACCAATCTCCTTTAGTCGAGTAATTGCTCTTGTTTTGCTTTTCGTATTTCTTTATGTTTGAACAATAAACTTTGAAAGCCTAGTGCCTTGCGGGCATCATGGCTCGTTGCGGGTTATTATCATCGTTTGCGTATTTTCATTCAATAAATTCATTGGACTTTTGCATTCAATTGTTTGTTTTCTTTTACTTTATCACCCCTTCAAAAGCTAAGTGTTCTTACACACACCCACGTGGTACAACTGCAGAATCACTCGAATCTCGTTAATAACATATGCTAGTGCTAAATATGACTTGATAATCCGATCTACCAAGAAGGCGAAAGTGAGGAAGATTGTGAAGTGCCGGAGAACTTGCGGTGCTGAGAAGAAGAGCGAGTTATACACCACGAAGAACAGTTGAGGTTGTGAATTTGGGTCTGACGAAGATAGAAAGAGATCAAGATAGGAGCGGGTCTTGAGAACAATGTTAAGAGAGATTGGTTCGGATGCTACGAGACTATGTTGAGGTTTTGCTTGGTCATACGAAGACATGCGGGTTTAGACATTGATATTGTGGTACATCGATTCAAAGGAAGGTTTTCTACCGATGAAAAGAAGGTTCGTCATGCGTCACGAGATGTCGAGAAAATCAAAGCCGAAGTTATGAAGCAGTTCAATGCTGGTTTCCTAGCCGTTACTTCCTATCCCCAATGGGTTGCTAATGTGGTACCCGTGCCTAAGAAGGATGGTAAGTACGAATGTGTGTGGATTACGGAGATCGAACAAAGCAAGTCCGAAAGGCGATTTTCCACTTCCTCATATTGATGTTACGGTTGACAATACCGCTCGGATAAGGTTTTCTCCTTCATGGATGGTTTCTCGGTTACAATCAAATCAAAATGGCTCGAAGACATGGAAAAGACTACTTCGTTACATGGGGCACTTTCGCTACAAGGTTATGCCGTTCGGTTGAAGAACGCGGCGCCACTTACAGCGTGCTATGGTTACATTATTTCATGACATGATTCATCACGAGATAGAGGTCTCGTCGGCGATATGATAGCTCGATGGTGAAGAAGAACACCTCGATCATTTGCGAAATTGTTTGACAGTTGAAGAAGTCAGTTGAGGCGAATCCTAACAAGTGCACTTTTGGAGTCGATCCGGTAAACTCCTAGGGTTTGTCGTCGATAATAAAGGTATTGAGGTTGACCACCTAAGGTTAGAGCCATTCAAGAGATGCCGCCCTTGAGAAGGAAGTCGAGGTTTCTTGGGCCGATTAAATTACAGATTCATTGCACACTAGCGCTACTTGTGAGCCAATCTTCAAGTTACTAAAGAAAGATCAAGTGGTGGAATGGAGCAGCGATTGCGGATCGCTTTTGACAAAATCAAGGAATACCTACAGAATCCTCCTATCACGATGCCGCGAAGGAAGACCTCTTATCATGTACTTGCGGTGTTAGAGAACTCAATGGGGTGTGTGTTGGGGCAACATGGCGAGTGCAGTCGAAAAGAGCATGCAATATACTACCTTAGCAAAAGTTTACCGATTGTGAAACAAGATACTCACGACTTGAGAAAACTTGCAACGCTTTGGCTTGGCTCACGACTAAGGCAGATATGTTGACTCACACTACCTTGTTGATTTCTAAGATGGATCCGATAAAATACATCTTTGAGAAACCACTCTCTCCGGAAGAATAGCAAGATGGCAAATGATCTTGACCGAATATGACATCGGTACACTTCTCGAAGCGATCAAAGGAAGTGTAGTGCCGATCATTTGGCTCATCAAGCCGTGGACGACTATCAATCTATGCGGTTAATTTCGCGAAGATGTTTTACTAGTTACTGATTGAAGAACCGGGCCAGACGAAGGACACGAACAAGGATCCCGATGGACTATGGTCTTGATGGAGCCTCAAGCGCGCAATGGCATTGGTGCCATCATTACATCCCTACGGACATACTCCTTTCACCGCAGATTATGTTGGTTGCACTAACAACATGGCGAGTACGAGCGTGCATTATGGGTATCAAAGTGCTATTGACTTAAGAATCAAGTTCTTACAAGTGTATGGAGACTCGGCTTTAGTGATCGGTCGATTAAGGCGAGTGGGATACGAGCATCCGAATCTCATTCCATATCGAGAGCATGTTACGAGTTTGATCCCTACTTGAAGAGATTACTTTTGATCACATTCCACGAGAAGAGAATCGGTTGGCGACGCATTGGCTACTATGTCGTCTATGTTCAAGGTTAGATGGGACAACGAGGCTCCCCGGATCATCATTGAGAGGTTCGACGAACCGTATTGTTGTGAGCTTGGCGAAGAGAAACCTTGGTACTTTGGCGTGAAAAGGTATCTTGAGACTCGGGAATATCCAGGGCATCATTAATGATAAGAAGTTCATGAGAAGATTTGCATCCAAATTCTTCCTCGAGCGACATCTTATACAAGCGCAACCACGACTTGTGCTTACTCGTGTGTAGACGAAAATACGTATCATGGAAGAGTTACAAGGCGAATTTGGTACCCACTCCGGTGGACACACTATGGCTAAGAAGATTTTGAGAACAGTTACTATTGGTCTACCATGGAAGGCGATTGTCACCGCTATGCTCGATCTTGTCACAAATGCGGTTATGCCGACAAAGTGCACGTACCTCAGTACCTCGAATGTTTTAACTTCTCCGTGGCCTTTCGCAATGTGGGGCATTGACATGATTGGAGAGATTAAGCCACGACTTCCAATGGACATCGTTTCATCCTTGTGGCAATTGACTATTTCACCAAATGGGTAGAAGCGACCTCGTATGCATCATTACCAAGAATGTAGTGGCTCGATTCATCAAGCATAATCTTATCATCGGTATGGCACTCACGAAAGGATTATCACGATAACGGTTCCAATCTCAACAACAAGATGATCACGAACTCGCACGCGTTCAAGATCAAACATCACAACTCTTCTCCTTATCGGCCTAAGATGAATGGCGCGATGGAAGCCGCCAACAAGAACATAAAGAAGATTATAGAAGATGACGGTGACTTACAAAGATTGGCATGAGATGTTACCATTTGCTCTTCATGGTTATCGCACTGACGAACATCAGCGGGCAACTCCTTCTCTCTTGTCTACGGTATGGAAGCCGTCTTACCCATCGAAGTTCGGATACCCTCAACGAGTCCTCCGGAGGCGAGTTAAGCGAAGGCGATTGGGTCCAGACTCGGCTTGATTAATTTGGTTGATGAGAAGCGACTCGCATCCATACGCCATGGATGATTTATCGAAGCGAATGATCGAGCATTTAACAAGAAGGTCAAGCACCGAGTCTACCAAGTCGGTGATCTAGTAGTCAAGCGCATCATTCTTCCACAAGGTGATCGAGGGCAAATGGACTCCCACCTATGAGGGACCATTTGTAGTCAAGACGATATTTTCCGGCGGAGCTATGATACTTAGCACCATGGATGGTGAAGACTTCCCCACAGTGAGCGAGACATAGTCAAAAATACTACATAAAAGAGACCCGCTAGGTCGGTAGCCTAGGCAAAAATAAGGGCATCTGGCGAACCAAAGGGTTCGGGCAAAATTAAGGATATATACAAAACACGTACACCTGAGTCGAAAACACGAAAAGCGGCTTGGGCAAAAGGTATCCGTGGCGAAAACCGAAAAGGCGGTCTAGGCAAAGTTAGGGATTTAAGCGTCGACTATGTCTCTTCGGATCATACGCTTCCGGACTACTATCGGCATTCAAGATTCAAATGGCGAAGATCGGTCTACTCACTTTCTCTTGCAAAGGAGATGAGATAGTTGAAATATATGAGTACTAGCATAGTTGGAACCTAACGAGATTGTTTCCGCATAGGTTTTTACTTTTCTTGTGTACAAACTACTTGGCCATACGCCACCTTTCAAATAAATACAACTTATTTCTCTTTACAATTTCTGTTGTTATTTGCAATAAGTCCAACGTTTGCTTTGAATGACTATACGCATTTGACAATAAGAATCTGATCACAAACATACGAAAGGTGGACATGCAAAAGTACTTACTACAGGCTCTAAGATTTGGGATGACGACGAAAGTCAACGAATAGTTCCCCACAGAGCATAAAGGTGTCACTCACAACGCACCTTCCCCAGCGGAGTATAAGGGAATCTACGAGCAGCAATTTCACTCAATCGAGCAACGTTACATCGTCTCAGCGGTAACACTTCATCCCGCGGATATTTCTCAATCCTCCCCTTCTCCCGGCGGTATCCGGACTCAAAACTTCGGATAGTGCATCGGAGGAAGCATACACCTTTATTCCCCGGGAGATTACAACGGACTCGAGACTCTTCTAGCCCGGTCTCTCAGCAACCATCAAATGCTCTCCAGCGAGATCTACACTCGGAATCCCCAGTAGAGCGCCTCTTAAATTTCCTCATCAGGATCTATATACAAGGTCCTCAACAGATCGCCTCCCAGACTCTCCTCAGCAGGGTCTATATATGAGATCTCCGACAACGAGCTTCTCAAATCTCTTCCTTCCTCAACAATATATAGGCCCAAGACTTGGTCAGACAGTGCATCGGAGAAATCCAGGATATCTTTCTTCTCCTTCAAAAGTGGGGTTCTCACCTACTCAATTCCCCAGGCAGAAGTTAGAAATCTTCAAGCAGAACATCCACATCTTCTTCAAGATGGATATGTTTTGAAATATCACAACATTCATCATTCATACATTTCTCATAAAATCATACTTCATGCATATGTCATTCATATACACTGTCATGCATCATACTTTGCATAAAACTAACAAATATTCTATCAAAGTTTCTCTTGTTTTCTCCAAAGCAGTATGATCCTTGCTAATGCAAGCAGGTCGAGATTAAGCCCGAGCCGACGGAAAACTATCGAAAGACCGCCTCCGACGGTGGTCGAGTTAAGCCCCAAGCGGAAAACTATCAAAAGACCACCTCGGTTATCCTCCGATAACGAGCAATGGATCAACACCGATGCACAGGAAGCTATCCACATTCTTGCCAACCACAATCTCCCTCGAGTAATCGACGAAGATTCATTCGATTTTCAACAACTCTGAGTCTAGCGTCGACTCGGTTGCCTTGGATGGCATCTTAAGCCCATCTCGACTATTTATCAACATCTCTTCACTATCAGAATGCTGCATATATGGTTAAAAATCAATATAGACCAATAACTTCATTTAAAGTGAACACGAAGTCTAACGTACGACTCCCTTCGGATGGCATCTTAAGCCCATCTCCTCTCCATTCCAGGAACATCTACAGAGTCTAACGTACGACTCACCCTCCAGCATCGACCTTTCTAGATGGCATCTTACGCCCATCTCTGTCAGCTCTCCTATTAACAACCTCGAGTCTAGCATACGACTCGTTCCCCAGCGAAGTCTCCAACTTCTCCAAATGGCATCTGTAAGCCCATTCCCGCATAATCCACCCAGTGCAAATTTTGGTGTACTCGGTGTTCAATCATCTTCTACCTCCGGTCACGAAGACAAGCATGTCAATCTAACCCTTCCAGTACAAGAAGATTGAGCAGGGGCAGTGTCATACCCCAAAATTTGCCCTCCATCTACTCAAAGATTTCATGCATCCATACTCAAGGATTCCTCAAGAGTTGATCGACAAACTCTCCTAGACAATCAACCCAAACTAGGGTTTGGTATCTCTCAAGTCAAGATGGATTTCCAACATCTCCAATGTCCTTCATGCCTCCTCATATGCTTCAAAGATTCTCCATGTCAAGTTTCAAGCCTCACAAGTCAAGTTTCCTCAGACAATTGCCCAGATGGTTGAAAATCGGGTGTATTGGACAAAAGTCAACTATGGTCAACATACGTCAAAACTTCTGATTTTTGGTCAACATCCTCATTTTGAAGTTACATTCATCATTTGATCAAGGGTTGATCATGATTCATCAAGAAAACTCAAGATTTGCCCAAAAGTCAAACTTTCTAAATTAGGATTTCTAGATGAAAAGTCAACTGAACTTTGACTGATCATAACTTTCTCATACTTTCTCGAAATTTTCCACCACCTCTTGTTTTGAAGGAAATTCAATTCTCTACAACTTCATGTCTCACAAGAATGTCCAAAAATGCTTCATTTGAGAGGTATAGCTCAAAACATTGGTCATTTCAAAGTCAACAAAAGTCAACTTTTTGTTTTGAAGATATTTTGAGCATGGTAACTCCAATTGAGATGAGACCAAAGACATTGGTTAGAGGACTCTTAGAGCTTTCCAAAAAGTCCAAGAACTCTCAAAAATGTGGAAAATTGAGCAAGTTACACCATCTACAAGTTGGGCAATTTTGGAAGAATGCACAAGAGAGATACTTCAAAAATCAAAAACTTTGCAAATGGGCCTACTTTTCTTCATCCAAACTTGTTCCTCATACAATTTGGAACATCAAAGCCCAAAGCCACGAATTTTTATTTTATTTTTCTATTTAATTTGGAATTTATTCATTTAAATACAAATTAAATTCAAAAATAAAGTATAAAATCAAAAATTAATTGCAAATTGATTTTTCTCTCTTCCTTGGCATCCAAGTAACTCAACAAAGCCAGCAAATTTCGAAAATTGGATTGATATGGCAAGATTGGATTGAAAATTAATCAAAATTTGAAAATTTGATTTTGTACAAAATCAAATTTGATTTGCATTGATTGATGATGATTTCTTCCTCAAATCAGCTCCAATTCCATCCAATATAAATACACAATGCATAGCACATGAAAGGGGACAGAAGAATTGCTCCAGAACCCTAGTTTCAAACTCAAAATTTCGTGCACTTGAAGCTACTAGCAGCCATCGATCCAGCCACTTTCAATTGCTTTTGAGGATTCCATTGCATTCCTTGGGTTGTTCTGAGTCGATCCAGACTCTTACATCATTCAAAACCATCAAGAAACAAGAAATCCGAAATCGGTTTGTTCTTGAAATTTCAAAATTCGATTTCTAACATTCATGCATTATTAATCTGTTTTGATTGTTTGTTTGTGATTAGAATCAAGTTTGCAAGCGATCTGGGCAAGCCAATCGTGTTTCCATGGCCTGAATCGATATATACCATATCTAGGGTTCCTGAGCTCGAATTGGGGTTTTGTTTAAATGGAAAAATTGGACAATAGGACCTGTACCATCGTGTTCGGAATGCTCCAAGGAATCGAACCATGACCTTAGATTTCATTTATATTATGTGTGTTGCATTTTTGATTTTGCCAGGGTCTGTAGCGTCGAACCAAGGCCGACGCTATCTTTTAAAAATTCAAATCGGAGAAGACGACTGATTGGCGCGAGCGGGAGGAAACAGACGAGCGACGCGTGTTATTTTCAAACCATCCCGTTTCCAAACAGTGGCGTGCGTTGGCTCAGTTGGTCAGCGTGTGGTTTTTCAAGGTTTGAAAGGGATGTCTCCAGTTCGATTCCTGGTTCAGACAATCCCTTTTTACACTTTTCCAAAACTCTATTTTTCATATTTTTCATATTTACTTAATATTTTCATATTATTTTAATTTCTTTTCATAATTTTATTTATGCACTAAAAAATTACCAAAAACATTTTTTCTTTTTGCATTATTTTTCTAAAAACCTTTATTTAATTTAATAAATTAAAAAATATAATTTTTGCATGCATATTTATTTTATTTTGATTTTAGCATTTAAATCATCATAAATTAGTTTTTAATTGTTAAAATGCATCTAAAAATTCCAAAAAAATTATTATAGCTTATTTATCTTATTTCCAGCATGCATAAATTTTCTCATATTAAAATTGGCATTTTTTCTAACATTTTCTCTTATTTCGATTTTATCATATTTTCCGTTTTTCTCATTCTTTCACAGGTTGTTCCGATTCGGACGGTTTCTTTTACTGTTTTATTTTTCCAATAATGTAACTGCTCACAGTTTGTAATAGTTTAATCTAGGATTTTATTTTCCGCAAGTTAAATTATGTATCTGCCCCAAAGCCATGTAATAGCGTAGGTTTACCTTTACTTTACATTCCGCATTTTACTTTCCCTTATCAATTGCTAGTAATTAGGCGTGTATGGCAAGATAATAATTGGACATAGCTCACACTAATTTCAAGATAAAATATCTGAATTTGACACACTTCTCTCACACACACCCTTAGGGTAATTCTCTCGATGCCTTTCGATTTCAAAATGGTCATGTCCTCGAGCGTAGAGGTATTCTAGCACCGTTGCCTTCTAAACAAATCATCATAGTCCCTTCGATGCAAAGATCATAAGACCCACGATGTCGCCTCCGAATACATGATCTTGACCCTCGATTGTCGCCTCGAAAATGATGATAGTCCCTTCGATATGTGCTAGGATACTTCCTACAAGTTGCCTTCTATGACCATCCGATGTCCTTCGAATGTCCGCTTACATCCAGCGAATGGAGCTACCTACTAACTAATGGTACGGCTAGCGCTATTCTAAAGGAATGTAGAAGTACAACAAAAGGCCAATTCGGTGGGTAAATAAGTCTTTTAGTTGCTTGCTCTATCAAATGCTTTTCACACACACACTTTTTCAAAGTTCAAATTATTTTCAAAACAAAAACATTTCCGAACACTTTGTATACACTCCTACATGAGTCATTACAAAGTCAAAGCGAAATGCCTTTTTCAAAACATCTTTGTCAAACACAGAAAGCAATTTTAAAAAGTGATCTAGAGCAACTAAGAGCCCGTAGATAACTACGGATGGAAAGGGTGCTAATACCTTCCCTTTTCATAACCATTCTCCGAACTCGAATCTAACGAAGGTCTTTTACATTACTTTTACCTTCCCTTAATTGGATAAAAATAAAAGTCGGTGGCGACTCTTGCTATCCGCACATTTGGATACAAAAATCCTACAAAGTCAGTTCACCGTATCACACATAGTGATTTGATCTGCAGGGATTTAGCCACGGAAAGCAGAAACCGTGGCTATAGGTTCAAATATTTGAATGGAGAAGATGACTCTTGCACGTGTTTTCTGGTTCAATATTTTCCCAGAAATCCATTCTTTTTGTATTCCTTTTGTTTCATATTGCTAACAGATAGTCCACTCAGCTCAGATGGCAAGGCAGCGCATGTTTGTTCAAGGGGACATGGGTTCGAACCTTGTCTTTTTACTTAACATTTTTGAAATTTCAGGTTTCCAGAAGACAAGCCCAGAAGCTCCGACCGGCCTTCATGCCACGCTCGCCCAAGCTCCGGCGGGGCATCCTCCTGAAAGCCCAGTACTTACGGGCGTCTCGAGAAAAGCCCCAGAAATTCCAATTTCTGGGCACCTCCAGCTCAAGAACCCCCAGAAGTGCTTACTTTTGGGCACTGTCAACAAGAGGGTTCCCAGAAGCGAGCTTCTGGGAGAATTTCATCCAGAAGCATTCTGACCCTCTTTTCTTATTTTTTCCATTTTTCTTCATTTAATTTAATTTCCTTTTCAAATATTTTTGTAACACATTAAAAAACACCAAAAAATATTTTATTTTTGCATTTAGGTCAGGAAAATACTTATTTAATTTTTGGCATAAAAAATTATATTTTTGCATGCATATTTTAATTAATTGTTAATTAACCAGAAAATTGACTTATAATTATTTTTTCTTTGCTAAAACCAATCCAGAAAATTCCCAAAAAAAAATTATTTTCTCATCTAATTAAGCTTAGTAACCATAAAAACTTTTTCCTAACTCAAAATCTTTTTTTTACTAACATATTTTCTCTTATTCGCAATTCGATTCTTTTTTCGATTATTATGTATCTGCTTCCAGGTTGTAATAGTTAGGTTAATTTTCTCACATTTCTTTTTCCATATTATGTAACTGCTCATGAGATGTAATAGCTTAATTAGGATTTACTTTCCACACTCCTATATTATGTAACTGCCCCAAAGCCATGTAATAGCGTAGGATTTACTTTCCGCACTTTACTTTTCGCAATTTACTTTTCGCACCCATATAAACTGCTAGTAACTAGGCGTGTATGGCAAGATAAAAACGAATGTAGATCACTTCTAATTTCAAGATAACTTATTTGAATTTAACACACTCTCTTCACACATGCACCCCCTAGAGTATTATCTCTCGTTGCCTTTCGAATGAATGGTCAAGTCACTCGAACGTAGAGTTATCCTAGCACTGTTGCCTACGAAACATATCATCATAGTCCCTTCGAAACAAAGATCATAGTCCGTCTAAGTTGCCTACGAATACATGATCTCGTCCCTCGATTGTTGCCTACGAAAAGTGATGATCGTCCCTTCAAATGTGCTAGGATAGTCCTACAAGTTGCCTTCTATGACCATCCGATGTCCCTTTGAATGTCCCTTCTACATCCAACGAATAGGGTTACCTACCAACTAATGGTATGGATAGCACTATTCTAAAGGAAAGTAAAATAACACGGAAATGACCGTTCTGAGTAGGCAATAGACTTTTAGTTGCTTGCTCCATCAAAACATCTTTTTACACCTCACACTTTTACAAAGTTAAAACACTTTTTCTTTCTAAAAATGAAACATTTCCGAACACTTCGTAACATTCCAGCGTGAATCATTACGAAGTCAAAGCGAAATGCCTTTTCAAAAACATTTTCAAACACACACACAAAAAACAAAATTTAAAGATGAGCTAAAGCAACTAAGAGCCCGTAGATAACTACGGATGGAAAGGGTGCTAATACCTTCCCTTTTCATAACCTTCTCCCTTACTCAGAATCTAACGAAGGTCTTTTCCTATTCTTTTCACCTTCCCTTAATTGGATAAAAGAAAAGTCGGTGGAGACTCTTGCTATCTACAACATTTACAATCAAAAGCAAAACAAACCAAAGTCAGTTCTCCCACCATATTACAGAACTGTTCAACGAACATGTTTGAGAGTTTTCGACATGGTTGTTTCAAAGGAATATGTCAAAGTTTCTGTATACGCACTAGCGTTTGGGACTTAGTGATTTCCAGAGCGACATAAGGACTATTTTGGTGGAGGTAGTTGAAATGCAAAGTGGGTCTAAATAACTACTTTTTGGCCTTATATGCATTTGAATGACGCGTGGAAGCAATTCTGAAGGTGAAATATATGCAAACAAAGACATGTTATTCAATGGAAAGAAGATTGTTCGTTATAGTTATTTATATTCTAGTATAAATAGGAATTTTAGTGTTAGAATTTAATGTGTTGAATTTACTACAAAAATTCACTATACTCAAAGTCTCCGAGCGAAGCGAGAAGCGAGTTTAATAGAGGTCATTATATGTATGTAAACACCATTTTTATTTAATGCAAAGTCTTTTACATTAAAGTTCTTTTCTGCATTCAAGTTTATTATTTTACTTCTTTCTTTCAATTCAGTTTCATTTTCATTCCTACTTTCAAGTACACAAAAATTACACAAATACCAGAAAATTTTAAGAACTATGTCCTATGATTCACTAGTCGATCATGCAAGTAGCTTTTCATAAGAGATTAGCGTTTGTTTACCAAAATTTACGGTAAATAGATTCCTGAGAGTACGAGTACAAACACCTGAGAGTAACTATTTTGAATTTTCTTCATCGAAACAATTATATTTTTTATAATAAGTTTTGGAGCAATTTATCTTAATGCAAGTAGAGGTGGGGATAGGCTGGATTGTATTAGGCCTTGTCAAGCCTAAGTCTGCCCTGAAAAAATTTAAAAGCCAAAGTATGGTCTATAGTCTATTATAGGCTTATTTTTAGGCATGAGTATGACTTTTTTGAAGATCTGATAGACTTATTAGCTTACTTAGAAGCCTATTTCATTTGAACATCTGTAATTTAGTAAAATTTATAAAAATAACTTATCACATTATTCATATGGAATTTTGTCTGATTTTCATAATTTGTTCAAGATAATTAAATTTTATCTTTGTAATTTAATTCAAAATATAAAATACAATACAATATAATAATAATAATAATAATAATAATAATAATAATAATAATAATAATAAAATTATTCACGTTAATTTAAATAGGTTGACATGATATACTTAAAAGATGTTTTTATGACTTCATATATAATTTTTTTATCTAAATAAACTTATAAAAAAATTTAGATATTTTTTTATTTTTAAAAAAGTCACGCCTAATCTAAACCTGTATAAGTTAGGTCCTAGACCCTTATTAGTTGGTCTGACATGTTTCTCTCCTTAATAGCAAATCGAGTCAAGTTAGAAAATAAATAAAACTACCATTTTATATGTCTTTGACGCATATTTTATTACCTTTTGATATTCTGCACAGTGTTATATGGACATCGCAAACTTCTTATTTCGATGGTCATTGTTATTATTTTTCTGACGATTTTGTTGTAAATCATTCTTTTAGCAAAGATATCTCAATTCTGCTCCATTTTCTCCAATTTATTCACATTAAAACACAACTAAAAGAATTATTTTCAATGTGATAATGAAAATTAGGAATATGGCAACTCTCTTTTTCATAAATTTTGTGAGCGAAACAAAATAATAGTTAGATTTTCATGTCTTCATTTCGGCCATAATTAATTGAGGAATTTAAATTTACGACAATCGACAAATTCTACATTCACACAGTCAAGTAGCAGCAACTGCTCGATTAAGATCAGACACATTAATTTAAGCATAGCTTTTTTTAAATTATAAAATAAAATTTTGATCTATTTTTTTTGGTTTGTCTGATCAAAACTATACGGTTTAGAGACTTGATAGCATGAGTGCGTGAAATAAATGACTCTAATCAAAATTTTATTTGAGAGGGTAGGGTCTGTGACAATTTTTAGATGACAAAAGTATTGACTAATACCATACTAGAATAGTTGTCTTGACTCATTTATAAAATGAAATTTGTATATATACAAAAGTATTGACTATAGCGTCCACCTATCTAACAGTTAGATTTTATTGAATTCTTTAAAAATTTAGCAATATAAATTAGATTCATGTGTAAGAAACAGGGGATCAACACTCTAAATAATATTATTTCTTACTTTATTTTATTATCATTATCTTAGAATACAAAATCCATAACTACAAGGCCGTTAAAAATAATAAGAAAAAAATAAATTATTGAATGCCAAAACTTCAACTAACTCATGGAATTTTGCATCAAGAAATTATGTGAACATCTCTCAACAGCATGCACATGCCCCACGCGTAGAACCAGACGGATTTACCAACCAAATACACGTCGGTTTTAAAGGATACGGGCACATATATTTTGGACATTCATGATCGTGATTACAATGATTAAGTTCTGAAATAATGGAGAAAAAAAAAATCAAAGTTATTAAAATTAAATAGAATATTACATTAAGAGTAAATAAAAAGATTTAAAAAAAATGATAAATATGACTTACCATTATTGTTCATTGTAACAAGATATAGACAAAGAAAAATGATAATAACATAAACGAATTTGACAGCTTCCCCCATATTTCTCCTTTTTGCATGGAAGTTATAATGTATAGTTTTGGCACTTTATAAAGTTCATTCTCTTCTTATATACACTAAATAGGTTTTAGTGCTTGTGAAGTTGTAAAATAAATTGTTAAAATTAGAGTCATTATTATATGTCTTTTAAGTTTATCTAAGTGTTGTGTTTGTCTCTTTAGCATACTTTGTAAATAAGGGACAAAAGAAAAAGAGAAATAATATTTTTGGAATTTATGTAAGCCGTAGGCTATAGAAAAACTAGTTATTTATATGATAGATTTAAATTAGTTAAAGAACTCTCAAGCAAGCAGGAAAGGTTTATGATTTGCAATATTATATTTGGATTGATGAAAAGTCATGTAGGTAGAAGTGTGTTCAGTCCATTTGATAATTTTTCAGATTTACAAGAGAAACATTCAATTTTCAAGTTAAGATTGATACAATATAGGCTATGCATGATATTTAAAGTAGGGAAGACAAAACAAGCCAAAGCCATGGCTCTCCGGACCGATCCGTTCATCTATAAAAAAAAAAGATTTTTTTTTCATCCTTATATTTTTTGAGCCACCTTTGACGAAATTTTGTTTTTATTTCTAAAATTCTGAGATATATCTTCGAAAACACCATATTATATTTTTCATGGTATTTTTGGAGATGTATAGCCGAAATATTTTTTTCTCCAAATTTTCAGATAGTTTCTGAAATACATCTCTGAAACAAGGGTTTACATTGTCAAACATAAACAATCACCCCTCATTGTCGTGCCTTTCATTTTCTAACTAGCAAACACCACAAAAACCTTCAAAATCTCTACATTCTAATTATCATTTGCACTTAGTACAAGTCACTCCAACTCTTAATTCTAAGACACTGCAACAACTCCAAAAGCTTCAAAATTGAATAAGTTCTTCAATCCCTATTAATCTTTGCATGTATATTTTTAGTTGAGATTATGTATAACCTGTTAGAAGGTTGTTATTACGTGGAAAAGAGTTTTATTGGATACATGGTGTTGTTAGGTTGAAGATGAGTTTGTTACACTTTTCATTTTAATGATTTGCGCATCAATATATTAAAATTTATATTTGATTAGTGGTTTTTACATAGTTATTTACCGTTAATTTCAGTTATCTTTTCTTTTAATTTTCGAGTGTTTTATTTTGTGTTACCATATTTTATGTATTGGTTGTGTGTTTTAGTGTTTTTAGACTTACAGGAATAAATTAGAACAAATTCGGGCGAAAAAATACAAATCATGATTTCGGAAAAGTTTTCAGCATGCTTCAGCAAGTCTGACACGACCACTCGTGTCACCTGACATGGGCCGTGTCAGAAAATGCATAAATTGGTCAGTTTTCACTAAAAAATTCATAAATAGAGCTACATGAATCAAATTGACACGTTCTAGTACTTTTCGGAAAATTGAGAGAAAGAGCTACAACTTTCATTTTGAAGTCAGAAGCTGATTCGAACTTTAGATGCCTGAAAAATTCATTGAAGTTGAAGACTTTAAAATTAAGTTGTTTCAGGTCATTTTACGGACCTAGTTTATGTTTCTGACCCAATGTGACTTAGTAGTGAAACCCTTATTTGGTTTAGAGGACTTTTTGGCTACGAAGGATATTTTACACGATTGAAGATTGGAGAGTCGAAGGTTCTTGGAGAGCGGAGGATTCTCATGAGCTAGTTATCCAAAATTCATGTAATGTCTAATTTTTATCTTGTAATTACTTTGAAAAATATTATGAGTAGCCAATCCTTCCGATGCTATGTGAAGTCCCTGATTTGATTCTGTAACTATGTTGAATTTCTGAGTGATCAATTTCATGATTTTTGTTATTCGATTTAATCGATAATATTTTTATTCTTTCCTGATCTGACCAATTAGGATTGACTTACAACTAATAACCAACTGGACCACGGTTGTTAAGGTTTTTGTACGCTTAGACTATAGTAGATATTACCTAGGACTAGGGATACCCTATAGTTACCAGTTAACCCTTGATAAAACAAAGGCTTGATTTCATCATAATTCTCTAAGGACTTAGGGATTTAGAAGGAATGTTCAAAGTTTTTACCACAAAGGACTTAGGGGAAATAACTCAAAAGGGCTAGTAATTAAATGATATGAACTTTTTGAATAGATCAAGATTCAAGGTAATGACATGGAAAATTATACACTTTACCCTAGCATACTACTCATATTAGTAAAAAACCAATTTATATTTCGGCTAATTTAACAGTGACAATCATAAACCAAAACACAAATTCAGGTTTTTGTTTAATTGAACTATAGATTGAACTCAAGACATATACGAAGTCCTCGAGATCGATATACGGGGAAACTTCCCTATTATTACTGCAAGGCAAAATAGTACACTTGCTATTTTTCCTATCTATATTAATTATTTATCTTTTCAGGAATAGCGACCACTGAGATGTGTGAACCACGCGCATAAGATCTCTGAGTTGTATCTCCCTCATACATTGTAAGTCGTAGGCTATAACAAAACTATAACTATTTATTCAATAGTTTTGAAACTCATTTGAATCCTCAAGCAAGCCTGAAAGGTTTATGATTGGCAATAACATATTATATTTGGATTGATGGAGAGGCATGTAGAGAGAAGTTAGTTCAATCCATTTGATTATATTATTAGGTTAAATATGTTTTTGGTCCCTATAAATATCCCAAACTTTGTTTTTCGTCCTTCTAAAATTTTATTTCAAATAATGGTCCCCCTAAAAATTTAAATTTTAACTTTTGGTCCTTCCTGCAATTTAGCGACGACTTTTACAACTTAGCTACGATTTTAGCGACGATTTTTACAACTTAGCGACGATTTTAGAGACAGTTTTTTTACAACTTAACGACGATTTTAATGACGGCTTTTTATTTAGCGACGAAATTAGATACCATTTTAGCTACGAGAGACCAAAAATTTAAATTTAAATTTTTTTGGAGGACCATTCTTTGAAAGAAAATTTTAGAGGGACTTACAACGAAGTTTGAGATATTTAAAGGGACAAAAATCATACTTAACCCTATATTATTTTACTAGGCTATCCATGTTATTTAAATAATTAATAATGAAAATAAAATAGAAATATCGAATAAATAATTAAGTATTTGAAATGAAGAGAAATATCGAGGGACAAGTTTAATTCAATTTTTGAAGAAAGTAGTATTTTTTTTATAAAAAAAAACCCTATTTTTTAAAAAGAAAAATATATGTATTATATGATTAGAGGTAAAACACATCTACACAATCAAATGGTAACTGTAAATTTCACAACGAGGCAACAAGAAAAAAAACACTACTACAAAATACGCATACAACAACGTCAAAGTCACCACGATTCTTCCAAATATCGTGGTGATATTTTTGAACTCAAACACAGTTTTTTTATATTTTTTAATTAATAATTGTTAGGATATAATCACACAGGTTGCTAAAGTCACCACATAAAACCCATTTAACAACAGTTGAAAAATAAATATAATCATTTATGTCAAGGCGTTGTTATGTAGAGTGTTGTTGTAAATGTGTTACATATAATCACGGTCCTTAAACCGTTATAGTATTCTGGAAAGTGCGCTCTATATCACAACTGTTGTGAAACATGATACCTTGAAATAAAGTATGAACTATTTCTTTATTATAAGGAAACAATTAGGGTAGAAAATAATGAAGAACACGAGGAACAACAAGGATTGATTATAACTAATATTCTTTACTTTCTCTTTAAACATGATTACAAGTGTTACAAGAATAACAAATAACTTCTTTCACCCTAAATTTAGATTTGGACTATGCAATAATGAGAGACTAGTATGCTATTTATAATAAACCTAACATACTAAACTAATGGGCTTTTTCACAAATACAATTACAAGCTAACTTAAACAATTGGACATACCAAACAGGCCCAATTCGACATGCTAACAACCCTAATATTTTTGACATCTACATACCATAACACATTTCGACTATAACATATAGGACTTCAACATCAACATGTGAGCAAACTTCGACGATATGCTAAAAATCTATCGAACTGCTGAAACCAAGAAGTTACCTTCGACCATACTAGTGTTTGATTCCAATATCTATTCGACCATACTAGAGTTCGATTCAAATATATCATAAATCTACACCTTGGAACAAACTGTATAACATCAAAGAACAAACTAGCTTTCTTTATGCAGCTTTATCAACTCCATACAAAGGAAAAACTTGCAACTTGGCAATATCTTGGTGATCATATCAACTACATTGTGATTCTTCAAAACCATCAGCACTTGAACTTCTCCACACTCGATTAACCCTCTGAAGAAATGTAGCTTCACATCGATGTGCTTGGTTCGCTCATGATAGGCTGAGTTCTTTGACAGGTGTATTGCACTTTGATTATCACATTTTATAGTGATAACTCGACCTTGAAGTTTCAGCTCCTTAGGAAAACTTTCTAGCCACAATGCTTCTTTCACAGCTTCAGTAAGGGTAATATATTTTGCTTCAGTGGTTGATAACGCAACAACCAATTGAAGGGTCACTTTTCAATTGATTGGTGTTGAAACAATCCGCCGAAAAATCATCTAATTTAAGGATATATCAATAAAGTTTCCATTGAATGTTTTTTATCCCGCCGAGAGGGAAAGGTAAACATCGAGTAAACCTGAGACGGAGAAATCACGGTCTTGTGACCGAGAGATCGGGTAAGGAAGTCTGTTATGTGAGGGGGAGAGATTAGCACCCCACCCGCCCGTAGTACTCTATGATATCCGCTTTTACTTTCTATCTAATGGGTGCAAAGGTCTAACTATATTTGTATATGAGGTATAATGCATGCAAGAAGAAATGAAGAATAAAGAAATAAATAAAGGAATAAAAGAAAGAAAACATGGGGAAAAGAAGAAAATATTTACAAAGGTTGCTTGATCAAGCCTCGCGACAGGATGCCTAAGTATTCCCTCGTACAATGGGAAAGTCAGAGCGTCGTAGTTTGGCTCACATATTTTGGTCGGTTTGTGTTTTTTATTTTAGAAGACGAGACAGTAAACAAAAATTACGAAACACCTTCTATGATGACGAAACATCATCTACAGACAAAATGACGAAACATCAGCAGACGGGATAACGAAACATCAGCAAGAGGATGATGAAACATCGACAACGGGATGACTAAACAATAGCAACGGACGATATGACGAAACATTAGCAGACGAGATGACGAAACATTAGCAATAGGATGACAAAACATCGGCAGACGGGATGACAAAATATTAGCAACAAACGGGACGATGAAACATCCTAAGACTAAGAATATTGGTTTGTATATTTTACTTTGGAAAAAGTTTCACATTATTAGATTATTTTAATGCAGTTGACAAAACAAGATTTTAGTTTAGGGATGCAAAAGGATAAAGGTAAAATATCTAGGGTAATCTAACTTATTTTTAATTCTAATGATTATCATACAAAGTTGTTCCTAGGTTATTAGTATGAACAAGGGAGACTACTTAGATTATCTACCTAATATTGACATGCATGGATACTTAACCTAATGTCTAAACTCGATAACTATCATAACCGAGTGATCCTAAGGGAAAACTATAATATCAATCATCTTGGTTAAAAAACAAATGAGAAGAGGGGGGAAGAAGCAAACAAAGTGCTTTAGCAAAAGCACACAAACCAAACATCAACAAATGCAAAGAAAGAGAAGAAGAAGATGAAGTGGAAACAAGTGAGTGAATGATCATATGAGGTTTCATGTGAAGTGAGGTTAGTAGACACAACATACATATACAAGGTTTATACAAACCACAAACAAACATAAAAAATCACTATAAGATATATAGTCAAAGTTAATACACAAACTAGGTCAAAACTAGTCCTAAAAGCATATAGAAAGCAAATTATGTGAGATTTTAAGCATAGATGAGATGAAGAAAGAATTAAAAGAGAAAATGACATAAAAGTCAGTAGCTAACATGTTAACATTTTATTTACATCATGCAAACAAAACCACAAAAATTCATGAACAAAATTCTATAAGAGTGCGTAATCATTTAACAATTGTGTGGTGAAGTAAATATAAGTGTGTGACATATATAACATGCAAAGAGAGTATCAAGATGAAGTGTGTGACACCCCGAATAAATCGATTATTAAATAATTACGATTTTTAATTATTAATTTAATTAGGAATGTAATATTTAATATTTTGGATTATTGGAAGTCAATTGAATTAAATGGAAGTGGGTTTATTGGTGGTATGATGAATAAAGTGAGGGTGAGAGGAGTAAAAGACTCTACTCACATTAATTATGTTATTTTTATTATGTTAGAATAATAAAAGAAATAAAAGAAGGAAAAGAGGAAAAAAGATCTTTTTGGAGAAAACTCACTGTACGTGGAATTGAGAAGAGGAGAAAAGGAGGAAGAAGACCTAAGGTGTCGGAATTCGAAGAACCCACAAGGTAAGGGGTGATTTCGATTGATTATTGCTTATTATAGGTTTTGATGTTGATGATATAGAGTATAGCATGTTAGAGAATTGTGTTTGTGAATTTATAGGGTTCCATGAATGTGTCCCTATAGGTGTCAGATTGTGTCAGAATGTATAGATTAATGGATCTGCATGATGTAGGATCATTACTGACGAGTAAAACATGTTATATTGTGTGTTATTGATGATGAATGAGTGATTTTATGGTGTTGGAATACATGGGTACGTTTTGGAATGAATGAGAAATGACTTTGGGAAAATAAGCTGTCAAAAACTAGATTTTTGGGTCTGATGGTCGTGGGAACCGGTTCCCCAGTGGGAGAACCCGGGTTCCAGCTTTTAAAATGGTGAAAAATGGTATTTTGAACTCGTGAACCGGTTCTGTGGGAGGAACCGGTTCCACGTTAAGTTTTCCGAAATATGAAAATTTTCTTGGGAACCGGTTCCCTACCGAGGAACCGGTTCCATACATTTTCCGGGCGTGTATTTTTGAGTTGTGGGAACCGGTTACTCCCAGGGAGGAACCGGGTTCCACTGAAAACTTTTGAAAATTTTCCAAACTTTAAAAATTCATAACTTTCAAACCGTAAGTCCGTTTTGAGCGCCGTTTTGGACGTTGTTTCTTAAATTTAATGCTCTATCTTATAAAATGGAAAGATTTTCTAAAAGTTGAAATTACTTTGAAAAAGAGGCAAATTTCGAAACAAACAATTATTGACTGACGCACTTTGAGGTGCATGTAACAGGGAAACTGTGGTGATGAGTATATTGACACTGAGTGAATGAAAAGCGTGTTATGTTGTGGTTATTTGTATGCATGATGGTTGGAATATCCTGTTTTTGAGTTTGATTCGGTTTATGATGATTGGTGTATTCATGATTGTATTAATATCATGTGTTTGTTGGTGTTGTATATGCACGATGGTTGTTGACCTTAGTTGTCATTGTTGTGATATATCGGTGATAGTCTTACCAATTGAAGGGTGCGTGTTTAGCATATTTATGCTCGGTGATGAATTATTTCATGATAGGTGATTATATCATGTTGATTGGTTTGCATGTTTATGCTGATGTTAGATGTATGCATGTTGATTGTTGTGATTCAGTTATGTTAAATGAATGTATACATAGACTGATTAATGTTGCATGTTGGTGATGTGCGTGCATATGCATTGTTTTGGTGAAGTTAATTCCCATTGTGCGGAATTTGACTTGGATTGCCGATAACCGATACCCGAGTGAGGATGGTGGTTAGGTGGATTCGTGTCCGGTGTTTATGGACGAATCGATGGTACCGTATCCGGTTGGTGATGGATCGGTGTTGGGTGACTTTGAGTCACGAGTCGGTACCGCATGCATTGAGTCCGCATTCGATTGTGTGGAATAGTAACATGTTAGGATGTCTTCCGGTGTTACTATTTTTCGATTGATTGTGGTTATGCATGATGATTATATGGTTGTGATTGTGTATGGAATATGAAGTTATGTTGAAATGGGTGGGTTAATGCTTGAAATATATTGTTAATTGAGAAGCTTATAATATGCTTTAATTATGAGAAGTCTCACCCTTACTTACCATTTCATTAAAGTTAGCGGTGAGGAGTCGGTGAGGATGGCTCTAGAGCTTATCGTTTAGTACGCGAGTCAGTGTCATGCTCTGATTAGATTGTAACACTGGGGAATGTTAGATGAGGAATTAGATATTGGTTTATTAATTATTTAAAACTTTGTTGGGAATAATAATGATGGAATTATTCCGTGTTTGGTTATGATGTTTTCCGCTGTGTAAGACATGGTCTTATCTATATTGAATTATTTTGAAGGTGTTGATCCTCAGTGTAGCATGGCTACTGTTTGAATGAAGTTTTATTTTTACCTATTAATTGTGACATCCCGTGATTACCGTGTTAAACTCTGATTAAAGATGATTTAAATGTTAATTTAATTAATATATTTCGGGGTATTTAGATGGGGTGTTACAAAGTGATTATAGTAGAAACATATCATAAAATAATTCACAATTAAATCACAAAGAAAACATTACAAGGATACAATTATAACACTAGTACAAAAACTAGTCGAAACTTTGACCTATAAAGCGTTTACAAGTCAAAAGAAGCCAAGAAAAGGCATAGGTGAAAGGAAGTGAACCATGCAAGGTTAAGAGACATACAATACAGTAGAAAATTCACCAATACATCAATCAAATCATACAAACATGCATAAGAAATATTCATGAACCAACCACTTAAGGAAAACAAATTCAATCCATACAAGTGCGGGCAAAGGTGTGTGCATGTGTGTGCTTGAGAATACTTGTGCTAAGTGTCACATAAGAGTGATATCAGAAGCAACACATAATGAGGCAAGACTAATTTTAAAAACAATCAAGTTACAAGAAACTCAAAAGAGCACATATACAACACTAGTACAAAAACTAGTCAAAAACTTGACCTAGAATGCATCTAAAAGTCAAATGAAGCATGGTAGTGCATAAACGAAGACAAGTGAGCTTTTAGAAGATAACAAGATATGAAATTCAGTGGTTAACATCGTAAGAACACATTCATATCATATACATAATTATCATAAGAAAGCATAAACGTGCATCCCAAAAGTGTACGATGAAGTGTGTGCAAACGTGCACTTGTGTGAACATGCTTCAAGGTGTCTATAATACGGTGGAAGAACTGACTTGTTTGTTTTGTGTTTTATCGCAAAAGTCGAGGATAGCAAGAGTATCCACCAAATTTTCTTTTATCCAATAAAGGAAAGGTGAAAATAACAGAAAAAACCTTTGACAGATTCTGAGTACGGGAGGTAATTATGAAAAGGGAAGGCATTAGCACCCTTTCCATCCGTAGTTATCTACGGGGTCTTAATTGCTTTAGCTCACTTTTTTGAAAAGTATTTTGGAGAGTATTTTAAAAGTATTTCGCTTTGACTTCATAATGATTCTTGTATCTGTCCTAAAAAATGTATACAAAGTGTTTGGAAATGTTTGTTTGGAAAAATGTAACTTTGTAATGATTCTCGTTGGAATGTATACAAAGTGTTTGTTTGAAATTATTTTTGAAAAGAATTGTGAGGTGTGAAGAGCATTTTTTTTTAGTGGAGCCAGCAATTAAAAGTCTTATTACGTACTCAGAAGAGGCCGTTCTTTTTATTTTCCATCTCCTTTAGGATAACACTATCCATAGCATTAGTTGGTAGGTAACCCTATCCGTTGGATGTGAAGGGGCGAGCGTAGGGTCATCGTATGGTCATCGAAGGCAACATTGTAGGGATAGCTTATCATTTTCGAAGGGACAATCATCACTTATTTGTAGGCAACAACTGAGGGACTAGATCATATATTCGTAGGCAACATCGAAGGTCATCGAGGGACTATGATCTTTATATCGAAGGGACTATGATGATGTTATTTGTAAGCGTCTTTGCTAATGGTACTCCTACGTTCGAGGGACATGAGCATTTTTATTCAAAAGGCAACAAGAGAGGATACTCTAAGGGTGTGAGTGGGTGCAAATTGTATATTGATTCAGATATTTATCTTGAAGTTAAGGTTATCGATATCTAACGGTTGATTTTAATCTTGTCATACAATCCTATTAGCCATACATCTAAGTAGTGTATATAGAGAGTTTATAAGAGGTACGGAAAGTAAAAGTGCGGAAAAGTAAAGTCCCAAGTTATTACAGGGCTTTGGGGCAGTTACATAATAGGAGGTGCAGAAAGTAAATTGCGAGAAATTAAATCTACGCTATTACAAAAAATAACCTTGCAACCTATACATCGACTTCTAGAATTTAAAATGTGAAAAGTAATAAATAAGTAAAAATAAAAAATGTTTTTGATGTAAAAAATGTTTTAATTTAAGCTGTCCTAATTACTAGGAAGATAAAATATTTTTGAGAGTTTTTTGGATTGATTTTAATTAAGAAAATAAATTAAAAGTTAATTAATGGTTAATCAAACAATTAATTTAAATAAAGAAAGAAAAAAAAGGAAAAAAAATTATGTCAAAAATTAAATAAAGCTAGAAAATAAATAAAGCTATCATTTGTATATTTTATTACCTTTTGATATTCTGCACAGTGTTATATGGACATCGCAAACTTTTTGTTTCCATGGTCATTGTTATTATTTTTCAGACGATTTTGTTGTGAATCATTCTTTTAGCAAAGAAATCTCAATTCTGATCCATTTTCTCCAATTTATTCACATTAAAACACAACTAAAAGAATTATTTTTAATGTGATAATGAAAATTAGGAATATGACAACTCTCTTTTTCATAAATTTTGTGAGCGAAACAAAATAATAGTTAGATTTTCATGTCTTCATTTCGGCCATAATTAATTGAGGAATTTAGATTTACTACAATCGACAAATTCTACATTCACACAGTCAGGTAGCAGCAACTGCTCGATTAAGATCAGACACATTAATTTAAGCATTGTTTTTTTTAAATTATAAAATAAAATTTTGATCTATTTTTTTGGTTTGTCTGATCAAAATTATACGGTTTAGAGACTTGATAGCGTGACTGTGTGAAATAAATGACTCTAATCAAAATTTTATTTGAGAGGGTAGGGTCTGTGACAATTTTTAGATGACAAAGAAATGTATGTTGTTAAGGATGTCAATCTAATCTAATACCATACTAGAATAGTTGTCTTGACTCTTTTATAAAATGAAATTTGTATATATACAAAAGTATTGACTATAGCGTCCACCTATCTAACAGTTACATTTTATTGAATTCTTTAAAAATTTAGCAATATAAATTAGATTCATGTGTAAGAAACAGGGGATCAACACTCTAAATAATATTATTTCTTATTTTATTTTATTATCATTATCTTAGAATACAAAATCCATAACTACAAGGCCGTTAAAAATAATAAGAAAAAGATAAATTATTGAATGCCAAAACTTCAACTAACTCATGGAATTTTGCATCAAGAAATTATGTGAACATCTCTCAACAGCATGCACATGCCCCACGCATAGAACCAGACGGATATAGCAACGGAATACACGTCGGTTTTAAAGGATACGGGCACATATATTTTGGACATTCATGATCGTGATTACAATGATTAAGTTCTGAAATAATGGAGAAAAAAAAATCAAAGTTATTAAAATTAAATAAAATATTACATTAAGAGTAAATAAAAAGATTTAAAAAAATGATAAATATGACTTACCATTATTGTTCATTGTAACAAGATTTAGACAAAGAAAAATGATAATAACATAAACGAATTTGACAGCTTCCCCCATATTTCTCCTTTTTGCATGGAAGTTATAATGTATAGTTTTGGCACTTTATAAAGTTCATTCTCTTCTTATATACACTAAATAGGTTTCAGTGCTTGTGAAGTTGTAAAATAAATTGTTAAAATTAGAGTCATTATTATATGTCTTTTAAGTTTATCTAAGTGTTGTGTTTGTCTCTTTAGCATACTTTGTAAATAAGAGACAAAAGAAAAAGAAAAATAATATTTTTGGAATTTATGTAAGCCGTAGGCTATAGAAAAACTATAGTTATTTATATGATAGATTTGAAATTAGTTAAAGAACTCTCAAGCAAGCAGGAAAGGTTTATGATTTGTAATAATATATTTGGATTGATGAAAAGTCATGTAGGTAGAAGTGTGTTCAGTCCATTTGATAATTTTTCAGATTTACAAGAGAAACATTCAATTTTCAAGTTAAGATTGATATAATATAGGCTATGCATGATATTTAAAGTAGGGAAGACAAAACAAGCCAAAGCCATGGCTCTCCAGACCGATCCGTTCATCTATAAAAAAAAAAAGTTTTTTTTTCATCCTTATATTTTTTAGCCACCTTTGACGAAATTTTGTTTTTATTTCTAAAATTCTGAGATATATCTTCGAACACACCATATTATATTTTTCATGGTATTTTTGGAGATGTATAGCCGAAATATTTTTTTCTCCAAATTTTCAGATAGTTTCGGAAATACATCTCTGAAACAAGGGTTTACATTGTCAAACATAAACAATCACCCCTCATTATTGTGCCTTTCATTTTCTAACTAGCAAACACCACAAAAACCTTCAAAATCTCTACATTCTAATTATCATTTGCACTTAGTACAAGTCACTCCAACTCTTAATTCTAAGACACTGCAACAACTCCAAAAGCTTCAAAATTGAATAAGTTCTCCAATCCCTATTAATCTTTGCATGTATATTTTTAGTTGAGATTATGTATAACCTATTAGAAGGTTGTTATTATGTGGAAATGAGTTTTATTGGATACATGGTGTTGTTAGGTTGAAGATGAGTTTGTTACACTTTTCATTTTAATGATTTGCGCATCAATATATTAAAATTTATATTTGATCAGTGGTTTTTACATAGTTATTTACCGTTAATTTCAGTTATCTTTTCTTTTAATTTTCGAGTGTTTTATTTTGTTTTACCATATTTTATGCATTGGTTGTGTGTTTTAGTGTTTTTAGACTTACAGGAATAAATTAGAACAAATTCGGGCGAAAAAATGCAGATCATGATTTCGGAAAAGTTTTCAGCATGCTTCAGCAAGTCTGACACGACAACTCGTGTCACCTGATATGGGCCGTGTCAGAAAATGCACAAATTGGTCAGTTTTCACTAAAAAAATCATAAATAGAGCTACAGGAATCAAATTGACATGTTCTAGTACTTTTCGGAAAATTAAGAGAAAGAGCTACAACTTTCATTTTGAAGTCAGAAGTTGATTCGAAATTTAGATGCCTGAAAAATTCATTGAAGTTGGAGACTTTAAAATTAAGTTGTTGCAGGTCATTTTACGGACCTAGTTGATGTTTCTGACCTAATGTGACTTAGTAGTGAAACCCTTATTTGGTTTAGAGGACTTTTCGGCTACGGAGGATATTTTACACGATTGAAGATTGGAGAGCCGAAGGTTCTTGGAGAGCGGAGGATTCTCATGAGCTAGTTATCCAAAATTCATGTAATGTCTAATTTTTATCTTGTAATTATTTTGAAAAATATTATGAGTAGTTAATCCTCCCGATGCTATGGGAAGTCCCTGATTTAATTCTGTAACTATGTTGAATTTCTGAGTGATTAATTTCATGATTTTTGTTATTTAATCGACAATATTTTTATTCTTTCCTGATCTGACCAATTAGGATTGAGTTACAACTAATAACCGACTGGACCGCGGTTGTTAAGTTTTTTGTACGCTTAGACTATAGTAGATATTACGTAGGACTAGGGATACCCTATAGTTACCAGTTAACCCTTGATAAAACAAAGGCTATAATTCTCTAAGGACTTAGGGATTTAGAAGGAATGTTCAAAGTTTTTACCACAAAGTACTTAGGGGAAAATAACCCAAAAGGGCTGGTAATTAAATGATATGAACTTTTTGAATAGATCAAGATTCAAGGTAATGACATGGAAAATTATACACTTTACCCTAGCATACTACTCATATTAGTAAAAAACCAATTTATATTTCGGCTAATTTAACAGTGACAATCATAAACCAAAACACAAATTCAGGTTTTTGTTTAATTGAACTATAGATTGAACTCAAGACATATACGAAGTCCTCGAGATCGATATTCGGGGAAACTTCCCTATTATTACTGCAAGGTAAAATAGTACACTTGCTATTTTTCCTATCTATATTAATTATTTATCTTTTCAGGAATAGCGACCACTGAAATGTGTGAACCACACGCGTAAGATCTCTGAGTTGTATCTCCCTCATACATTGTAAGTCGTAGGCTATAACAAAACTATAACTATTTATTTAATAGTTTTGAAACTCATTTGAATCCTCAAGCAAGCCTGAAAGGTTTATGATTGGCAATAACATATTATATTTGGATTGATGGAGAGGCATGTAGAGAGAAGTTAGTTCAATTCATTTGATTATATTATTAGGTTAAATATGTTTTTGGTCCCTATAAATATCTCAAACTTTGTTTTTAGTCCTTCTAAAATTTTATTTCAAATAATGGTCCCCCTAAAAATTTAAATTTTAACTTTTGGTCCTTCCTGCAATTTAGCGACGACTTTTACAACTTAGCTACGATTTTAGCGACGATTTTTACAACTTAGCGACGATTTTAGCGACAGTTTTTTACAACTTAACGACGATTTTAATGACGGCTTTTTATTTAGCGACGAAATTAGAGACCATTTTAGCTACGAGGGACCAAAAATTAAAATTAAATTTTTTTTGGAGGACCATTCTTTGAAAGAAATTTTTAGAGGGATATACAATGAAGTTTGAGATATTTAAAGGGACAAAAATCATACTTAACCCTATATTATTTTACTAGGCTATCCATGTTATTTAAATAATTAATAATGAAAATAAAATAGAAATATCGAAAAAATAATTAAGTATTTGAAATGAAGAGAAATATCGAGGGACAAGTTTAATTCAAATTTTGAAGAAAGTAGTATTTTTTTTTTAAAAAGACCCTATTTTTTAAAAACAAAAATATATGTATTAAATGATTAGAGGTAAAACACATCTACACAATCAAATGGTAACTGTAAAGTTCACAACGAGGCAACAAGAAAAAAAAACACTACTACAAAATACGCATACAACAACGTCAAAGTCACCACGATTCTTCCAAATATCGTGGTGATATTTTTGAACTCAAACACAAAGTTTTTTTATATTTTTTAATTAATAATTGTTAGGATATAATCACGCAGGTTGCTAAAGTCACCACATAAAACCCATTTAACAACAGTTGAAAAATAAATATAATCATTTATGTCAAGGCGTTGTTATGTAGAGTGTTGTTGTAAATGTGTTACATATAATCACGGTCCTTGAACCGTTATAGTATTCTGGAAAGTGCGCTCTATATCACAACTGTTGTGAAACATGATACCTTGAAATAAAGTATGAACTATTTCTTTATTATAAGGAAACAATTAGGGTAGAAAATAATGAAGAACACAAAGAACAACAAGGATTGATTATAACTGATATTCTTTACTTTCTTTTTAAACATGATTACAAGTGTTACAAGAATAACAAATAACTTCTTTCACCCTAAATTTGGATTTGGACTATGCAATAATGAGAGACTAGTATTCTATTTATAATAAACCTAACATACTAAACTAATGGGCTTTTTCACAAATACAATTACAAGCTAACTTAAACAATTGGACATACCAAACAGGCCCAACTCGACATGCTAACAACCCTAATATTTTCGACATCTACATACCATAACACATTTCGACTACAACATGTAGAACTTCAACATCAACATGTGAGCAAACTTCGGCGATATGCTAAAAATCTATCGAACTGCTGAAACCAAGAAGTTACCTTCGACCATACTAGTGTTCGATTCCAATATCTATTCGACCATACTAGAGTTCGATTCAAATATCTCATAAATATACACCTTGGAACAAACTGTATAACATCAAAGAACAAACTAGCTTTCTTTATGCAGCTTTATCAACTCCATACAAAGGAAAAACTTGCAACTTGGCAATATCTTGGTGATCATATCAACTACATTGTGATTCTTCAAAACCATCAGCATTTGAACTTCTCCATACTCGATTACCCCTCTGAAGAAATGTAGCCTCACATCGATGTGCTTGGTTCGCTTATGATAGGATGAGTTCTTTGACAGGTGTATTGCACTTGATTATCACATTTTATAGTGATAACTCGACCTTGAAGTTTCAGCTCCTTAGGAAAACTTTCTAGCCACAATGCTTCTTTCACAACTTCAGTGAGGGTAATATATTTTGCTTCAGTGGTTGATAACGCAACAACCTATTGAAGGGTCACTTTTCAATTGATTGGTGTTGAAACAATCGGTCGAAAAATCATCTAATATAAGGATATATCAATGAAGTTTCCATTGAATGTTTTTTATCCCGCCGAGAGGGAAAGGTAAACATCGAGTAAACCTGAGATGGAGAAATCACGGTCTTGTGACCGAGAGATCGGGTAAGGAAGTCTGTTACGTGAGGGGCAGAGTTTAGCACCCCACTCACCCGTAGTACTCTATGATATCCGCTTTTACTTTCTATCTAATGGGTGCAAAGGTCTAACTATATTTGTATATGAGGTATAATGCATGCAAGAAGAAATGAAGAATAAAGAAATAAATAAAGGAATAAAAGAAAGAAAACATGGGGAAAAGAAGAAAATATTTACAAAGGTTGCTCGATCAAGCCCCGCGATAGGATGCCTACGTATTCCCTCGTGCAATGGGAAAGTCAGAGCGTTGTAGTTTGGCTCACATATTTTGGTTGGTTTGTGTTTTTATTTTAGAAGACGAGACAGTAAACAACAATGATGAAACACCTTCTATGATGACGAAACATCATCTACAGACAGAATGACGAAACATCAGCAAACGGGATAGTGAAACATCAGCAAGAGGATGATGAAACATCGACAACGGGATGACTAAACAATAGCAACAAACGAGATGACGAAACATCAGCAGACGAGATGATGAAACATCAGCAATAGGATGACAAAACATCGACAGACGGGATGACATAATATTAGCAACAAACGGGACGATGAAACATCCTAAGACTAAGAATATTGGTTTGTATATTTTTCTTTGGAAAAAGTTTCATATTATTAGAGTATTTTAATGCAGTTGACAAAACAAGATTTTAGTTTAGGGATGCAAAAGGATAAAGTTAAAATATCTAGGGGAAGCTAACTTATTTCTAATTCTAATGATTATCACACAAAGTTGTTCCTAGGTTATTAGAATGAACAAGGGAGACTACTTAGATTATCTACCTAATATTGGCATGCATGGATACTTAACCTAATGTCTAAACTCGATAAATATCATAACCGAGTGATCCTAAGGGAAAACTATAATATCAATCATCTTGGTTAAAAAACAAATGAGAAGAGGGGGGAAGAAGCAAACAAAGTGCTTTGGCAAAAGCACACAAACTAAACATCAACAAATGCAAAGAAAGAGAAGAAGAAGAAGAAGAAGTGGAAACAAGTGAGTGAATGATCATATAAGGTTTCATGTGAAATGAGGTTAGTAGACACAACATACATATACAAGGTTTATACAAACCACAAACAAACATCAAACATCACTATAAGATATATAGTCAAAGTTAATACACAAACTAGGTCAAAACTAGTCCTAAAAGCATGTAGAAAGCAAATTATGTGAGATTTTAAGCATAGATGAGATGAAGAAAGAATTAAAAGATAAAATGACATAAAAGTCAATAGCTAAAATGTTACCATTTTATTTACATCATGCAAACAAAACCACCAAAATTCTATAAGAGTGCGTAATCATTTAACAATTGTGTGGTGGACTAAATATAAGTGTGTGACATATATAACATGCAAAGAGAGTATCAAGATGAAGTGATTACAGTAGAAACATCTCATAAAATAATTCACAATTAAATCACAAAGAAAACATTACAAGGATACAATTATAACACTAGTACAAAAACTAGTCAAAACTTTGACCTATAAAGCGTTTACAAGTCAAAAGAAGCCAAGAAAAGGCATAGGTGAAAGAAAGTGAACCATGCAAGGTTAAGAGACATACAATACAGTATAAAATTCACCAATACGTCAATCAAATCATACAAACATGCATAAGAAATATTCATGAACCAATCACTTAAGAAAAACAAATTCAATCCATACAAGTGCGGGCAAAGGTGTGTGCATGTGTGTGCTTGGGCATACTTGTGCTAAGTGTCACATAAGAGTGATATCAGAAGCAACACATAATGAGGCAAGACTCATTTTAAAACAATCAAGTTACAAGAAACTCAAAAGAGCACATATACAACACTAGTACAAAAACTAGTCAAAAACTTGACCTAGAATGCATCTAAAAGTCAAATGAAGCATGGTAGTGCATAAACAAAGAGAAGTGAGCTTTTAGAAGATAACAAGATATGAAATTCAGTGGTTAACATCGTAAGAACACATTCATATCATATACACAATTATCATAAGAAATCATAAACGTGCATCCCAAAAGTGTATGATGAAGTGTGTGCAAACGTGCACTTGTGTGAACATGCTTCAAGGTGTCTGTAACACGATGGAAGAACTGACTTGTTTGTTTTGCATTTTATCGCAAAAGTCGAGGATAGCAAGAGTCTCCACCTACTTTTCTTTTATCCAATAAATGAAAGGTGAAAATAATAGGAAAGACCTTTGACAGATTCTGAGTACGGGAGGTAATTATGAAAAGGGAAGGCATTAACACCCTTTCAATCCGTAGTTATCTACGGGGTCTTAATTGCTTTAGCTCACTTTTTTGAAAATTTTCTTTGTGTGTGTGTGATTTGAAAAGTATTTTGGAGAGTATTTTAAAAGTATTTCGCTTTGACTTCATAATGATTCTTGTATCTGTCCTAAAAAATGTATACAGAGTGTTTGGAAATGTTTGTTTGGAAAAATGTAACTTTGTAATGATTCTCGTTGGAATGTATACAAAGTGTTTGTTTGAAATTATTTTTGAAAAGAATTGTGAGGTGTGAAGAGCATTTTTTTTAGTGGAGCCAGCAATTAAAAGTCTTATTACCTACTCAGAAGAGGTCGTTCTTTATTTTCCTTCTACTTTAGGATAACACTATCCATACCATTAGTTGGTAGGTAACCCTATCCATTGGATGCGAAGGGGCGAGCGTAGGGTCATCGTATGGTCATCGAAGGCAACATTATAGGGATAGCTTATCATTTTCGAAGGGACAATCATCACTTATTCGTAGGCAGCAACTGAGGAACTAGATCAAATATTCGTAGGCAACATCGAAGGTCATCGATGGACTATGATCTTTATATCGAAGGGACTATGATGATGTTATTTGTAAGCGTCTTTGCTAATGGTATTCCTACGTTCGAGGGACATGACCATTTTTATTCAAAAGGCAACAAGAGAGGATACCCTAAGGGTGTGAGTGGGTCCAAATTGTATATTGATTCAGATATTTATCTTGAAGTTAAGGTTATCTAACGGTTGATTTTAATCTTGTCATACAATCCTATTAGCCATACATCTAAGTAGTGTATATAGAGAGTTTATAAGAGATACGGAAAGTAAAAGTGCGGAAAAGTAAAGTCCTAAGTTATTACAGGGCTTTGGGGCAGTAACATAATAGGAGGTGCGGAAAGTAAATTGCGAGAAATTAAATCTACGCTATTACAAAAAATAACCTTGCAACCTATACATCGACTTCTAGAATTTAAAATGTGAAATGTAATAAATAAGTAAAATGAAAAAATGTTTTTGATGTAAAAAATGTTTTAATTTAAGCTGACCTAATTACTAGGAAGATAAAATATTTTTGAGAGTTTTTTGGATTGATTTTAATTAAGAAAATAAATTAAAAGTTAATTAATGGTTAATCAAACAATTAATTTAAATAAAGAAGGAAAAAAAATTATGTCAAAAATTAAATTAGGGTTATTTGAACCTAAATCAAAGAAGAAAATATTTTTTTGTGATTTTTGTTGTATTTTAGAAAAATATTTTTAAAAAGAATTAAATAAATAAAAGAAAATTGGAAAAAGAAAAGAAAATAAGAAAAAAGGGTTAGTAAAACAAAGTGATAAAAATATGTACAGACCTGGGGATCGAACCCAGGTCCTTATGATCACCAGCGCGCCTCCCTTACCACCTGACCTACATGTGCTAACTGTTATGGAATGGAAATGATATAATATATAATTAAATAATATTTTAAAATAATTTTCAAAAAAACGCGTGCCAGGGGTCTTTGTCGCCAATTTGAATTCCAGACTTTGACCTACGGCCAGATTCCGTTGCTACAGGCTTTATCTACGACCTTCATCTGTAACTAAAACTCCTGCAAGTCACAAAACTTAAAATTCCAAATATAAATTAATTGTGAGACCATAGATAGATTGGATTCGATCTCCTGAACACAACCATGCCTTCGATTTCGTCCAATTTTTCGTAGTTTGGAAAACCCTAATTCAAAGCTCCAAACCCTAGCCATGGAGAATTTCTATACCTACACCAAATCTCCAATCAAAATATCTAGAAAGCATCAAAACATCAATACAAACACAAATATATGATCAAATTCAATTAACAATGCATGTATGTATAAAATCAAAAATTGAAAATATGTATGAAAACCGAAGCTTTTGATTGCTTATAGGGGTCTGGAATGGATAAGAGAGTGTCGAGGAAGCTAATGGAATTCTTGGAATGGCTTGAATCGGTGCAAAACTTGGTCTGCCAATAGCTTGAATGCCACGGTCTTTTCAAGTTTGTTTAGGGTTCCTAGAGGCAAGAATTCCTTTTTTTGTGATCTGAATGACTTGTGTATATATAGGAGATGGATTAAGGTCAACAATTTTGATCAAGAATCAAGCTTTGAGTGCAAAGATATTTGATTGAGAATTTTCATCAAATATTACCTTTTTTGGATTCAATCATGTTCAATCTCTTGCCAATCAAGGATATTTAGAAATTGCCAGCTTATATTGAGTATCTTGGACCTTAAGGAACTTGAATTTACAGCTTGCATTCATCAATTTGATTTTTGGTATTTTATTTTAATTAAAATTGGATTTAAATGGATTAATTCCAAAATAAATAAATTAAATTAAATCATGGCGTGTGGATGGGCTTAGAGACTTTTGACAATGTTAGAAACAAGTTTGAATTAAAAAATATAGGACCATTTGGAAAAAATTTCAAGTCTGACCAATATTTTCTTCATGCATTTCTTCAAATTTTCCACTTTTGCCCAAACCATAACTTGCTCAATTTTTATCATTTGAGAGTGTTCTTGGAATTTTTAGAAAGATCAATATGTCCTCTAAATTCTCCTGTTGGTTTCATGTTCATTGAAGATTCCATGTACATGTACACTTTTTTTGAAAAATATGACTATTTGTTGACTTTTAAAAGGACCTATAATGTCTTGATCCATAACTCTCAAATGAAACATTTTTGGCCAAAGCTTGTGAGACACAAAGTTTTAGAGAATTGAATTTCCTTCAAAATTAGATTTGATGGAAAATTTTCGGACAAAGTATGTGAAAGTTATGCCTGGTCAAAGTTCTGTTGACTTTTAATAAAAAAACTCTAATTTAGAAACTTTGACTTTTGATCATTCCTTGAATTTTCTTGATGAATCATGATCAAGCCTTGATTAAATGATGAATGTGAATTAAAAATCTTGATGTTGACCAAAATGATGAAGTTTGACTGTATGTTGACCATAGTTGACTTTGTGTCCAATACAATTGATATTCAACCATTTGAGCAATTGACTGAGCACACTTGAGTTGTGAGGCTTGAAACTTGACATGGTGATACCTTGAGACGTATGAGGAAGCATGATGCTCACTTTAGCAATATGAACCATCTTTGACTTTAGATAATCAAAACCCTAGTTATGGGTTGATTGGTTAGGAGTGGGTTTATTTGGTCAACCCTTGAGGAATTCTTAAGTATGGAGATGTGTATTGACTAGAAAAATAGGAGGGCAAATTTTTGGGTATAACAGTGTCACATGAGAGTGAAGTAAGAAGCTAAACACATAACGAGACAACATTCATACATAGCAAAAATCAAATAGCAAACATCACCACCATAAATAACGCAAAAGCTAGGAAAGGAAAAGGTTAACATTCAACCCTAAAGTTAATTTTAAACAAGCATACAAGCCAATAAGTCAAACATGGTCAAGGGACAAGGTGAAGAAGTAATAAATCATTCAAGTTCAGTAGCTTAGACAAGATAAGCAAAACATATAAACAAAATTCATTCAAAGCTCATACACAAACCATTCAACAAGCTAGAGCAAAACTAACACGAGAGCAATTAGTAAGCCAATTAAAGGCAAAACAAACATGAATCAAGCACTTATGAATAGAGGTTAAGACTAAATGATGTTAGAAAATGCAAAGGAAGTATCTTAAGATCTAAATAAACCATAAACAAAGGCATCTCAAACAAGGGAAAAAGCTTGTACACAATAGCACACCAAATTAGGGTTTGAAAACACCAAATCTAGTCAAATTCAAGGTAATTGGTAAAAATAAAAAAAAATGGTCTTAATTAGATAATTAAGACATGCGTGATTGTATAATAAGCTAAATCAAGATGAGGTTAATGAGCAACAAATCTAGAAGGAAAAACTTCAATACACAAAGCGATAAGAAGACCAGAGTGATAAGAAGATCAAAGTTCTGCGAACACGTGAATGTGGCAAATACACATCCAAGATGATTAAAGATTTTTGTGAAGAACATGGTGTTGATCATGAGGTAAATTTTCCTTATAGACCTCAACATAATGGAATTGTGGAAAGAAGAAACAAAACCATATTGGATATGGAGAGATGCATGAAGTAGAAGAGTTTTCTGAAATCTAGAAAAGTTGTTTCAAATGGAGTTTATATCCTTAAGAGATGCTCTACCATGATATTGAAGAACAAGGTTTATGAAGAAGTGTGAAGTGGAAAAAAACCATTATTAAGTCATCTGAAGGTGTTTGGCTCTATCTGTTACAAGCATTTTCCTAATGCGAGAAGAAGGAAGCTTGATGACAAGATTGAACCTATGATTCTGGTAGGATATCATAAAACTGGTGCATATAGGCTATTCAATCCAATTAATGAGAACATTGTGTTGAGTCGAGATATTATGATTGATAAAAATTCTTCCTGGGATTAAAATTCTAATGGTGCAATTAATAAGCCATTGATTAACTATGAATTCGACGAAGAACCCAATGAAGTCAATGTTGAAGAAATTGATAATATTCCAATCGATGTTGAAGTCGTTGTTGACATTTCCGACAATGTCGAAGTCGAAGAGGGTGTGGATTACACAAGCCATAGACCTCAACAAACTAAAGGTCTTCAACAAGACTTCAAGATTATGAAGTGACTTGTGATGATGAAGTGACACCAGATGGAGAATTAGTTGATTTTGCTTTACTTGCAAGTGTTTAACCAATCAACCATAAAGAAGGTTTAAAGATTAAAAATTGGAAGTTAGCTATGGTCGAAGAGTTACAGATAATCGAAAGAAATAGTACATGGGAGTCAGTCGAATTGCCATCATATACAAAACCTATCAAAGTGAATTGGGTCTTCAAGTTGAAACACAATGTTGATGGGTCGATAACACGAGATAAAGAAATAATAGTAGCTCGAGGTTTTCATCAAAGAGTGGGACTCAACTACAGTGAAGTATTTTCCCTAGTAGCAAGATTAGAGATTGTTCGACTAGTGGTGGAATTGGCATGTAACCAAGGTTGGTCGACATTTTACTTAGATGTAAAATTAGAATTTTTGAATGGTTCTTTAGACAAAGATGTCTATGTCATACAATCCCCTAGGATTGTGATTTAGAAGGAAGCGAGTAAAGTATATAAGTTGCACGAAGCGCTCCATGGTGTTAAGCATGAACCTAGGGCATTTAACAATAAGATCGACTCATACTAAGTCGAATTGGGATTTATCAAATACAAATTAAAGTATGGTGTATATGTTCAGGTTGTAGCACAAGAAATAACAACCATCTTCTTATATGTCGATTACTTGCTAGTAACTAGAAATAGTTTGGAGAACTTGTTGAAGTTCTAAGAGTTGATGATGAAGGAATTTTAAATGTCGGGTCTAGGAAAATTGTCTTATTTCTTAGGCATGGAATTTCAAATGTTGAAGCAAGGTATGATGCTACATCAAAGGAAGTATGTTAAAGAGATACTCATTGCTGTTCGTATATTCGATGAACAAGTATTTTTAATTATCGTATCCACAGGGATTGATGTGATATTGTCGTCTTTCAATAGTTAAAGTGTGTTTTAAGATTAAGTAACACAAGGGTTTTGTTTCCTAACTACAAGTATCATAAATTTCACTCAAGCAACTTTAGTTTCCTTTTTCAAAGAGAGATATGTTTGGATTCAAGAGAGTTTTGAGTTGTTTTCAAATGATAAAAAGCATGTCAAGATTAGTTTCATTAACCTAATTTCATATAAATTCAATTAACCAAGTGGATGAACTAGTTGATGAACGATATAGTTACGTATCCTCTCAATCTTATTGATTTCAAACCAAGATTGTGAGTTTTATCATGTAAATCTTTAAATGATTTCTCACTACAACTATTGACATGATAATAATGAAGTTCAATACAAGTAAACACTAACTCACAAATCTATTTATAGCATTTGTTCATTAGTGGAAGAATATCCTAGGTCAACTTTGAAACATACTTTTTCAATCATGATTCAAAGCATCAAGGGTAATAGAACAAAGATATTCAACATATATATATATCATCAACCAAGTTCATACACCAAGAGATTAAAATAAATACATAAAAGTTAGGTTAACTACCTCTAATCTTGACACAAAAAGAGCTTAGCTACTCATTCTCATGGTAGCTTTGCTTGCAAGATTTTTGGAGAAGATGATGAACATGGAAGAAAAATCAAGAAGAACAAGATTCAAGTTCCTAATTTCTATTCCCTAGATTACAACAATGATGAATAATGAAGAATAAGTGTGGTTATAGTTTTTTTAGCACAAAATAGTGGGTGAAATCAGAGAGGTGGTGAGAAAAAGATATAGGCATGGGTCATTGTCCTTTCTCTGATAATGCAGACCGCGTTAAGCCTGCTCTTCCACGCTAAGCACGCTCTGTTGTAGGTTTTCTCCGTGAACAAAGTATTTTTAATTATCGATTCCACAGGGATTGGTGCATGTTATAGTCTTTCAATAGAAAAGTATGTTTTAAGATGATGTAACCAAAGGGTTTGTTATCTACTCTACTAGAACCATGAGTTTCCAAACAACAACTAAATTAATTCTTTCAAAGAGAGTTATAGTTTGGATTAGAGAGAGTTTGAGATTGTTTTCAAGTTAAGAAGGCATGTCAAGATTAGTTTCATTGATCTAGTTTCATACATATTCATTTAATCAAGTGATGAACATAATAGATGATTTCAACAAATACATATCCTCTCAATCTTGTAGATTTCCCACCAAGATTGTGGATGTTATCATGTTAATCCTTGCATGACTCCTCACTACAACTATTAGCATGATAATCATTAAGTTCAATATTTTGTAAACTCTAACACACAAATCTATTCCTAGCATTTGTTTATTAGAGGATGAATATCCTAGGTCACTTTGAGATATTCTTTTCCAAGCAAAACTCAAAGCATAAAGATGAAGAACAAAGATATTCAACTATATTAATCATCAACCATGTTCATACACAAATGGATTAATAGAAATACATACTATATAGATCAACTACCTCTAATCTTGACACAAAAAGAGCTTAGCCACTCATTTCCATAGTTGCTTGCTCTCAAGATTGTTGGTAGTGATGATGAAAATCCAAGAAAATCAAGAAGGAAAAGCTATGGTTTTTCTTCCTAAACTTGCCCTAGATTTTCAAAAATGAAAGATAATGATGGTGTGTGTTTTGTTCTTCCTTTACAAGCCAAAAAGATCAGGTGAAGTGATGGGTTGGTGGCTCAAAAGGTGAAAGCATGGGCTTTTTTCCGATTTCAGACTTGGATAAGTTCTGTTGAGCGCACTCATGCACACCGAGCGCCGACCATGCTTCCATCATCCAAAATTATCTTCAAAAGAATCATCCCTAAAGCTCTTCAAGTGCCCTTGAATCCAAGCTTGGGAGAATTAGTTAATAAATTCCTACAATTAAGAGTGAAAATAAGTTAAATAATATATATTAAACAAAAACTAAATAAAAACCTAATTAAAACAAAATACTAGAATAAATATACAAATTAAATAAAAAGACATTGTTAAGGACCGCAAAATAAGGTACAAAATAACTACAAATTGGTCCTTAACACGCTCATGCTGCAACCGCGCTGAGCACGACCTGTAGCCTGCTTCTTCTTCCAAAAATTGCTTCAAAAAGTCCAAAGAGCTCTTCAAGCTTCCTTGAATCCAAGCTTGAGGGAATCAATATCAAAAACCTACAATTTAAATGTAAACTAAGTTAAATAATATATTATAAACAAAAACTAAATAAAAACATAATTAGACCAAAATACTATATTAAATACTACTAATTAATCAAAAGACATTGTAAAGGACCACAAAATGATCTACAAAATATCCACATTTTGGTCCTTAACAACTCTCCCCAACTTACTTCTTTGTTTGTCCTCAAACAAAAGTCAAAAACTCAAAAAGCAAACAAGATCACAAAATTTAAACATGCAAATCAACACAAGAAGGATGGTTCAAACTCAACATACCCGGCATAGATACACAATAATTGCTTCTTCGAAACACAACATGGATATAAATTAAGTTCTAAACACAATATATCAACACATGTAGACAAAACAAAAGACATGTTCACACTTGAATCACCTAAAGATTTCTTCAATATACCTTGAAGAACAAAATGCAATATTTACATAGGACTAAACACTGTCACTAGTAATCATGCACATCCGAAATAATTCATGCATTCATCAAAACAAGTTAAATTAGCAAAATTGAAATAAAGATCACTAAGGACTTTCAAGGGTTGTAACTTGGCTTGGGTTAAAAACAAATGATATTTATGTACAAAGCCATTGAAACAAATTTGAGTAAAGCTAATGAATAGCATTTCACAACATCATTCCCACTTCCTTCTTATTTATCACAACCACTTCTTTCTATTTCTCACACAATGATCCTCCTTTTCTTTTCTTTTTCAAGATCTTTTCATATACATATTTTTTTCTCTTTTTTTTTCTTTCTTTCTTTTCTTTAGGATCATCGTGTCATCAATTCAAGGTTCTTTTTTATCAACCTTCCCAACTTTCAATTCATCAATCCTTTTCATTTAAGAACATGCTCTTCAAAGGGTTAATCAACAATAGGGTTGGTGTTTACAAACAAGAAAAATTTATAGAATGAATCATCATTGAATTTTCATAGATTATCAACAACTATTAAGTGGCCTACTTAACAATTAGTTGATTTGATAGATTCATTCCACAAATTCGATTTTTAAGCTAAAAAGGGTTCACTAAGATTCACTCACTCACGGTCAATTGAAGCCCTTTAGGAATTGATGGTTTTTCTCATAGTGCACAAAAAAACCGCCTTGATCCTTTCTAAGTTTCCAAAATGTCAAAAGCAAATTAAAATTAAACATGAATAAAACAAGTTAACATAACTACTAGAACTCTCAATTTTTGGTATAAGGTGGAAAGCTTCTCACCTTTGTGGTTTAAGTCCTAATGGTTCAAACATGAACACAAATTTTTTTATGTACATGCCAAGATATTTTGCATAAAGCACAAATTTCATAAACATGTTAACATTCTACAAAACGATTAAAAATGTACCTTAAATGTGGATCACGTTGAGAATCATCTCATCACCATCACTTTTTGGTGAAAACACACTTACTTTTTCTTTCAAGCACCATTGAAAAACCAGGACAAACTAAAAGAAATACAATTTAAAATAAACAAGGTATAACTTAAAAAGATAAGGCAAAATAAATAAAAAGACACCCCAAAATGGTGTTTCAAAATAAAAAGTACTTAGGCATATTGCCTTAAAATGTAAAATTTAGAATTACAAAACACATCCTAAAAAGGATGGCAACCAACAAAATACAACCATGTCTTAAAGAAACCAAAACAAAAACATAAACTTAAACTAAAAAGTACTAAAATAAAAAAAAAACAAAAAGAAACAAAAGAAATCAGTCAGAAGCCTCCAGAATGGAATCTCCCAGAGTTCTGGAACTAGAACCATCATCACCATCATCATCATCATCATCATCCTCATCAACATCTACATCTCCTACCTCCTCCTTAGCATTTGGCCCGACCCCGGGCCAACTAGCATAGGCTCTCAGCTGCTGGCTCGTGCGAGTGAAATGATCCACTGCCGACTCTCGAATCTGCAGTGCGAACTACTCCATGCTCTCATGCAAAAACATAAATGCTCTCTGATGGGCAAAATGCATCTTCCGGTTCCATTCTTCCCCTGGATCAGCATGAGGAAGGGCAGCAGCAACAGGGACAGCCTGGGCTGCAGGGTTAGTGTCAGAAGCCTTACAATAACGGTCACAGTAGCTGTCATCAATGACACTGTCTATTGTCAGGTGTCCTACAGCAGAAAAACAACCCTAGCACGCCTACAGAGTCCCATAATCAGTCCTAGATAGGTAAGGGCACATTTGATTCGCTCCCCCTTGGAGGTATAACTTAATGCAACCCTTTTTAACTCGTTCGCAATCAACCAGCCAAAATCAATCTGGGCTTCATCAAGCATGTATGCAATAAGGCCGGCTATTTCCATTGGTATTGAGGAGGTGTGTCTTCTGGGCCGCAAGTTGTACAAGGCCACACACATGAGTACCCGGGCATCTGCCTTTAGGCTTGACCTGTTAAACTTTAATGGTTGGCCAGCTCTATTCAATTCATACGAATGCCCAGTCAAACAGATTTTATTCCTCAACATTTCAAAGTCCCAATTACCATGAGCCAGGTGCTCATGGTACACATCCAATTCCTCTTCAGGGGCAGTCTAGTTAATATCGAAAAAGCTATTGATGGAGGAGCGAGAGAAAGAAACAACCTTGCCCCGAACCAAGGTGGTAAACTGGAAATGACTCCCCTCCTTTGCTAGAGCATTCACATAAAATTCACGAACAAGCTCTACATTAACCTTAGATCGGGGCTCACAAAGAACTTCCAACCCATAATTATCCAGAATAGCATCACAGCCAGAGTAGTGCCCACGATCACCCAGGCGAATTATTCTTTCAAACCAAATGTTTCTCTCCTCAAGCTCCTTGTACCTGGCCTCCTGTTTAGGCCCTAGAGATCGTGTCCCATCAAAAGGATTAGGTCTTGAGGACCCTGCTTTGGTAGACGTGACTCTTTGTCTCTTGGGAGTGTTGCACCCCAAATTTTACCCTGCTATTTTTTACTTGCATTTGTATTTATATTATAAAAAAAACAGTCATTCACTCACTGCATATGCATCATATCGTCGTATTTGAATTGACCAAAAGTCAGTTTAAATTGATGTTTGCATTGTTTTAATTATAAAATACATGTTATCTTACTTCATGCATTTTTACCTCTCTGCCTACTTATTGCATTCATTTTAAATTATTTATATGTCGATGATATCGATATTTCGATTTTATAAACAGACTGTTAAAAGCAATTCAATACTGTGCGAAAATTAGCGGGGAAAATATTTCAAGTTTTTATCTTTTACTCACTGCTTTATGAATCTACGTGTCGCGTAGATCATGAAAATGTGCTCTCCCTAATTTTTCGATACATTTTTTAGTCTCGTTTTTAGCCGTAAGCGTTTTAAAGTCGGGTATTCTTTATTATCATTTTATTTCGATTTTAACCATTTCAATAATTTTTCTTTAATTTATAAGACCCGTAATTTATTTTAATGTACTCAGTTATTTTTTTCGGATAATTTATTGTCCGAACTTTTACCATTTTTAACAATTTTAAGTGTAAATTTTTATCTCAAAAAAATCAAACAAAAAAGTGTTTGGCCTTGTTAATTTTTACCCAATCCATTTTTTAGGCCCATTTTATAATTAGGGGTATTATTGACATTTTAAAAAAATTGGAAAACCTAATTGTATTGTATATATATGTATCTTAGTCTTGCTGTTGGGTGGGGGGGCCAATTTTGAAAGAAAAAAAAAGGAGGCGGATCTGAGATTTAAGAAAAATACTTTTCTCTTCATAACTCCTTCCTCCTTCAGCTACTCTCATCAACACCCTCACTTCATACCTCCCTGTTACCTCCATTATCTCCATTCCAAAACTTCCTTGTCCATCTCAACAACCATTTCGGCCAACCCTCTCACCTCTGTCACGGCCTCAAACGGAAAAGCAACACACCAAAGTAGGTAGTATTTCTATCTCTTCATCTTAGTGTTTGCTCATATGATTATACATGGTTGTCTGTTTGAGATGTGAATATCTAATGTGCCTGTTCATTCAATATGTGAGCAAAATAATATGAGAATTTAATGTTTGTTTACCAAATTTGTTCTGATAGTATGAAAATTATTTGTCTACATGTTAAATAATGGGTGTATATTTTTTTGTTTTAATGAGTTTCAAATAAGTTTGTTTCAAATGGATGCTGAGCACTCGCTGTAATTGTATTTTTCGATATTATGCAATTTTATTGAAGGATGTAAAAGGTAATAACAATTAGGAAATTTAGATTGGTAACATGGTTGTTTAAATTTTAAAAAAATAATAATATGTTATCATATTTAATAATAATCTAATAGTAATAATAAACTGCATATACTTTTCTGTTTGGTTTGTTTTTGTACTAAGCCTTCTGTACATACTGTGTTCCTTTGTTTATATAAATAAAGTTTTTATTTGGATAGAACTAAGTCATTGAATCTATAATTATCTTGTATAATGATTTCAATATTTAGTATTTCTTTTGTTTTTTTTTGGAGTTTTTTTTTCTAAATGCATATCTTATAATTAAATGATACATGGGTTTAATTCCTTTTTGTGTTTGGTTAGTAATTGGATTGAATTGTGATGTGTTTGATTTTGTTTTAAGGTTCAAAAAATTTATGGATTCGTGGTTGCAACTCACATTCATCATTTGTTTTGTTAGTTCACGAGTTGATTTCAATTGTCAATTTGGTTCATGTTCTTACTTACGCATGTATAATGATTTTAATTGCGAATCTTGTAATTACTAACACATGTTCTGATTGTTGCAATTACATTTCATTTATTTTTATTTCTCACCCATACTACTAACATGTTTGCTATTTGTATAGACATCCGAGGATTGATCGGAACATTCAATTTCTTTTAGCATATCTACATTTTTATCATTAGCATTTTAATATTCATATTAGTATTTTTTTTATTTAATATTTAAAAATGTACATACAATATACTTAGCATTTTTATTTTTTATATTTAATATTGTAAATATAATTATACATGTTTTTTATTTCTTATATTTATTATTGTAAATATACATATTATATTTATTTCTTATATTTTAGTATCATATATACTATATACAAATTATTTTTATGCTTTATCTATTCATCGGTAAATAAATTCGAATTATACTGTAATATAGTAGTTGCATGTCTTAGAATTAATTTCATAAATTTATTCTAAAGTTAATTAATCTAATATGATACAATAGTTAATATTTAAATTTTTCTGCATTTAATTTCTGTTTGTATGCTTTTAACATAATCAATTTACTGTTTTCTTTTTAATTTCAATTTATCCCCATTCGAAAAATTGTATCCCAATCCCCTTGTTGTGTTGTAATTAATTTACCGCTTTCTATTTTATTTTACAGTTTAATCCCCATTTATAATTCATGTATCCCTCTCCCAAAAATAATTCTTGTAATAATTATCTAGTGCACATTTATTTTATTTTAATTTAACTGTCACTTACACAAAAACCAAAAAAATCATTTTTTAAACTAATAACTGTGAATCATTTTAAACCTGTAAGTCGACAAAGCTAAGAAGCGTCGCGGTGACCACACATGCACACATGTACGCTTGATCCTGGGCCTTCTTACAGTGAGCCTATTTCGATCAATTGTCTCAATTGGTCGTCTTAGTAGACTAGCCCACTTTGCTAGTACACATGTAATTTAATTGTTTTATACTTAGGTTGGCCACCTTGTATGGGCTTTGTCGATTTTATTTGTGATTTACAATTATCTCGATCCTATTCTTTCTCCATTCACCAAGCATTTAAAACACTTTCAATAAAATTCGACCCAACGTCGAGTCTTCTTCTCAAACCTCGATCCAACGTCGAGTTATTTTCAAAAATGAATTTCTACAAAAAAAAAATAGTGTTATGGTATTTAATTAAATTGTTAGAGGATATCCCGACGATTTAATTAAAATGTAAAGTATTTGGGCCATTAGAGGGTAACCCAATGACTTAAATACTTTATTCCATACACTTAATAAAAGTGAACTTTGTTTTACCTCACTCTTTTCATAATAAAGATTTTGGATGAGAGATGATCGGTTGACCTCAATCACCAATCTCGAGTATTGAATCGTTAGAGGATAGCCCAACGTTTTGGTACTTGTCATCCACAATTTAAAATCAATTCCAACACATTCAATATCTTTTGTGCGCTCCAAGCACCATTTACCTTTAAACCCTTTTTCAAGATTAGACATGATTCATTTATAATTGAGATGCTTCTTCCTCTATTCCCAAGGTTTTCGACTTCTCCACTTGAGTACCAGAGGCGTTCTCAAACCCTCCCTCATGTTGGTGCATAGTCCTTTATTATTCATCACACCTTGTGGACGTTAGACGAGTCTTCTCCTTTAAAAATGACGACTTGTCTTTTCATTTAAAATCAATCAACAAACAATTATTTTCTAGAAGAACTACGGAGTTTTGACTTTCCCATTGCACGAGGGAATACGTAGGCACGCGGCTTTGAAACCGTGTCAAACTCAAAAATAATAAAAACATTTCTTCTCTCTTTCTTTCTCTTTTCAAAATTTAGAAGATTGTAAAATTTCACACTAACACACAACTACACTTTGAACTAAATGGGTACCATCGAGTACGATGGATGTGAGGGGTGCTAATACCTTCCCCTTACATAACCAACTCCCGAACCTACATCTCTTAATTTTGTAGACCGTCTTATCCTTTTCTCTCGTGGGTTTTATCTATATTTTCCCGTTCTTCTTTTAGAACAAATAAAATTAGGTGGCGATTTCACTGTTTTTGAAAATTATTTAAATGATTTTTGAAAAAAACGAGTTGCTTCAGTTGGCGACTTCACTGGGGAAATTTTCTCAAGCGAGTTAACCCTAGTTTAGTTCTTTGTGTGGTTGTGTGTTTATCGTTTTATTTTACTTTCTTCTTTGTACTTTATCTTATGTTTATGTTTCGGTTATTTATTTTTCTATACTTCATTTATTATCTTGTTTATATATCCATTGTGTGGGAATTCTTGATGGGATTATTGATACATAGATAAGCCCACTACCCAGGCTTCTAGGTCACCTTTTTATGAATAGAGGGGTTGCGTAGCCTAGGTCCACCTGACTCCATTGTCTTGTTGGCCCGAAGCGAAGACTCCGGCTTAGAGTTGGTTGTTTTAAGGAGAATGTTGGCCCGCGATAGCGCAGGACATCAATCTTTGGACAAATGACCTATAACTCTAAGTTTGTTCATGTTGTCCTAACCGAGACCAAACGCTCAAATTTTGGATTTCGAGCATCCCGTTAAGAGTCGTTTCTTGGGGTATACTTTTACAAATACTATCGCCATGTAGGCCTCTCGTGTGATGATAGTGTTTGTTAAAAGGGGATCTGAGACTCCGAGAAACACTTAGCAGAAAACCTTAAAACCATCCCATGGGGAAATGGGGTAGAAAACTTAAAGCCATCCTATCATAGGATCCCACCTAATTAAGTTGTTTGATTACTTGTATCATCCCTGTTTCACGTCTCTGTGAACCTATACTATCCTTATGTTGCATTCTATTTGTGTATGTGACATTGCATTTCATCACATCTTTTGCATTAATAACATTACATTTCATTGCATAATCTGCATATTTCATACATTCAAGTTGTCGAAAGACTCATTTTGTTTGTCTCCGTCTTCAGTTGTTGATTTACTGCCAAGCTGATTCCTCTGCACAAGCACGGAACTAGAGCCAACGTCAAGAGAAGAATGGAATACCAAGAACAACACAATGCAGAAGTCCAAATGGAAATTGATGAGTTGAAGTCAGGCATGACTAAACTCACTGAAATGATGCAAGTTCTGATCGCCAGAGGTGAGCAACCTCAAAGGACTATAATTTCTGAAGTCTCAGCTGCTGTTGTTGATCCTCAATCTTCTCATATGCCAGTTACTACTTGGCCAGAATTTGGGTTACCCCGAAATTACATTCCACCTACTGCAACTACTCCAATGTTTGGTGAGTCTTCCCGACCAGTTTTCCAGGCTCCAGTTTTCACTGAGCCTCAACCGATCATGCATACTGCTCCTCATCGACCTTTTGTGCATCAACCTACTGCACAAGTTGCTTATGAGAATCCTCTCTTTGATTACCGTGCTGACACTCCACGAAGTGTGAGCCGAGAAGATTTTGATGACCTTAAAGAAGTCCGCGAACAATATCAGACTCTGGAAAGAAGGATGAGAGCTATGGAAGGCAACGATGTCTTTGGTATTGCTGCAGAGAACATGTGTTTGGTTTCTGATCTGGTTATGCCTCATAAGTTCAAAACTCCTGATTTCGAGAAATACAAGGGGCACACTTGTCCAAAAAGTCACTTGCTGATGTATTTTCGGAAAATGTCTGCTTATACAAGGAACGACAAGCTTCTTATCCACTGTTTCCAAGATAGCCTGAGTGGAGCTTCATTGAAATGGTATATGGGACTTGAGAAAGACCATATTCAATGCTTCCAAGATCTGATTAATGCTTTCATGAAACAATACCACTACAATCTTGACATGGCTCCTGATCGCCGTCAACTGCAAAATATGTCTCAGAGTGATAAGGAATCTTTTAAGGAATACGCTCAACGGTGGAGAGAGCTGGCCTCACAAGTTGAACCACCTTTATCTGAGAAGGAGCTCACTGGTTTGTTTATGGATACCTTGTCTCCTTTCTATTGGGAGAAGATGATTGGTAGTGTGTCCTCTCGCTTCACAGATTTGGTAACTATTGGCCAAAGGCTAGAAGAAGGAATCAAGAGAGGAAAAATGTCTGTCGCTGGTGAACCCTCTGGTGGTGCCAAGAAGTATTTTGGAAACTTCCATAAGAAGAAAGATGGTGAAACTAATGCTGTCAGAATTGAAAGAGGAGGACCTCGTCGTAGGCCTCAATATTATAACCAACCACAGGTAGATGCCGTCACTTCTGCAGTTAAGGCTCAACCAATCCAAATTCCTCAACGCCAAGCTGTTGGACAAAATCAAAACCGTAATGCAAGAAGTAGGGGTCAATTTGACCCTATCCCAATAACTTACACTGAATTGTATCCTCATTTGGTTGAACTAGGTCTAATCACAACTAGGCCTCTAACTCCTCCAGATCCTTTCCCAGTCGGATTCAGGACTGATCTTCATTGTGAGTTCCATCAGGGAGCTGCTGGTCACGATTTGGAACGCTGCTTTGCGCTGAAGGCTAGGGTTCAAGAGCTAGTCAGAAGCAAGGAGATAAATTTCGGAGATCCTCCACCAAATGTTATCAACAATCCATTGCCAGGAAAAAGTGGCTGAAGAATGGGTCAGAATATCCCATGTCACCTCCTAAAGCCAGTGTTTCAGACAGGACAGCTCATCCTTGTAACTGATTAGTCACTAGGCCATGTTTCTTTCTGTTTGCATTTTCCCTAGTTTATGTTAAATTATTGCTTTCAAATCTTGTTTGTAATTTCAAGTTAATTTTAATGAAATGAGCATTGCATTGTTTTGATTTAAATCATTTACATTTATCGCTTTCAAATATATATATTTTTCCCTGTTTAATTTCTCTATCGAACTTTCGTTTTTGCAAAGATTGGAGGGAGGATGATAAAAATAAGATACCCATAATTGTTGTTGGTATGCTTTCGAATAGAACTTTGCTGATGATATACAGGCATTGTTTCAATTCCCAAACACTGGAGAAATAAGGAAGTTAATCCCTTGTCAGCCCCTTCGAGCCTAGAAGTTGGAGTTTCTTTCTATACGAAAAAACCCGCAATTTTTTAACCTGGGGCAGGGTAGTTCTTAGTTTAATTCGGATGTGCATTCATTCACGACGTCTTTCAATAGAGGTTGTATTCAATCAGCTTTCCTTCGTACCCATCAAGAAGTGTCAGAGATGTCATACAAGTCAAAAAGTGATGATGACGGTTCTCCGTAATCATAAAAGTCAAGCAGTCACTGTCTTTCCAAAAATATATATAAAAAATTAGGGCATCCCGCTTACCGTAATCTAAAGCGGAACGGTTCAGGCAAAAGTTAGGGATGACGAAATTCAAACAAGAGTTGACAAAAGTCCTCAAACAGCAAAATGTTGCAAAAAAGAAGTGACTGTTATCTCAAGAATATATCAACTTCTGAGCCATCATCATTCCTATCAGTGTAAAGTCCAAAATCTATTGGAACCTAAATGCACAATCTGAGTTTAACTGAGCGTAGGACTGAAGAACATCACGAAGATTGGGTTGGGTACAAATAAATTTTGAGCCTTTATCCTTTATTTCTTAAACCGTGAACCAGACCACGTTACAACCCTCGAAAGACCTAATTGAAGCCAGGTTTCTTTTGAAAGCATACTACAGCAAGGTTGTGTAATATGACTCCTAAGATTTTTTGTAAATCAACTGTCTTGGTATATCCATACATTGGTCTTCTCTTTCACCTTTTAAATTTTAAAACCACTGTGTTTTAATCAGTGATCCATTTTCTATACAGCAACTACATCATTTCAAAAAATGATTTTTATATCAAAAAATTTGCATGAGCTTTGCATTAAATTTACCATGTTTGAATAAATAATTTTTGCTCGCAAACAAGCTTTCCTCATCAAGGAAGTCCAAACTGTTAGGAAACTTGGTCAGTGATCCTAATCAGGGGGCAAGTATTTTTCGGATCCTATCGTGAATCAGTTCAAGATTTGTTGCTCAGTGCAAGTCATTATCAGAATTGTTTTAATCAGAAGATCTTTTTCAAGACTTATACCGGGGCACTCCTTTCCCCTCAGTCATTTCAAGAATTGAAGCCATGATCGGTTTATCCTCAACAATCAGCTAATCCGGGGCAATTCAAGCAGCGCTTCAGTCCTTCCTCCAAGGATCATCATTTCAATACAGTTCACAAGTGTGTTAGAAGTGTTTCTCAAGACATTTTCTCTCCAAGTAGAGTTGGCAGTGTTCTCCGTGTTGAGGAATCAGAGTTGCCATCTTACCTCCACAAAAGAGTCAATCTCCGTTGTCATAAACGTCTGCATTACATACTACATGCATAAATAATTCATATATCATGCATAATAGAATTCACATATCATGCATAGCAAGAGTGTTTTATCCTCATTTGCATTTCCCGAGGCCTTGTTGCAGTCAATATCTTACCTTGCAATCAAAATCCAACTTACTTGGTACCTACCAGAATAAATGTCAATCTGTCTATCTATTACGTCCAGTGCCATTCCTGGATGTCTGTCTATTTTTACTCCAGTGCCATTCCTGGATGTCTGTCTCTTTGTCACTCCAGTGCCATTCCTGGATGCCTTGTTTCACCCTTCATCTAAAGCCATTATTAGATGTCGAGCCTTTTTTCATCCGAAGCCATTATTGGGTGTTACATGTTTCACACTTTATTCAAAGCCATTATTGGATATTGTGATCTTTCTCCATCTAAAGCCATTATTAGATGTCGAGTATTTTTTCATCCAAAGCCATTATTGGATGTTATGTCTCTATCACTTTATTCAAAGTCATTATTGGATATTGTGATCTTTCTCCATCTAAAGCCATTATTAGATGTCGAGTCCCTCCATCTAAAGCCATTATTAGATGTCGGTCCTTTTTTCACCCAAAGCCATTATTGAGTGTCATGCCTTTCTCACTTTATTCAAAGCCATTATTGGATATTATGATCTGTCTCCATCTAAAGCCATTATTAGATGTCGAGTCCCTCCATCTAAAGCCATTATTAGATGTCGGTCCTTTTTTCACCCAAAGCCATTATTGAGTGTCATGCCTTTCTCACTTTATTCAAAGCCATTATTGGATATTGTGATCTTTCTCCATCTAAAGCCATTATTAGATGTCGAGTCCCTCCATCTAAAGCCATTATTAGATGTTGAGTCTTTTTTCATCCAAAGCCATTATTGGGTGTTATGTCTTTCTTACTTTATTCAAAGCAATTATTGGATATTGTGATCTTTCTCCATCTAAAGCCATTATAAGATGTCGAGTCCCTCCATCTAAAGCCCTTATTAGATGTTGAGTCTTTTTTCATCCAAAGCCATTATTGGGTGTTATGTCTTTCTTACTTTATTCAAAGCAATTATTGGATATTGTGATCTTTCTCCATCTAAAGCCATTATTAGATGTCGATTCCCTCCATCTAAAGCCATTATTAGATGTTGAGTCTTTTTTCATCCAAAGCCATTATTGGGTGTTATGTCTTTCTCACTTTATTCAAAGCCATTATTGGATATTGTGATCTTTCTCCATCTAAAGCCATTATTAGATGTCGAGTCCCTCCATCTAAGGCCATTATTAGATGTCGAGTCTTTTTTTCATCCAAAGCCATTATTGGATGTTTTGTCCTCCATGTTGCATCTGTCAATTTACCACAAATTTCTAATTCAAAGTTCTTTCCAACAATTTTCGTAGAGTCTGTCTCGTATCATACATCATTAAAAAAAAAAAGGTCAAAAAATATTGCATTCATCGCGTTCTCCTCATATCTCATTCATCATGCCCATTGCATCTCAGGGCAAAATTTTGGGTTTTTGATATTTAACTATCTCCAACTGCGATAATATGAAGCTTGATCATCTTCACATCATCTGGTTGAAGATATTTAAATAGGGGCAACTGTTGCACCCCAAATTTTACCCTGCTATTTTTTACTTGCATTTGTATTTATATTATAAAAAAAAACAGTCATTCACTCACTGCATATGCATCATATCGTCGTATTTGAATTGACCAAAAGTCAGTTTAAATTGATGTTTGCATTGTTTTAATTATAAAATACATGTTATCTTACTTCATGCATTTTTACCTCTCTGCCTACTTATTGCATTCATTTTAAATTATTTATATGTCGATGATATCGATATTTCGATTTTATAAACAGACTGTTAAAAGCAATTCAATACTGTGCGAAAATTAGCGGGGAAAATATTTCAAGTTTTTATCTTTTACTCACTGCTTTATGAATCTACGTGTCGCGTAGATCATGAAAATGTGCTCTCCCTAATTTTTCGATACATTTTTTAGTCTCGTTTTTAGCCGTAAGCGTTTTAAAGTCGGGTATTCTTTATTATCATTTTATTTCGATTTTAACCATTTCAATAATTTTTCTTTAATTTATAAGACCCGTAATTTATTTTAATGTACTCAGTTATTTTTTTCGGATAATTTATTGTCCGAACTTTTACCATTTTTAACAATTTTAAGTGTAAATTTTTATCTCAAAAAAATCAAACAAAAAAGTGTTTGGCCTTGTTAATTTTTACCCAATCCATTTTTTAGGCCCATTTTATAATTAGGGGTATTATTGACATTTTAAAAAAATTGGAAAACCTAATTGTATTGTATATATATGTATCTTAGTCTTGCTGTTGGGTGGGGGGGCCAATTTTGAAAGAAAAAAAAAGGAGGCGGATCTGAGATTTAAGAAAAATACTTTTCTCTTCATAACTCCTTCCTCCTTCAGCTACTCTCATCAACACCCTCACTTCATACCTCCCTGTTACCTCCATTATCTCCATTCCAAAACTTCCTTGTCCATCTCAACAACCATTTCGGCCAACCCTCTCACCTCTGTCACGGCCTCAAACGGAAAAGCAACACACCAAAGTAGGTAGTATTTCTATCTCTTCATCTTAGTGTTTGCTCATATGATTATACATGGTTGTCTGTTTGAGATGTGAATATCTAATGTGCCTGTTCATTCAATATGTGAGCAAAATAATATGAGAATTTAATGTTTGTTTACCAAATTTGTTCTGATAGTATGAAAATTATTTGTCTACATGTTAAATAATGGGTGTATATTTTTTTGTTTTAATGAGTTTCAAATAAGTTTGTTTCAAATGGATGCTGAGCACTCGCTGTAATTGTATTTTTCGATATTATGCAATTTTATTGAAGGATGTAAAAGGTAATAACAATTAGGAAATTTAGATTGGTAACATGGTTGTTTAAATTTTAAAAAAATAATAATATGTTATCATATTTAATAATAATCTAATAGTAATAATAAACTGCATATACTTTTCTGTTTGGTTTGTTTTTGTACTAAGCCTTCTGTACATACTGTGTTCCTTTGTTTATATAAATAAAGTTTTTATTTGGATAGAACTAAGTCATTGAATCTATAATTATCTTGTATAATGATTTCAATATTTAGTATTTCTTTTGTTTTTTTTTGGAGTTTTTTTTTCTAAATGCATATCTTATAATTAAATGATACATGGGTTTAATTCCTTTTTGTGTTTGGTTAGTAATTGGATTGAATTGTGATGTGTTTGATTTTGTTTTAAGGTTCAAAAATTTATGGATTCGTGGTTGCAACTCACATTCATCATTTGTTTTGTTAGTTCACGAGTTGATTTCAATTGTCAATTTGGTTCATGTTCTTACTTACGCATGTATAATGATTTTAATTGCGAATCTTGTAATTACTAACACATGTTCTGATTGTTGCAATTACATTTCATTTATTTTTATTTCTCACTCATACTACTAACATGTTTGCTATTTGTATAGACATCCGAGGATTGATCGGAACATTCAATTTCTTTTAGCATATCTACATTTTTATCATTAGCATTTTAATATTCATATTAGTATTTTTTTTATTTAATATTTAAAAATGTACATACAATATACTTAGCATTTTTATTTTTTATATTTAATATTGTAAATATAATTATACATGTTTTTTATTTCTTATATTTATTATTGTAAATATACATATTATATTTATTTCTTATATTTTAGTATCATATATACTATATACATATTATTTTTATGCTTTATCTATTCATCGGTAAATAAATTTGAATTATACTGTAATATAGTAGTTGCATGTCTTAGAATTAATTTCATAAATTTATTCTAAAGTTAATTAATCTAATATGATACAATAGTTAATATTTAAATTTTTCTGCATTTAATTTCTGTTTGTATGCTTTTAACATAATCAATTTACTGTTTTCTTTTTAATTTCAATTTATCCCCATTCGAAAAATTGTATCCCAATCCCCTTGTTGTGTTGTAATTAATTTACCGCTTTCTATTTTATTTTACAGTTTAATCCCCATTTATAATTCATGTATCCCTCTCCCAAAAATAATTCTTGTAATAATTATCTAGTGCACATTTATTTTATTTTAATTTAACTGTCACTTACACAAAAACCAAAAAAATCATTTTTTAAACTAATAACTGTGAATCATTTTAAACCTGTAAGTCGACAAAGCTAAGAAGCGTCGCGGTGACCACACATGCACACATGTACGCTTGATCCTGGGCCTTCTTACAGTGAGCCTATTTCGATCAATTGTCTCAATTGGTCGTCTTAGTAGACTAGCCCACTTTGCTAGTACACATGTAATTTAATTGTTTTATACTTAGGTTGGCCACCTTGTATGGGCTTTGTCGATTTTATTTGTGATTTACAATTATCTCGATCCTATTCTTTCTCCATTCACCAAGCATTTAAAACACTTTCAATAAAATTCGACCCAACGTCGAGTCTTCTTCTCAAACCTCGATCCAACGTCGAGTTATTTTCAAAAATGAATTTCTACAAAAAAAAAAAAAAGTGTTATGGTATTTAATTAAATTGTTAGAGGATATCCCGACGATTTAATTAAAATGTAAAGTATTTGGGCCATTAGAGGGTAACCCAATGACTTAAATACTTTATTCCATACACTTAATAAAAGTGAACTTTGTTTTACCTCACTCTTTTCATAATAAAGATTTTGGATGAGAGATGATCGGTTGACCTCAATCACCAATCTCGAGTATTGAATCGTTAGAGGATAGCCCAACGTTTTGGTACTTGTCATCCACAATTTAAAATCAATTCCAACACATTCAATATCTTTTGTGCGCTCCAAGCACCATTTACCTTTAAACCCTTTTTCAAGATTAGACATGATTCATTTATAATTGAGATGCTTCTTCCTCTATTCCTAAGGTTTTCGACTTCTCCACTTGAGTACCAGAGGCGTTCTCAAACCCTCCCTCATGTTGGTGCATAGTCCTTTATTATTCATCACACCTTGTGGACGTTAGACGAGTCTTCTCCTTTAAAAATGACGACTTGTCTTTTCATTTAAAATCAATCAACAAACAATTATTTTCTAGAAGAACTACGGAGTTTTGACTTTCCCATTGCACGAGGGAATACGTAGGCACGCGGCTTTGAAACCGTGTCAAACTCAAAAATAATAAAAACATTTCTTCTCTCTTTCTTTCTCTTTTCAAAATTTAGAAGATTGTAAAATTTCACACTAACACACAACTACACTTTGAACTAAATGGGTACCATCGAGTACGATGGATGTGAGGGGTGCTAATACCTTCCCCTTACATAACCAACTCCCGAACCTACATCTCTTAATTTTGTAGACCGTCTTATCCTTTTCTCTCGTGGGTTTTATCTATATTTTCCCGTTCTTCTTTTAGAACAAATAAAATTAGGTGGCGATTTCACTGTTTTTGAAAATTATTTAAACGATTTTTGAAAAAAACGAGTTGCTTCAGGGAGGCATCTGAAACAACACCAAAATCGACAAAAATTTTGACACCAAAATGTCCGTTAGACTAGAGTCATGCAAATAGCAGTGCAAAATAACCAAACCAAGCATCAAGAATTAACAAAAAACACAGCAGAAAAGTTTTTCAACATGCTACAGACCGCGCTAAGCCCGCTCACAGCGCAAAGCGCGGTCTCCGATACAAGAAATTTTTTCTACAAAATGCAGAATTTGCTTATGATTCTAACCCTATTCATTGTGAAAATCCTATCCTAAACATCATATACAGTCACAACATCCTAATTCTCAGATTAAAACCCTAAAATCCTAAATCCTAACATGCAAAGGCAGAAAACACGAAATTAAAGAGGGAAAGTGAAAGACAATCTAACCTTAATGCTTGATTAAGTAGAAAACACAGGAAATTTGCACAAATTTGACTTGGGGTTGAAAGGGTTTTGAAATTTTCTTTGAGAGGAAGAGAGGAATGGTGAAAATGGCAAAAGGGCAAAAGAAATAACCCTAAAATAATTAAAAATGAACCAGGCCACAAGTTGTGCCTAGGTAAACATGTTTTTAAAATTATTTTTTTTAGTACAGATCGCGCTAAGCGCGGCCCCCATCGCGCTAAGCACGAAATGTTCTATCTGATGGAATAGAAACCGCGCTAAGCCCGGCCTTACCGCGCTAAGCGCGATCTGTAGAATTTCAGAAACAACAAAAAAAATAGAAAATTGATATGATAACTCACAAAATGACTACAACATTAAATACTTACAATGTTGGGGTGCCTCCCAACTAGCGCTTTATTTAACGTCGTTTCGAGCTCGACGGTTTGACGGTCCTTTAAGGCTCGATGAAAGGAATGGCACCAACATCACGATTTACTCCTCCTCCATGGTAAACCTCCATGATTTCCTCCTCGGTAGAATCAATTCGGAAAGTGTCATGTTTGTCCTTGGGATGCTTTATGGCTTCAAAAAGATTGAAAGTACCTCTTTATCTTGCACTCTTACTTTCATAATTCCATCATCAATATCAATCATCATTCGGGAAGTCTTCATGAATGGTCTTCCAAGAATTAATGGCACATCATGGTCCTCCTCCATGTCAACCACCACAAAATCCATCGGAAACAAGAATTTGTCCACCTTGATTACCATGTCTTTAGCAACTCCATATGGTGAAGTGGTAGACTTATCTGCTAGTTGCAAAGTCATCCTAGTAGATTCCATCTTAACATTTCCCAACCTTTTAACAATGGATAACAGGATTAAATTGATGCTAGACCCCATATCAATCAAGCCATTACCATTGTAGGTATCTCCAACGGCTACCGACAAAGTGACTCGCCCCGGATCGAATTCCTTCCTTGGGAGAGTTTTTTATATTATGGCACTACAATTAGCATCAAGCAAAAGTGTCTCTTTATCCTTGTACCTCTTCTTCTTTGTGAGCATATCCTTCATGAATTTAGCATATTTTGGCATTTGGTCCAATGCTTCGGAAAATGAAATATTTATATGAAGTTGTTTAAATATATCCATAAACCGAGCATATTGTCTTACCTTCTCCTTCTTAGACGGAGCATGAGGATAAGGTAAATGTTGAATGGGAATTGTGCTTACTTCTTTATTTCCCTTTTTACTCTTCCTTGCATTCTTCTCTTTCTTTTTACTTCCCTCGCCATTTTCTTTCTCCTTTTCAACTAAATCATATTCCACTACTACTTCATTTTTTTCATTTTCAATTACAACTTCCGCCTCATCCTCCTCTACAACTTCATCAATTTCTTCATCATTCTCCACTTGGTCTTTTCCCTCCACTTCTTTATTTTTCTCTTCAACAACTCTACCACTCCTTGTTGTAATTGCTTTACAATGCTCCCTTGGATTTGCTTGAGTAGTTGGAAAAAATGAGGTCGAGGCACTTTGATCGGAAATTTGCTTTGCTAATTGCCCCATTTGAGTTTCTAAATTCTTGATCGATGCCTCCGTGCTCTTTTGGTTTGCCATTGAAGCTTGCATGAATTGAGCAAGTGTATCTTGAATGTTTGAAGTTCTAGCTTGATTTTGAGGTTGATTTTGATTTTGAGTTCCACTTTGATAAGGATTTTGTCTTGCTTGATTGTTGTTGTCTTGTCTCCATCCACCTTGATAACCTTGGTGACCTCTTTGTTGGTAACCTTGGCCTTGATTTTGATTTTGATTTTGATAAGGAGGTCTTTGTTGGTATCCTTGCCCTTGATTCGCCATGTAATTTGCTTCTTCATTTTCCGGAGGACAAAATCCGGTCTTGGGATCACCCTTGCATAATTCACAACTAGCAATTTGTTGACTTTGCTTGCTAGATGATCCTTGCATCTCCATGATTTGTTGTGGAAGCCTTGCCATTTGCTTGATCAATTCTTCAACTTGCTTTGCAAATAATTTGTTTTGGGCCACAAGTGCTTCATGACTAGAACCAATTTCAAGAGCTCCCGTTTTCACTTGCACATTCCCTTGATCATTGTGAACTTGGTGGTCATTTCTTCCCATCTTCTCAATGATTTGAATGGCTTCATAAGGTGTCTTCGCCATTAAAGAACCTCCCGCCGTAGCATCCAACAACAATTTATGTTGAGGTTGGAGACCATTGCGGAAAATGTGAATTTGAGTGAGTTCATCAAAACCATGACTAGGGCACTTTCTAAGCATAGATTTGTATCTCTCCCAAGCCCTATTCAAAGGCTCATTAACACCTTGCGAGAACACCGAAATCGCGGTTTTTACTTCCATGAATCTTGATTGAGGAAAAAATCTTTCAAGGAATTTCTCCTCTAACACATTCCAATTTGTCATCATGTCTTGTGGTTGGTCTAGATACTGATAAGTGTCAAAATTTAGTTATTTTGTATATATGTTTAGTGGCACTTATCAGTTCTTTTGTTGATATTCTTCGAATAAATCCCACGCTTTTGGTATAAATGTGTACATAATAGAATAATTTAGTTTTTGTGTAACTATTTTATCATTTGATAGTTTTTCATCTCTTTTATAGGTATTCATTCATAATTGGAGCATTGAGTAATAAAGTGTCGAAGACACGGCTTCAAACTCGCGATTTGAGCAACTCATCAATGAATAAGGCTCAAAATCAAAGAATAAAAATCATCAATTTGATTGATATTTTGTCATGGTTAGATAGGAAATTTAATAAGCTTTCCAAAGCTTCAAATGGGGCGCAATTCCGAGTTACGGTTCTCAAGATATGGCAAAAACAAGATGCTGATTTTTTTCGGAACAACACTGACCGCGTTTAGCGCAAAAATACCGGGCTTAGCGTGCCCTGCGATATCAAAATTCTTTAAAAGGGGCTAAAAACTCATTTTTAGGTCATGGGTTGGGTATATTTGAGTCGCAACACCATCAACGTCATTTTTTTGATAGATTTGCTTGGAAAACAACATTGGAGCTTGCATTTGGATGATCCAGAGTCGAATCCCTCGTCGATTGGTGTTGACAAACCAAGAAATGTTTGGTTCCTCTTCTTATCTTCTCTTTGTAATCTCTTATGTTGGATTTTGTATGTATATCTACTCTAACTCATATATATTTGTCGCCCTTGGCGTTGTATAAAGTTTTCTTTACGAATCTGTGTTGGTGATTGTCTTGGGTTTTTACTCTATCTTAGGGATTTGAGCTTTACTAGAGATAGATTGCTTAGATTCTTACCTAGGATGATTATCTGTTAGTTTCTGAATGCTATAAATGGGTTTAGAGCTATCATTCACTATAGAGTATCTGATCTTAATGCCTCTGCGTTGGTGAAGTATGCCAAAGATGGGTCTGGAGGTGACGCAGTTGACTTCTGTGTTGTTGAGATAGGCCAAAAATGGATATTGAGATGAGTCGGGAGGATTCTCAATTTGAGTTAGAAATAGCTTAGGTTGTGAGAGGTATGTGATGACATGGACGAGTATCCTAGGCCGAGTATGACATGGGTGGTAGATTTAAGTCTGTGACGGGTAGTTTACATTCGTTCCGGACAAGTTGTCTATCCTTTATACTTTTTGTTCATTTACTTTTTGTCTTTTATTTTCAACTCTTTTAATCCCAAACTCATTAACGGTAGAATTGTCGAATGAAGAATCAATAACTAATCTCTGTGGACACGATACGATATAACCTAACCGGTATATATCACCTGGTAAAATTAATACCAACTCTTTGTTTGTCGCTATACCGCTGCAACAAAATGGCACCGTTGCCGGGGATTGGTTTTATTGTTTCTGTATTGCGATAATTCTGTTGTTTTTGAGTTTTGTAATTAATGTATATGTTGTATAGACTTTGAATATGAACTTTTATATTGTTACATGTACATGTTGTGTGTTTACATTTCATACTTGTACATATGTGTGTTTTTCCTAGTTTTCAAGTATTGTTGTAAGTTGTCTCGTATTCGTAATGTTTGTTGTGTGGTTGTTAGGACACTTTCTTTAGGTTGGTGCGGTGTGTCAATACCATGGCATGACGAGAGGAGGTTACTAGTGCTCACACAATAAAGGCGTCGAGCTTACGACGTAAAACAAGCATGTTTGTTTATGTTTGTTTATGTGTGTGGTGACTTGTGTTTTAACAAGTTGAAATAGGACTTGTTATTAGTTTTAAATCTTCACTTTTCAACTTGTTAATTCATTTTCACCACGTTTTTGTATCGTAATTTGCTTTTGTTTCGTTACGTAAATGTTGTATTTCCGCAAGCTTGCGTTGTTTAGCTTGAGGAGTTTTGTTGGTTGTAAATATTTTAAATATTGTACATTTTATTTTTCTAATTCTTTTGTTGTTGTTTGGACTCAAATTTTGGTCCGGTAATTTGAAGACTTTTGAGGTGATTTTCCGAGTTTGATCGTTTCAACTCGCGGATGTATGATAATGATAGTTTTCAAAGTTGGTACATGTCAGGTACTCGTTTATCGCTTTCTATAGCATAACATGCTTATGAAATTTATCATTTGTATAATTACCATGCTATTCATTCTTTTTGCATTACTTGCTCGTGAATTAAATCACTTTAGTACCATTTTTTACCCATAAATGTGAGGAAGCTTTCCATTGTTTACATATGCTGAGAGTCCACATTCTTGTTTTAACTGGGTTTTATTATGCTTAATCTTTTGTTTTGTGTTGATTGTATGATGAAAATGATCAAGGCATTTTGTTTGATTTTGAGCATAACTACCTTGACCAAATATTTAATTCACCTTGTGAGTGTCTGAACCTTTGTTTGCCCATTTGAGCTTTTATCAATATCCATGTCTATTTGAACTTGATGCTTGTCTATGAGTGCTGAATTCACTTTTTTGTAAGGATGTTGATTTCTTTGTTTCTTGAACCCTCAACTATATGTTGTTGTATGTATTTTTACCTTGCTTTAGAAATTAGGGAGTATTCACACATTAATGTTGGTTGAATTCAAGTTGGGGAGAGAAATGTTTATATACTTATATTGTGGTTGGTATGAGGTTAAAAGAAAAGAAGAAAAAAAAGTGAAAAATAAATATTAGAAAAAGAAAGAAAAAAGAGAAAAGCTTTGAAAAAGAAAAACAAAAAGAGTAGGAATAATGTTATGTTAATAAGTGAGGTGTGTTTGGTGTGAAATTTGTGATGAAGAATAACTTTGATTGAAATTATATTGTTTGGAACTTTGTGAGTTAATCACTCCCTTAGGTTTAGGCAAGTTTTTGTCTCGATTAGCTTTAGGACTTATCACTTGTTTGTTAACCAAGCCACATTACAACCTTGAAAAGTCCTTGTGATTCTTGCATTTGTATTTTCAATACGTTGTTGGGATGAATGCATAATTTAGTCTATTGTTTGCAAGATTGTGGAGGAGTGTTTTTTATCCCTCACCTTTGTGTGTTCTTCATCTACCGATGAATTTTTGCTAGGTGTGATTCATGATTGAGCTTGTTTTGTTTTAGAATGTTTTGCATGATTTTTGTACTTAGGATTTGTTTCGTTTATATGTTGTCGTTGTAGGAATGTGGTAAGTAAGTATTTTGCGTGTACATTTTCGTTTGAACCATACATTTGTTTTCCGTTTTAAAAACTTGTTGATTCGTGATTCTTTGATTATCATCTTTTGTTTCTTTAGCCTCACTTGACTTTGTTTGAGGACAAACAATGTGTCAAGTTGGGGAGAGTTGATAAGTTTCAAAATTTAGTTATTTTGTATATATGTTTAGTGGCACTTATCAGTTCTTTTGTTGATATTTTTCGAATAAATCCCCCGCTTTTGGTATAAATGTGTACATAATAGAATAATTGAGTTTTTGTGTAAATATTGTATCATTTGATAGTTTTTCATCTCTTTTATAGGTATTCATTCATAATTGGAGCATTGAGTAATAAAGTGTCGAAGACACGACTTCAAACGCGCTATTTGAGCAACTCATCAATGAATAAGGTTCAAAATCAAAGAATAAAAATCATCAATTTGATTGATATTTTGTCATGGTTAGATAGGAAATTTAATAAGCTTTCCAACGCTTCAAACCGGGCGCAATTCCGAGTTACGATTCTCAAGATATGGCAAAAACAAGATGCGGATTTTTTTCGGAACAGCACAGACCGCGCTTAGCGCGAAAATATCAGGTTTAGCGCGCCCTACGATATGTGAATTCTTTAAAAGGGGATAAAAACTAATTTTTAGGTCATGGGTTGGATACTTTTGAGTCCCAACACCATCAACATCATTTTTTGATAGATTTTCTTGGAAAACAACATTGGAGCTTGCATTTGGATAATCCGGAGTCGAATCCCTCATCGATTGGTGTTGGCAAACCAAGAAATGTTTGGTTCCTCTTCTTCTCTTCTCTTTGTAATCTCTTTTGTTGGGTTTTTTATGTATATCTACTCTAACTCATGTATCTTTGTCTCCCTTGGCGTTGTATAAAGTTTGCTTTACGAATCTGTGTTGGTGATTGTCTTGGGTTTTTACTCTATATTAGGGATTTGAGCTTTACTAGAGATAGATTGCTTAGATTCTTACCTAGGATGATTATTTGTTAGTTTCTGAATGCTATAAATGGGTTTAGAGTTGACATTCACTATAGAGTATCTGGTCTTAATGCCTCTGCGTTGGTGAAGTATGCCAAAGATGGGTATGGAGGTGACGCAGTTGACTTCTGTGTTGTTGAGATAGGCCAGAAATAGATATTGAGATGATTCGGGAGGATTCTCAATTTGAGTTAGAAATAGCTTAGGTTGTGACAGGTATGTGATGACACGGACGAGTATCGTAGGTCGAGTATGACATGGGTGGTAGATTTAAGTCTGTAGTTTACATTCGTTCCGGACAAGCTGTCTATCCTTTATACTTTTTGTTCATTTACTTTTTGTCTTTTATTTTCAACTCTTTTAATCTCAAACTCATTAACGGTAGAATTATCGAACGACGAATCAATAACCAATCTCTGTTGACACGATACGATATAACCTAACCGGTATATATCACTCGGTAAAATTAATACCAACTCTTTGCTTGTCGTTATACCGCAGCAACATATACCAATCCTTTGCTTTCCCTACCAAAGAGTGAGCAAAAAGCCTTTGAAAATATTGCTCCTCTTCGGTTTCCGGAGCTCCGGACGCACCCGCAATTTCATAGAACTTCGTGAGGTGGGTGTATGGATCTTCATGGTCATGACCATGAAAAGGATTTGCATAAAGAAGTTGGAGCAATCCCGTCTTCATCTCCGTAAACCTCGCATTGGCTAGGCGAGCAAATTGAGTGGTGTGACGAGGGCTATTTACACAAGGCCCTCTCGGTGGTGGTGGTGGTGGTTGATCCGCCATAATGACTTCTCCTAACACGGGTGGTGTAGAAGAAGTAGATGATTCTCCTCTTGCTTGTCTTTGTCTAGCTAGTCTTTTCCTTCGCTTAGCACTGCTATTAAGTCTTCTTGCCGTCCTTTCAATTTGTGGATCGAATAGGAGTTGATCGACCGGAACACTTTCTCGCATAAACTATACCCTGAAAAATTCTAGCCACACAAAAAGAAACAAAGAGATATTAGTAGAAAACTTATCTTAAAACACACAAACTATTGCAATACTTGCAATATCAAACGCCAATCCCTGGCAACAGCGCCATTTTGTTGTTCGTATATTCGATGAACAAGTATTTTTAATTATCATATCCACAGGGATTGATGTGATATTGTCGTCTTTCAATAGTTAAAGCGTGTTTTAAGATTAAGTAACACAAGGGTTTTGTTTCCTAACTACAAGTATCATAAATTTCACTCAAACAACTTTAGTTTCCTTTTTCAAAGAGAGATATGTTTGGATTCAAGAGAGTTTTGAGTGGTTTTCAAGTGATAAAAGCATGTCAAGATTAGTTTCATTAACCTAATTTCATATAAATTCAATTAACCAAGCGGATGAACTAGTTGATGATCGCTATAAATACGTATCCTCTCAATCTTGTTGATTTCAAACCAAGATTGTGAGTTTTATCATGTAAATCTTTAAATGATTTCTCACTACAACTATTGACATGATAATAATAAAGTTCAATACAAGTAAACATTAACTCACAAATCTATTTATAGCATTTGTTCATTAGTGGAAGAATATCCTAGGTCAACTTTGAAACATACTTTTTCAATCATGATTCAAAGCATCAAGGGTAATAGAACAAAGATATTCAACATATATATATATATATATATATATATATATATATATATATATATATATATATATCATCAACCAAGTTCATACACCAAGAGATTAAAAGAAATACATAAAAGTTAGGTTAACTACCTCTAATCTTGAAACAAAAAGAGCTTAGCTACTCATTCTCATGGTAGCTTTGCTTGCAAGATTTTTGGAGAAGATGATGAACATGGAAGAAAAATCAAGAAGAACAAGATTCAAGTTCCTAATTTCTATTCCCTAGATTACAACAATGATGAATAATGAAGAAGAAGTGTGGTTATAGTTTTTTTAGCACAAAATAGTGGGTGAAATCAGAGAGGTGGTGAGAAAAAGATATAGGCATGGGTCATTGTCCTTTCTCTGATAACGCAGACCGCGCTAAGCCCGCTCTTCCGCGCTAAGCTGATGACTGAGCGACCGCTTCTTCTTCCAAAAATTGCTTCAAAAAGTCCCAAGAGCTCTTCAAGCTTCCTTGAATCCAAGCTTGAGGGAATCAATATCAAAAACCTACAATTTAAATGTAAACTAAGTTAAATAATATATTATAAACAAAAATAAAAACATAATTAGACCAAAATACTATATTAAATACTACTAATTAATCAAAATACATTGTAAAGGACCACAAAATGATCTACAAAATATCCACATTTTGGTCCTTAACACTCATGAGATTAAAAATAGATGATTTGAATCTTGCATCCTCACCCGTTGAAGCAAATGTGAAGTTCGAGAAGAATGCAAAGGAAGACAAAGTTGGTGTAACTTTGTTCAAGCAAATTGTGGAATCTCTGAGGTATGTGTGCAAGAGTCGACCTGATATATTAGCATGAAGAATTCTAAGATACTTAAAATGTTCAATGCACTGTGGAATTCTATTTCAGTGAGATTCTAAAGGCAGAGAAGCAACAATTACTTGTTTTTTTAGATGTTGATTGTTGTGGAGATAAGGAAGATCGAAGAAGCATAACTCGATATTTCTTTCAAGTATTTGGTTCCCCAACTTCATGGTACTCAAAAAAGCAACCAGTGGTGGCATTATTATCGTGTGAATCTGAATATATAGCAGAATCCTATGTTGCATGTCAAGAAATTTGGATCATATTTGTACTTGAATAATTGGAGGTTGAATGAGAATTGACAACGAGTCAACCATAAATCTAGCGAAGAATCCAGTTATGCAGAAAAGAAGTAAATATATCGAAACTATGTTTCACTTCTTGAGGAAAAAGGTAAATCGAAGAGAACTTGAAGTTAGGAATTGATCAAGTCAAGCAAAGTTGGTTGACATCTTCACTAAATGATTGAAGATTGAAATGTTCTTGAATTTGAGAAAGACATTAGAAAATAGTTTAGATCAACTATGATTAGCGTAGGTCCGACAACTTGGATTATGAGGGGTATGTTGAAATATTAGATTAGATTTGATTAGATTTAATATTTAAATATAATCCAAATTTGTGTATACCCAATCCCAAGTAGGATTGTATACAAATAGTCATATTGTGTATCCTTATTTTGTATAATACAACTTCAAGTGAATAATAAAACCCTTATTTCCTTAATATTCTCTCTTTATCTCCTCATTAAAGCGCTTCACGCACTAACAATATTTTTAAAAGAAAAATATATGTATTATATGATTAGAAGTATCACCCATAGTTAGAACAACAAAGCGCATCTACACAACCACACAATAACTATAAAGTACACAACAAGGCAACAAAAAAAATTAACTCTACTACAAAATACACATAGAACAACGCCAAAGTCACCACAAGTCTTCCAAACACCGTGGTGACATTTCTAAACTCAAGCGCATATTTTTTTAAAAAAAATACTTTTAATTAATAATTGTTAGAATATAATCACACGGGTTGCTAAAGTTACCACAGAAAACCCATTTAACAACAGCTGAAAAATACATATAATAATGTAGTCCCAGTATTGTTATGTAAAGTGTTGTTTTAAATGTGTCACTTACAATCACGGTCTTGGAACTATTATGGTATTATGGAAAGCGCGCGCTATATCACAACGGTTAGTTAACTCAACCATTATGATAGACCTAAAAGTCCCGTGTTCGATTCTCAGCATTAACATTTTGTAATTTATATTATTCTTGTCAGCGTTCAATATACAACCACCGTTAGTGGTTAGTCAAACTTTATGTTATTTTAAAAAAGGAATTCGATGATTTTAAATATTTTTCCCATATTAAAACCCGTATTTATTTTAACTATATTAGAGAATTAAAAGCAAACTGTATTTTTCTTAACCATGCTTAAAGAGCATAAAAAATAGCCTACATTTTTCATCAAAAATCAAAAGTAATATTTACACCAAACACAAAATATGTTATTTACATCTTCAATCTCAAAAATATATCAAACATATCTATAAAACAAACAGCATGACGGCCAATGTTTACGAAGATCTACAAAGTTCTCAATAGGGAACAGTGCTTCATCTTTAAACATCTACATAGAAAAGACCCAAAAAAGTGAATATCATGCATGATAATAATTAAATAGTCAACTTATATATATATATATATATATATATATATATATATATATAACATTTTATGACATATATACCTTATCCAATAAATTAACATTGCCGGCAAGGACAATATCTAACATGTGTTTCATGACATAATACCCACACTCGTTACCTCCTGGATATTTCCTCGTCTACAAATTTAAGAAATAGTTACATGAATATAACCACACATGTATGTAAATGAAAGACACATATAATCAGACCACTTATCTAAGGAAAGAACCATGAGGGCCTTATTCTAACATTGTGCATGATATTCACTTTCTGCACAACAATGTACATTGAATATGAATCAAACATATTATACAATAAACTATTACAATGTCAAAGAAAATATTAATTTAAAGTTTCTTATAAACATACACTTACCAAGAAAATATTAATTTAAAGTTTCTTATAAACATACACTTACCAGTTTATAATGTGAGGAACACAATGTATTTATCGTATTTGTCCTAAATTATATGATAGTCAATTGCCAATAACCACTGAATAAACACGAGCATATATAGAGTTAGTATTTTCTAAAACAAAACTAAATATATAATATATAAACATCAATTAAAAAATTTCCTACTCATTGAGAAATAGTGCTAAGTAACATTCTTTCCCCCCTCATTTATTTGTCTTTTCATGTATTCTTCAATGTCTTTTGGATCATTATATACAAAGTGGATACAAGATTTCATAAATACACGATTTATTTAACTCTATATAAACACAGTGAATGTACATAAATGGTTAAACAAAATAAAAAACTTAAGGGAGAAAATACAAAAAATGATAATGTTCTACAATGACATGCATATTCAATTATATACTTACGTGCACCAAACTTGTAATATCCCTATGTCCATCCACTTATATCCAACGGTAAAATATCTTACATCGTTAGGGTTATAAAAGAAGAACTCTATCAATGGTAAATGTTCTAGCTCAAGAGGTTGTGTTTCATTCATCTCTGGAACGCTCAAGTACAACATGGTAATCTCATTTGCAGTAGAATCCATTAACTCACTGCAGTTATCTTAAAGGGGATGAATGATTAATTCTTTTGGTGCTAGCACGACATACAACATTTTTACTTGGAAAATGATCATCATCATCATTAATATTATGTTGATTTTCATTATTTGTACGTTGTTCGATATTTCCACTTATTCTCTACATCATAATATTCAATTAGAAAGAAAACAAAATAAGCTTAATGTATATCATACATTTTCGATAAAGTACTAGGATTTCAAATAAATCGCATTGCATACTGAATTTAACTCTTCTAACTTTTCCATATCTTTCTTCCAGTTTTCTTTCTCATATTCTAACATCCTCCTTTGTTCATCTAACTACTTCTCAAAATTCTCAATATTTTCTCTTTGTGCGTGAAATTCCATGCTTTCAGTGCTTTTCCAACACTAAAGACACACCCATTATGCTCATCTATTATGATAGCTTTTAATAATATATCATGTCATGGTTCTGTAACAAAAGTGCCTTCACAAGACACCTTAACCAACTTATCCTACATAAAATGAGCAACTTATATATATTGATACAAAAATGTTTAAATAGCAAATAAAATAATCAAAATAAATCATACTTACAATTTCTCAAAAACTACTCTTAACGCATATGAGGTGTACTTTTCATTTCGTCTTAATCGGGCCCTTTACCACTTCTCATGTTTTGACGGTGGAGATGTGATGCAATAATCTTCCGTTTCTTTTTTTTTCAAGAATATTTGTTTTCTCAAGTTTCCTGTAACCCCCACGAGACAATCTATGTGAGAACGTGTATTTTTGACTTGTTTTGTATTTCTATTTCTCTTTTAGTCTTATATTTCCATTGTAAAAAATATATATGATTAGTATATATAACTCATTAGCATAAAATTATCAGATACATATGACTACTACTAACCTTTAATTTATTATAACGATGATCCTTCACAAAAAAAATTCCATTCCTTCTTCGATATAAAACTATCTTATCCATGGACGAGCAAGACCGGACTTAGGCTTAGCTTCCTAATGTAGTCTGTCGTGAACCGTGACTTAAATCCCCTCTAACAAGAACCGACAAAAGTGATCCAATTTTTTTCCAACTTTGAGTCATCGGTAAACTCAATACTCAACTACATTTAAATTAATAAGTATGTTTTAGAAGTTAGAAAGAAAGTGAAATCGAATAGATGAAAATTAAAATTATTACCTTAACGTCTGTTCATATGTTAGCTTTGATAGCATTTGACACATGTTTCCAATCATCTATCAATATACTGACTTTTTTACGTCCAAGGAACACAATATAACTATTAAAAGTAGAGTAATATTCAGAATCAACTACTCTGTTGAACAAATCAAACATGATCGACTTTTTGTCACATGAGTTGCGGACTTTTGTGAATTTGGGCATCATTATGGCACCACATTGTGATCTTTTCATTTGAGTAATATTTGTACAAGAATCATTTGTATGATTTTCTTCGCTAGTAGATAAAGAATTCAACAATATCGACATATATGTTCAAAACAACAACAACAACATTCACAATAATTACAAATGAAGTTTATTGTAGATGCATGAGAAAAATGTTTTATGTACCGTAAACGTGATGACTAAGTAAAGGAGAATATTGTGTTGTCTTCCTTCTCAATGATGATGATGGTGTTGATGTTGTCTTTCTTCTCGACGATGACGATGGTGTTCGTGGCGTCTTCCTCTTTGACATCGACAAGCGTGTTGGTGTAGTCAACCTCCTTAACTAGTAAAGAGTTACAATATCAAAGTAATGAACGAAAAATAAATGATAAATAGTGAACAATGGTGTTAGAGTTGAAATTGTGTATCATTTCACAGTATTGAATGTTAGGGTTGTTTCGACTTGTTTCTTTTTTCAGTAGAAAAATGAAAACTAGAGAGACAAGCTAGCTAGAAGTGTATAATATTTGAAACGAAACGACCATGGTCCAAACTCTGAACAGTAATGATATATTATTTTCATAATGAATTTTCATAAAGAATTGTTAGTGTTTAGCAATTAAAAATTTTTAAATAAAAAAAAGAAAATTTATCACAACGGTTCAGCTAACCAACCATTGTGCTATTCCTTTTATTTTTTATTTTAAAATAACTAAATAATAAAAGGTGCGTCTTAATGTTAAAGGAATAAAATATTTGAGTTGGTTGAGATCCGAATCCATGAAAATTTGAATATATCACCACTATCAGTTAAATAATCGTTATTATATTTTAACCATTATTAATTAAAAAATAAAAAATATTTGCGCATGTGTTTAGAGAGTTCACTACGGTATTTAGAAGAATTGTGATGACTTTAGCGTTAATTTAATGATGTTAATTTTGAATATGTAAATTTTAGTCAATTTATTTGTGGAAATATTTTTGTCACCTGAAAGTATACATGATTATTTGAAACCATTAGATTAAAATTGATCATTTATTTTTAAAATTAAAAAATTAGAATAATAAAGGGACATAACTATATATATTTAGTGGAGTCATCATTGGAAATAATTAAATTACTTAATAATAAAACTCTATTTACTTTTAAAATAAAATATGGCTTACACACGACGTTTCAATTTTTGTGATATTTAAGAATGGATGTGTACATACTATTTCTCGGAGGAAGTCCAACATAAACTTGGAAATTTATTGAGTTACAGATTTAGACAAGGATTCTTAATTACAAATACTATTTTAATTTCTGTATAATAATTCTATTTAAGTAAATTTTATTTTTGGATTTAACAAATCAATTTTGATTTACATTATAAATCGACTAATCTAATTTATGGTTCAGAATGACGATTCACTGCTTAAACATTGTTTCCACTAATAATTGAACTCAAGTATGTATGAAAGTTCATACAACTGATTATTTTTGTTTATAAAATAAGGAATGAGATCGGAAAAAAAATTAAAAATTAACATAAGAAACAAATAAATTAATAGAAAATAAAAGACAAAGAACTATTAAAAATAGTTTAAAAAATGATAGAAATTTAATAGATACAAATTCATAATATTAATGATACTAAATATGAAAATTAAATTGAAATTTAAACTGCAAATCAAAGGACACTTTATTAAATGTGAATAGAAGAAGTATACTACTCCTAAAATAATAGGATTCGAGATTGAATAAGAATAATATATAAACAAATGCGAAAACAATTTAAATTAGAAAGAATTGTAAAACACAAAAAGCGAAAAGTAAATATAATTAATAAAAACAAAAACAAAATATGCATGATGCAAAATTTAAATATAAAAATGAATCAAAAGTTGAGACATTTAAACAAGAACCCAATCCTAACGATTATTCTCAGATCAAACCGTTGTTTATGGCCACACCAGTTTTTGTCTTAGATTTTGCAGTGCACCAAAATTAGACAAATACACCCCTGATAGTATTTTAAACGTTGTAGAAGTAAAGTTGTCATGCTATATGAGTGAAATGGACACTGAAAATGAGTTACCCAAGGATTTTTTAAAATGTGATATGGAGATTTAATTTAACATTTCTGATAAATCTAAAAGAAATATTAGAAACAATATTATATAATATTACCTTATCATCTTTCACTATTCTCAAATGTTAAAGAAGATTTTTTATAATAACAATTGAATTTAATGTTGTCACATAACCCAAAACACAATAAGTTTAAAAATATTCTCAATAAATATAAAAATGTTAGTTTTTTTTTTTTTGAATAATTCATGTTTGAAGAGCAGTTTTGTAATTATTAGGATAATTTAGTATTTGTTATTTTACTGTTATTATCGTATATCTTAATTGCTTAAGAATAGAATTAGGGTTTGTTTTTAGCTAGTTACTTTTGAGCTTTTTAGTCGTCTATAAATAGGTGCTTGTATTTCATTAATTTTACAATTCAAGTCAATACAATTTAATCCTTATTTTATCCTCTCTCTTATTTCCATCATTATTCTCTTGTATCCTTGCCCTAACAAATTGGTATCTAGAGCTTCCGGTTTAAAATTTAGGGAAACAAGAATCGTGTTTCTGTCTGTGGGTTATTTGCGCAAGGAAGAAGATGAACGGAAACAGCAACCTAAGCACCAAACTTCCAGTCTTTGATGATAAGAACTAAAATCGATGGATGATCCAGATGCGTGTGTTGTTTGGAGCTCAAGATGTTCTAGAGTTTGTTATCGATGGTTACATTCCAGTTGCAGAACCTGCAATAGAAGAAGAGAAAGAGGCACGAAGAAATAAAAGGAGAAGAGATCAGAAGGCGTTATTCTACATCCATCAGTGTGTGGATGCGACTGTGTTTGAGAAGATTGCAGACTCTATGACGTTAAAGGGGCGTGGGACACACTGGTCAGATGTTATGATGGTGACGCATCAATGAAGAAGGTGAAGCTTCAGTCCTTGAGAAAGCAATACGAAAATCTCAAAATGAAGAATAGTGAAAAGGTTTCTGAGTATATCTCAAGAGTGATTCTGATCACTAATGAGATGAAGGCTTGTTGAGAAACTCTTTCTGAACAAGTGATCATAGAGAAGGTTCTAAGGTCACTTACCCCTCATTTTGACTATATTGTTGTTGCAATTGAACACAACAAAGATCTGGAGACCATGAAAATTGAAGAGTTGCAAAGCAGTCTAGAAGCACATGAGTTATGCTTGACTGACAGAACTTTTGAGAGGGAAGTAGAGTAGGATCTGAAAGCTTCTTTTGTCATGAAGGACCAGAAGCAGAATAGACGTGGTGACAGATTCCAGAAGCCAGAAGCTTCTGCTTCTGGTGAAATAAAGTACCAAAAGGGGAAAGACAGAAGGAAGATTCAATGCTATTGTTGTTAGAAATTTGGCCACTCTGCAAGAGACTATCGGTCAAACAAAGAAAAGAAAACAAAAGAAGCAAATATGGCCAGAGGAGACTCTGATGATGAACCTGTGCTATTAATGGCTTCTGACTCTGACTGTAAGTGGTCAGAAGATTGGTGGTATATGGGCACTGGGTGCTCAAACCACTTAACTGGGAACAAACAATGGCTGGTTGACTTTAACCCCAGAAGGAAAATAAAAATCATATGTGTTGATGACAAATACCTCATTGCAGAAGGAATGGGAAACGTCACAGTAAAGGTGAAAAATGGGAAAAACATTCTGATTAAAGATGTTTGGTACATTCCTGGAATCAGAAGCAATCTGATAAGTGTAGGTCAGCTCATTGAGAAAGGTTTCTCAGTTGTAATGAAGGACAACCTTCTGAAGTTGTATGATTCCCATCAGAAGTTGATCATGAAGTCTGAACAGGGAAGCAACAGAATATTCAAGGTGAATGTTAGTACAACTGAAGCAGAATGCCTTAGTAAAAGTCAAGGTGACGAGTCGTGGCACGAAGGTTGGGGCATCTGAACTATAGAAGCTTAGGGCATCTAAGTTCTAAGAAGCTCGTACGTGGCATTCTAGAAATTGTGAAGCCTGAGAAGTCATATGAGGTGTGCATGAAAGGCAAACAACCAAGATATCCATTTGCATCAGAAGCTTCTCGAAGAGCAAAACATACTCTGGGAGTACTACATTCTGATGTGTGTGGACCATTCCCAGTACCTTCACTTGGAGGAAATAAATATTTTGTGTCCTTTGTGGATGAGTTCACAAGGATGACGTGGGTAACACTCATTAAGTTCAAACATGAGGTGTTTATTGAGTTCTAAACGTTCAAGGTAAAGGCTGAGAAGCAGAGTGGTCAGAAGTTGAGTTCCAGATGGTGGAGGTGAATATAACTTTGCTGAGTTCCAAAAGTTCTATGAGGAGAATGAAATAGAACATGAAGTCACTGCTCCATACACTCCTCAGCACAACGGTCTTGCTGAGAGAAGAAACAGAACCTTGCTTGATATGTCCAGAAGTATGCTGAAAGAGAAGAAGTTGCCTCATAAGTTATGGGGATAAGTTGTTGCCACATCAGCATACATTCTGAACAGGTGTCCTACAAAGAAGCTGAAGGAAATTGTTCCTTTAGAGAAGTGGTCTGGAGACAAGCAAAGCGTTGGTCATCTGAGAGTGTTTGGCTCTGTATGTTACAAACATGTCCCAGAAGCTAGAAGACAAAAGTTGGATGATAGAGGCAAAGTAATGTTGCTAGTGGGGTACCACAGTACAGGTGCATATAAACTCTATTGTCCAGAAACCAACAAAGTTGAAGTCAGCAGAGACGTTGTTGTGAAAGAGTCAGAAGCTTGGGATTGGATCAAGTCTTAAACAACTTCTGACCCAGTGATAACTTCTGACGACGAGTTAGAAGTTGAAGGTTCTGGAAAAGAGTCAGAAGATGATTCTAAAGACTCTGGAGATGAAGATTTTGACCCAGACTCTGATGATGGTCTAGAAGTTGGTGGTTATCATGCTTCTGGAAGGGAAAACTCTGAAGACATAGACTCTAGAGGACAAGCTTCTAGAGGTGATAAAAATGATCATGCTTCTAGAAGGGAACACTCTGAAGACCAAGGTTTTGGAGGACATGCCTCTAAAGGTGACACTTCTGACGATAAAGCTTCTGGACAAGGTCCAGAAGTTAACATTGTTCCAGCTTCTGGTGACACTTCTGACGATAGAGCTTCTAGACAAGGTCTAGAAGTTAGTACTGTCCCAGGTTCTGGAGAAAAAGTTCAAAGGTCACAACGAGTCAGAACCATACCTAAAAGGCTTGCAGATTGTGACATGTTGTAAGATACTGAAGTTGACTCAGAGGGAGAAGTTATCCAGTGTTCCATGTTAGTAGATTCTGAACCATTAGGTATAGAAGAAGCACTCAAGAAGAAAGTTTGTCTTGATGCCATGAAAGAAGAACTTGAGGCTATAAAGAGAAACAAAACTTGAGAGTTGACAGAACTTCCAAAGAAGAAAAAATCCATCAATGTCATATGGGTTTTCAAGGTGAAGCTTAAGCCAGATGGGTCAGTTGGCAAGCATAAAGCTAGGCTTATGGCCAGAGGCTTTCTACAGAAACCTGGACTAGACTATTTCGAGGTGTTTGCTTCTGTAGCTAGGCATGAAACAATCAGATTGGTGATTGCTTTAGCTGCGATCAGAAGTTGGCCACTGATGCATTTGGATGTGAAGTCAACATTTCTGAATGGTCCCTTACAAGAGGAGGTATACGTGTCACAACCTCCTGGCTTCATGAAAAATTATCAGGAAGGGATGGTGTATAAGTTACACAATGCTCTGTACGGACTAAAGCAAGCACCCAGAGCTTGGAACCAGAAGATTGATTCGTTTTTCCAGAAGCAAAGGTTTCAGAAATGTGAAATGAAGTATGGTGTATATGTGAAGCATTCTGGAAGCAATATAGTTCTGGTATGTCTTTGTGTTGATGACTTACTGCTTATAGGAAGCTGTCCAGAAGATATATCCAAGTTCAAGAAAGTGCTGATGAATGAATTCGAGATGACAGATTTAGGAAATATGGCATATTTTCTAGTGATGGAGGTTCTGTACTCAAAGGAAGGTATCATTCTACATCAGCTGAAATATGAACTTGAGCTTCTGAAGAGATTTAAACTGCAGAATTGTAATGTTGCTGTGACACCATCAGAAACCAATCATAAATTAGATTATGATGATGATGATGATGATTCTGTGGATGCTACAACCTTCAAGCAATTGGTTGGTTCTCTTAGGTATTTGTGCAATATCAGACCTGACATTTTCTATGCAGTTAGAATGGTTAGCAGATTTATGAGTAATCCAAAGTGGTCCAATTATCAAGCTGCTGTCAGGATTTTGAGATACATAAAAGGGACTCTGAAGTATGGAGTGTTATTTCCCTATGGAAAGAAGTCAGAATCAAAGCTAGTGGACTATTCTGATTCTGACTGGTATGGAGATAGAGTTGACAGAAGAAGTACTTCTGGCTATCTGTTTAAGTTTCTGGTAGGTCCTATTTCTTGGATTTCCAATAAACAACCTGTTGTGGTTCTGTCAACATTTGAAGATGGGTACATTGTAGGCGTTATAGCTGCATGTCAAGCTGTTTGGCTTCTGAATCTTTTGGAGGATTTGAAAATTGTGATAGAGAAACCTCTGAAGCTGCTGATTGATAACAAGTCTGCAATCAACCTTGTCAAGAATCCAGTGTTGCATGGAAGAAGCAAGCATATTGAGACAAATTATCACTTTCTCAGAAGTCAAGTACAAAAAGGAGTGTTAGAAGTTCTGCACTGCAGCACCCAAAAGCAATTAGAAGATATTCTAACAAAAGCTATAAAAACTGACCAGTTCCTTCACTTGAGAAATGAAATTGGTGTTGTCAGTTTTAATGGAAATGAATTAAGGGATGGTGTTGTGAATAATTCATGTTAGAAGAACAGTTTTGTAATTATTAGGATAATTTAATATTTGTTATTTTATTTTTATTATCGTATATCTTAATTGCTTAAGAATAGGATTAGGGTTTGTTTTTAGTTAGTTACTTTTGGGCTTTTTAGTCGTCTATAAATAGGTGCTTGTATTTCATTAGTTTTACAATTCAAGTCAATACAACTTAATCCTTATTTTATCCTCTCTTATTTCCATCATTATTCTCTTCGATCTTTGCCCTAACCTTTTTAATGTCCATCAAATTAATTTTTATTCAAGTATCTCTTCCAATAAAACAATTAATTAAAAATTGCAAAATACAATAATAAAAATCAAAAACTCTAACTTAACAAATCTGTATTTTTTAAAAAAATACTTAACAACTAGCTCAATTACCTGTGAATTCAAAGAAATTCTAATAAGATAGTAAAGAGAAGACAGAGAGTGAGAATGGTAGAAGTCAAAGTTAGAAATAATACAGGGATAGAGATTGTGAGCAAATACAAGACAAAAGTTATGGAAAATTGTGAGTTGTTGATATGGGATTTAATGGAGGATGAGAGATGGTTGCTTTTGAGTGAATGTAAGAGTTTAAGGAGACTATGATTTTGTTGTAGTTGAAAACTTTTCTCTAAAATTTAGCGTGAGAAGAATAAATGAGAAAATCAAATGAGGAAGAAAATAACAAAAATAAAAAATATATAAACTAATTATATTATACAAAAAAATAAAAACAAAAGAAGAGAAAACATTGTTTTTCAAAAAAATAAAATAAAATAAAATAGATAAAATATGTATTCAAAAAATAAAATAAAAACATTTTAAATATATTATTATTAGAGTACATGTGTCATAACTTTATTTGATACATGTCGCGTGGATAAATTATCCATACTTTTCATAAGACAGCCTAAGGCTCATCTTTTTAAAATTAACTTTATCATTGGCTATTTGACTTTAATAATATTGTCGACTTTCCTTAAATTGACTTTTAATTTCAAACAACAAGTGCTATAAGAGTTTGTTTAATACTATTTAACATCGTATAACATTTATTTTTAACCCATCTATACCAAGTCTAGATTAGCATAGATTTATGATCAAGTTTTATTTTCAAGAATGCTTAAAATTGGAAATCATATTCCTAATTTGTTTCAAATTTTATCCAGACATCTTTTATTTCTGAAAATACCATTCATTTATGAATATGTCATTTTTTATTACTATATAAATGGGTAAAAATCTTACATTCCTATAAAAATAAATTGTAATCACTCATAACCTTCCACTTTAAATTATCTTAACTCTTTTAAATTATTTAAAAAAAATTAAATTAAATATATTTTACAAATATTTCAAAGAACTTCATATACTTATAAAACACACGTAGATAAACTTCATTCCTCATATTAATATTCCAGAAAATAATATTTCAATGATTAAAAATATAATTTTTTAAACAAACACACCCTATAAATCAGATTCATGTCTATGAAACAGGAATCAACAGTCTAAATACTTTTTTAATAATAAATTAGATTAATATATTAATTAGCGAAAAAAGGAAGATAAAATATAGAATACATCAGAAGTATATCAATTATTATATATATCTTACTTTCATTATCATCATCTTAAAATACAACATCAAAAACTAGAAGGCCATTAAAAACAACAAGAAGAAAAATTAAAATTATTGAATGACAAAACTGTAACTAACTCATGCAAATTTGTATCAAAAGACTATGTGAAAATCTATTAACCACATATACATGTCCCACTTGTAGAACCAGACGGATTTCCCAACCAAAAACACTTCGGTTTTAAAGGAAATGGGCACATAGATTTTGGACAATGAGAATCATGGTAACAATCATCAAGTGCTGAAATAAATAAATAAAATTATTAAAATGAGATAAAATACTATATAGAAGTAAATAAAAGAATTAATAATATTAAAAAGTAACTTACGGTCATCGTTCATTAATGTAAGGGGAATCAGACAAAGAAAAATGATAATAACATAAACATTTTTGACAACTTCACCCATATTTCTCCTCTTTGCATGCAAGTTGAATTGTGTATTTTTATCACTTTATAAAGTTCATTCTCTAGTTATAACCTACACTAAATAGGTTTTACTGTTTATGAAGTTGTGAAATACCTTGTTAAAGTTAGAGCCATTAATTATTATGTCTTTTAAGTATATCTAAGTGTTGTATTTGTCTCTTTAACCAAGCACATAAAAAACAATTAAGTATCTTTTTTATTTTACAATTTTTTCTATTATTTATAGAAAAGGGACAATTGAAATAGAGAAATTATATTTTTGAATTTTATGTAACCGCTAGACTATAGCAAAACTATAGCTACTTATATGATAGTTTTGAAACTCATTAATAAATCCTCAAGCAAGCATGAAAGGTTTATGATTGACAATAACATATTATATTTTGATTGATTGAGAGGCATGTAAAGAGAAGTTAGTTCAAAAGGCAATTCATTTGATAATTTTTCCGATTTTCAAGAGAAACATTTAATTTTAAAATTAAGATGGATATAATATTTATTTTATCAGGCTATGTATGATGTTTAACAATTAATACTGAAAATATAAGAAATAAGAAGAAAACGTTTTAGTATTTAAAATGAGGAGAAATAAACACAAGTGTAACATTCTACTGAGAGACAAGTTTAATTCAATTTTTGAAGAAAGTAATAAGTAAAAAGAAGAAACTTCTTTTAAAAAGAAAAGAAATTCTTGAGGTACCACTACAATTAGTTTTAATTTTATGGAGAAAAAGTTAGAGTAACTTTAAGAAAAAATAAAATAAAAGATAGATTATATTTATTTTGTAGAAAAAAAGATTTGAGAGAGAACAAATTATAAAGAGATAGAGAGAAAATTAGAAAAAAGATACAGAATTGAAAGTTAACAACAAAACACATGTACAGAACAATATATTAATTACCAATTACACAAAAGGAATAAGGGAAAAGAAAAACAAAATAAATAAAAAAAGCCCCATAGAAAGAAACTAGTACAAAATTATCTTTTTAGCAGAAGTTTTTAAGTTACACTTACCACCTGAAGCAACAAGGTGACAATTTTATAAATATTTGTAACTTATTAAGGTCGGGTTCTTTTATATCTGACCTAAAAAGAATAAATAAAACTATATATTTTCTAATATATTTCTTAAGTCGCCTAGTTTTGACTAACTGACTTAAAAAGTCTATTTATTAAGTCAGGTATATGTCAACTGACTTAAGAATATTTATTAACTTCTATAGAAACGCGGGTTCGCTTCCTAAAAGAAAGCTTGCCATTATGCTACGTAACAATTATGACATATAATTCAATATGTTTTATATATAATTTTGTAATTTTTTATTTTAAAGATAGTTGTACGGAACAAATTATATATAGGTTATTTGTACACATCAACGTATCACGCTATTTCTCACTGCAATGTCTCACCTCTTCGTCAACTATGTCTCACTATATCTATCTTCTTCTGCAACATCTCAATTCGCTTCGTCAACAAAGTCCCACTCCCTCACTGCAACGTCTCACTTCCCTTCAAGCTTCGTCAACAATGTCTCAATTTCTACGTCGTTGCTACCACCGTCGCCATACTCACTCTTTTCTCTCCAGGTTATCTCTTTTCTTCGTGTTTTGACCTTGTGTTACTGTTAGAATAGTGCTGTTAGTTAGTTTTGACTTATTCAAGTTTAGAGTTATTTAATTGTTATGAATAAGCCTATTCATTAGGAATATGATTCTTTGTTTGATTTATTCTTCCCTAGAAATAGCCATGATCTAGTCATGTAAATCATGGTCCTTATTTTACTCCTTTTCTGTTTCTGTTTTTGTACTGGCTACATATAAAGTCATTCATTTACGTTCAATAAAACAAGCTTGATAGCTATCATCTCATTTTAACAGTGGCATCAGAGCTCACACAAGGGCCTGATCGATAGTAAGAAAAAAATTAAGGAGAGAGAGGAAACAACAAGCCATGTCTGAAGGCAATAATCTTCTCAGTATCCCAAAGTTCGATGGAGATTATGATCACTAGTCCATGCTAATGGAAAATTTGCTGAGATCAAAGGAGTACTGGAGCTTAGTGGAGCAAGGCCATGAAGAGCCTAAAACGTCGGAGTCACTCACAGCAGCGGAACGTCGAACCTTGGAGGAGAAAAAGCTAAAGGATTTGAAGGCAAAGAATTATCTGTTTCAATCTATTGACAAAAATATTTTGAAAACAATCACCAACAAATCCACCTCAAAAGCACTGTGGGATTCAATGAAGCGAAAATATCAGGGGAATGCTCGAGTTCAACGAGCTCAACTCCAAAGGCTACGCTGGGATTTCAAAATTCTAGAAATGCAAAATGGTGAGTGTGTGAATGATTATATGTCTAGAGTCATGTTAACTGCAAATGACATGAGAGGAGCAGGAGAGACCATGGAGGATAGACATATCGTTGAGAAGATTCTGCGCACACTATCTGACAAGTACAATTATATTATATGCTCAATCGAAGAATCCAATGTTATCAATACGATAACGGTAGATAAACTGCACAGTTCATTGCTTGTACATGAATACAAGATTAAACGAAAGGATGTGACTGAACAAGCATTAAAGGTTACAAGAGATGGTTCAAATTCACGAGTTGAGGAACGATTCAACGATAGAGGTAGAGGATGTGGAGGATACAAAGGTAGAGGCAGAGGCAGAGCATTCAATAAATCCACAGTTGAGTGTTATCGATGTCACAAGCTGGGACATTTCCAACACGAATGTCTGACCTATGCCAATTATGTAGAAAATGCAGATCTGGATGATGGAGAAGAGATGCTTCTTATGTCATATGTGGAAATGCAAGGAGCCACACGAGATGAAGTATGGTTTCTGGACTCCGGGTGCAGTAATCACATGAGTGGAGACATGAAATGGTTTACTGAAATTGATAAATCATTCCGACACATTGTGAAGCTAGGAAATGACTCCAAATTGGCTGTCATGGGAAAAGGAAAAATTCGAATGAAAATAGATGGACGGGTTATGGTCGTCACAGAGGTATTTTACATTCCTGATCTTAAATCAAATCTCCTTAGCATTGGTCAGCTTCAAGAACGAAATCTATCCATATTAATTAAGAATGGTTCTTGTAGCATTTATCATGATGTTAGAGGTCTGATTATACGAACTGCGATATCTGCAAATCGTATGTTTGTGCTGCTAGCATCGATTCCCGTTGTTCCTAATAATGTATCAAAGGAAGAATGTTTCAATGTAACCTCTAAAAATGTCACAAGCTTGTGGCATCAAAGATTTGGACATCTTAACATGAAAGGACTGCGGACTCTTGCCTATAGAAATATGGTTCAAGGCCTGCAAATATTGAAGAATCAATCCAAGGTGTGCACCATATGTATGAAAGGAAAGCAACAACGTGATTCTTTTATAAAAAAAAGAACTTGGAGAGCATCTAGACCTCTACAACTAATTCACTCAGATATATGTGGTGCAATCACTCCTGAATCTCACAGTCATAAAAGGTATATAATTACTTTTATAGATGATTACAGCCAAAAAATGTGGTCATACATTTTACATGCCAAATCAGAAGCTTTTGATACATTCAAAAGGTTCAAGTCATCAGTTGAGAAGGCAACGAGATACAACATAATTTGTTTACACACCGACAGAGGCGGATAGTTCACTTCATCAGAGTTTAATGACTATTGCAGCACCAATGGAATCGCAAGACAACTCACCGCGGCCTACTCGCCACAGCAGAACGGAGTTGCGAAAAGAAGAAATTGAACACTAATGAATATGGTGCGATGTATGCTTGCGGCACGAGATGTTCCAAAGGAATATTGGCCGGAAGCAGCAAACCTGGCCACTCATATTTTGAATAGATGTCCAACCTCAGCCTTGCAAAACATGACACCCAAAGAAGCTTGGAAAGAAAAGAAACCAGCAGTGGTACACCTCAAGGTGTTTGGATGCATAGGATATGTTCATATTCCTGATGTCACAAGGAAGAAGCTGGATGAGAAGAGCATCAAGTGCGTATACATGGGAGTTAGTGAGGAGTCCAAAGCTTTTCGAATGTATGATCCAGAAACAAAGAAGATCATTATTAGCCGAGATGTAGTCTTCGATGAAATGGAAAAATGGGATTGGAAGAAGTCATGAGAAACTAACTCTCTTGATCCTATATGCAAAGAAAATGAAGAGAATCGGGAAAATAAAGCTTCAGAAGATGAAAATGAAGAGAACCAGGAGAATAAAGCTTCAGAAGATGAAAGAATCAATCTTCCTGAAAATAGAGTAAGAAGGGAACTGGTATGGATGATAGACTATGAATTTGGAGCTGGATTGTCCGAAGAGGAAAACGAAGGAGTGGAACAGCTTACCCAGGAGATGCAGCAGCTTGCCATGTTTGTTTCAAATGATCCCACCACCTTTGAGGAAGCAGTCAAAAGTTAGGTATGGAGGGATGCAATGAAGTATGAGATTGCAGCAATTGAGAAGAACGGAACATGGGAATTAACAGACTTGCCAACAGGAGCAAAAAAGATTGGTGTTAAGTGGGTATTTAAGACCAAAATAGATGAAAAAGGAGAAGTAGACAAATGCAAAGCGCGTCTTGTTGCGAAAGGATATGTTCAACAAGATGGAATCGATTACACTAAGGTATTTGCGCCCGTGGCAAGATGGGATATGTTGTTAGTATATTTGATGAATCAAGTATTTCAATTATCGTATCCACAGGGATTGATGTGATATTTCCGTCTTTCAATAGTTAAAGCGTATTTTAAGATTAAGTAACACAAGGGTTTTGTTTCCTAACTACAAGTATCATAAATTTCACTCAAACAACTTTAGTTTCCTTTTTCAAAGAGAGATATGTTTGGATTCAAGAGAGTTTTGAGTGGTTTTCAAATGATAAAAGCATGTCAAGATTAGTTTCATTAACCTAATTTCATATAAATTCAATTAACCAAGCGGATGAACTAGTTGATGATCGCTATAAATACGTATCCTCTCAATCTTGTTGATTTTAAACCAAGATTGTGAGTTTTATCATGTAAATCTTTAAATGATTTCTCACTATAACTATTGACATGATAATAATGAAATTCAATACAAGTAAACACTAGCTCACAAATCTATTTATAGTATTTGTTCATTAGTGGAAGAATATCCTAGGTCAACTTTGAAACATACTTTTTCAATCATGATTCAAAGCATCAAGAGATTATAGAACAAGGATATTCATATATATATATATATATATATATATATATATATATATATATATATATATATATATATATATATATATATATATATACAACCAAGTTCATACACCAAGAGATTAAAAGAAATACATAAAAGTTAGGTCAACTACCTCTAATCTTGACACAAAAAGAGCTTAGCTACTCATTCTCATGGTAGCTTTGTTTGCAAGATTTTTGGAGAAGATGATGAACATGGAAGAAAAATCAAGAAGAACAAGATTCAAGTTCCTAATTTCTATTCCCTAGATTACAACAATGATGAATAATGAAGAAGAAGTGTGGTTCTGGTTTTCTAGCACAGAAAAGTGGGTGAAATCAGAGAGTTGGTGAGCAAACGATGTAGGCATGGGTCACTGTCCTTTTTCTGATATCGCAGACCGCGCTAAGCCCTCTCTTCCGCGCTAAGCGCGCTCATGCTGCAACCGCGCTGAGCGCGACATGTAGCCTGCTTCTTCTTCCAAAAAATTCTTCAAAAATTCCCAAGAGCTCTTCAAGTTTCCTTGAATCCAAGCTTGAGGGAATCAATATCAAAAACCTACAATTTAAATGTAAACTAAGTTAAATAATATATTATAAATAAAAACACAATTAGACCAAAATGCTATATTAAATACTGGTAATTAATCAAAAGACATTGTAAAGGACCACAAAATGATCTACAAAATATCCACATTTTAGTCCTTAACAACTCTCCCCAACTTACTTCTTTTTTTGTCCTCAAACAAAAGTCAAAAACTCAAAAAGCAAACAAGATAACAAAATTTAAGCATGCAAATCAACACAAGAAGGATGGTTCAAACTCAACATACCCGACATAGATACAAATTAATTGCTTCTTTGAAACACAACATGGATATGAATTAAGTTCTAAACACAATATATCGAAACATGTAGACAAAACAAAAGACATGTTCACACTTGAATCACCTAAATATTTCTTCAATATACCTTGAAGAACAAAATGCAATATTTACATAGGACTGAACACTCTCACTAGTAATCATGCACATTCGGAATAATTCATGCATTCATCAAAACAAGTTAAATGAGCAAAATGAAAACAAAGATCACTAAGGACTTTCAAGGGTTGTAACTTGGCTTGGGTTAAAAACAAAGGATATTTATGTACAAAGCCATTGCAACAAAATTGGGTAAAGATAATGAAGAGCATTTCACATCATCATTCCCACTTCCTTCTTATTTATCACAAGCACTTCTTTCTATTTCTCACACAATGATCCTCCTTTTATTTTCTTTTTCAAGATCTTTTCATATACATATTTTTTTCTTGTCTTTAGGATCATCATGTCATCAATTCAAGGTTCTTTTTTATCAACCTCCCCAACTTTCAATTCATCAATCCTTTTTATTTAAGAACATGCTCTTCAAAGGGTTAATCAACAATAGGGTTGGTGTTTACAAACAAGAAAAATTTATAGAATGAATCATCATTGAATTTTCATAGATTATCAACAACTATTAAGTGGCCTACTTAACAATTAGTTGATTTTGATAGATTCATTCCACAAATTCGCTTTTTAAGCTCAAAAGGGTTCACTAAGATTCACTCACTCACGGTTAATTGAAGCCCTTTTGGAATTGATGGTTTTTCTCATAGTGCACAAAAATTTGCCTTGATCCTTTCTAAGTTTCCAAAATGTCAAAAACAAATTAAGATTAAACATAACTACTAGAACTCTCAATTTTTGGTATAAGGTGGAAAGCTTCTCACCTTTGTGGTTTAAGTCCTAATGATTCAAACATGAACACAAATTTTTTTATGTACATGCCAAGATATTTTGCATAAAGCACAAATTTCATACACATGTTAACATTCTACAAAAAGATTAAAAATGTACCTTAAATGTGGATCACGTTGAGAATCATATCATCACCATCACTTTTTGGTGAAAACATATTTACCTTTGCTTTTGAGCCCATTGAAAAACCAAGACAAACTAAAAGAAATACAATTTAAAATAAACAAGGTATAACTTAAAAAGATAAGGCGAAATAAATAAAAAGACACCCCAAAATGGTGTTTCAAAATAAAAAGTACTTAGGCATATTGCCTTAAAAAGTAAATTTTGGAATTACAAAACACATCCTAAAAAGGAGGGCAACCAACAAAATACAACTAAGTCTTAAGAAACTAAAACAAGAACATAAACTAAAACCAAAAGTACTAAAATAAAAACAAAGGAAACAAAAGAAATCAGTCAGAAGCCTCCAGAATGGAATCTCCCAGAGTATCCGAACTAGAACCATCATCATCATCCTCCTCATCCTCATCAGCATCTCCTACCTCCTCCTCAGCATTTGTCCCGACCCCGGGCCAACTGGCATAGGCTCACTGGCTGCTCGAGTGAAATGATCCACCGGCTCTCGACCTAGCGCCCTGCTCCATTCTCTCATGCATAAACATAAATGCTCTCTGATGGGCAAAATGCATCTTCCAGTTCCATTCTTCCCCTGGACCGGCATGAGGAAAGGCAACAGCAACAGGGACAGCCTGGGTTGCAGGGTTAACGTCAGAAGCCCTACAATAACGGTCACAATAACTGTCATCAATGACACCGTCTATTGCAGGTGTCCTACAGCAGGAAAAATAACCCTAGCACTCTTACAGAGTCCCATAATCAGCCCAGGATAAGTAAGGGCACATTTAATTCGCTCCCCCTTGGAGGTATAACTTAATGCAACCCTTTTCAACTCATTCGCAATCAACCGGCCAAAATCAATCTGGGCTTCATCAAGCATGTAGGCAATAAGGCCGACTGTTTCCATTGGTATTGAGGAGGTGTGGCTTCTGGGCCGCAAGTTATACAAGGCCACACACATAAGTACCCGGGCTCTTGTCTTTAGGCTTGACCTATTAAACTTCAATGGTTGGCCAACTCTATTCAATTCATAAGAATGCCCAGTCAAACAGATTTTATTCCTCAACATCTCAAAGTCCCAATTACCACGAGCCAGGTGCTCATGGTACACATCCAGTTCCTCCTTAGGGGCTGTCCAGTTAATGCCCAAAAAGCTATTGATGGAGGAGCGAGAGAAAGAAACAGCCTTGCCCCGAACCAAGGTGGTAAACTGGAAATGACTCCCTTCCTTTGGTAGAGAATTCGCATAAAATTCCCGAACAAGCACTACATTGACCTTAGATTGGGGCTCACAGAGAACTCCCAACCCATAACTATCCAGAATAGCATCACAGCCAGAGTAGTGCCCCCGATCACTCAGGCGAATTATTCTTTCAGACCAAATGTTTATCTCCTCAAGCTCCTTGTACTTGGCCTCCTGTTCAGGCCCCAGAAATCGTGTCCCATCAAAAGGATTAGGTCTTGAGGACCCTGCTCCGGCTGACATGACTCTCTGTCTCTTGGGAGGCATCTGAAATAATCACCAACAACATTTTGACACCGAAATGTCCGTTAGACTAGAGTCATGCAAAAGCAGTGCAAAATAACCAAACCAAGCATCAAGAGTTAACAAAATAACAAAAACACAGCAGAATTTTTTTCAACATGCTACAGACCGCGCTAAGTGCGGTCTACGATACCAGAAAATTTTTTCTGCAAAATGCAGAATTTGCTTATGATTCTAACCCTATGCAAAGCGAAAATCCTATCCTAAACATCATATACAGTCACAACATCCTAATTCTAAGATTAAAATCCTAAAATCCTAACCCTAAAATCCTAAATCCTAACATGCAAAGGCAGAAAACATGAAATTAAAGAGGGAAAGTGTAAGAAGAACAAACCTTGATGCTTGATTAAGTAGAAAACACAAGAAATTTGCAGAAATTTGACTTTGGGATTGTGGGGTTTGGAAAATTTCTTGAGAGGAAGAGAGGAATGACTTTCTTGGTGAGAAAGGGAAAAAGAAAAAGATGCAAACCCTATTCTATTTAAAAAAACGAACCACGCCACCAAGTTGGGCCTGGGTAAATTGATTTTAATTTTTTTTTTAGTACAGATCGCGCTAAACGCGGCTCTGTTGTTGCGGTATAGCGGCAAGCAAAGAGTTGGTATTAGTTTTACCGGGTGATATATACCGGTTAGGTTATATCTTATCGTGTCCACAGAGATTGGTTATTGATTCGTCATTCAACAATTCTACCGTTAATGAGTTTGGGATTAAAAGAAATGAAAATAAAAGACAAAAAGTAAATGAGCAAAAAGTATAAAGGATAGACAACTTATCCGGAATGAAGGTAAACTACCCGTCACAGACTTAAATCTACCACCCATATCATACTCGGCCTACGATACTCGTCTGTGTCATCACATACCTCTCACAACCTAAGCTATTTCTAACCCCAAATTGAGAATCCTCCCAAATTATCTCAATATCCATTTCTGGCCTACCTCGACAACCAGAAGTCAACTGCGTCACCTCCATACCCATCTTTGGCATACTTCACCAACGAAGAGGCATTAAGTTCAGATACTCTATAGTGAATGTCAGCTCTAAACCCATTTCAAGCATTCAGAAACTAACAGATAATCATCCTAGGAAAGAATCTAAGCAATCTATCTCTAGTAAAGCTCAAACCCCTAACATAGAGTAAAAACCTCAGACAATTACCAACACAGATTTATAAAGCAAGCTTTATACAACGTCAAAGGCGACAAATATACATGAGTTATGAGTAGATATACATACAAAACCCAACAAAATATATTACAAAGAGAAGAGAAGAAGAGGAACCAAATATTTCTTGGTTTGTCAACACCCATTTACGAGGGATTCGACTCCGGATCATCCAAATGCAAGCTCTAATGATGTTTTCCAAGAAAATTTATCAAAAAAATGATGTTGATGGTGTTGGGACTCAAAAATACCCAACCCATAACCTAAAAATGTGTTTTTAGCCCCTTTTAAAGAATTCTGATATCGCAGGGCGCGCCAAGCGCGGTATTCGCGCTAAGCGCCATCTGTGATGTTCCGAAAAAAAGCAGCATCTTGTTTTTGCCATATCTTGAGAATCGTAACTCGGAATTGTGCCCGGTTTGAGGCGTTGGAAAGCTTATTCAATGCTCTATCTAACCATGAATAAATATCAAGATTTTATGACTTTGAAATATTTGAAAAACTTATTCTTTTCTTTATTTGTCCTCTTTTATTGCTCAAAATCATGCGTTTGAAGCCGTGTCTTCGACATTTTATTACTCAATGCTCCAATTATGAATGAATACCTATAAAAGAGATGCAAAACTATCAAATCATACAATATTTACACAAAAACTCAATTATTCTATTATGTACACATTTATACCAAAAGCGGGGGATTTATTCGAAGAATATCAACAAAAGAACCGATAAGTGTCACTAAATATATATACAAAATAACTAAATTTTGGCACTTATCAACTCTCCCCAACTTGACACATTGTTTGTCCTCAAACAAAGTCAAGTAAACCTAAAGAAACAAAAGATGATAATCAAAGAATCACAAATCAACAAGTTTTGAAAACGGAAAACAAATGTACGGTTGAAACGAAAAATGTACACGACAAATACAAACTTACCACTATACTACAACAATAATATATAAACGAAACAAATCCTAAATACAAGAATCATGCAAAACATTCTAAAACAAAACAAGCTCAATCATGAATCGCACCTAGCAAAAATTCATCGCTAGATGAAGAACACACAAAGGTGAGGGATAAAAAACACTCCTCCACAATCTTGCAAACAATAGACTAAATTATGCATTCATCCAAAAACGTATTAAAAATACAAATACAAGAATCACAAGGGCTTTTCAAGGTTGTAATGTGGCTTGGTTAACAAACAAGTCATAGGTCCTAAAGCTAATCGAAACAAAAACTTGCCTAAACCTAAGGGAGTGATCAACTCACAAAGTTCCAAACAATATAATTTCAATCAAACTTATCATTCATCACAAATTTCACACCAAACACACCTCACTTATTAACATAACATTATTCCTACTCTTTTTGTTTTTCTTTTTCAAAGATTTTCTCTTTTTTATTTCTTTTTCTAATCTTTCTTTTTCACTTTTTTCTTTTCTTTTTTTTCTCCCAACCTCATATCAATCACAACATAAGTATATAAACGTTTCTCTCCCCAACTTGAATTCAACCAACATCATTACGTGAATACTCCCTACTTTCTAAGACAAGGTAAAAATCATACAACAACATATAGTTGAGGGTTCAAGAAACAAAGAAATCAACATCCATATAAAAAAAAATGAATTGACACTCATAGACAAGCATCAAGTTCAAATAAACATGGATATGGATAAAAGCTCAAAGGGGAAAACAAAGGTTCACACACTCACAAGGTGAATTGAATATTTGGCCAAGGTAGTTATGCTCAAAATCAACAAAATGCCTTGATCATTTTCTTGCAATCATACAATCAACACAAAACAAAATATTAACCATAATAAAATCCAGTTAAAACAAGAATGTGAACTCTCAGCATATGTAAACAATGGAAAGCTTCCTCACATTTATGGGTAAAAAGAGGAACTAAAGTGATTTAATTCATGAGCAAGTAATCAAAAAGAATGAATAGCATGGTAATTATACAAATGATAAATTTCCTAAACATGTTATGCTATAGAAAGCGATAAACGAGTACCTGACGTGTACCAACTTTGAAAACTATCATTATCATACATCCGCGAGTTGAAACGATCAAACTCGGAAAATCACCAAATGTAACCTCAAGTTATCGGACCAAAAATCAAGTCCAAACAATAACAAAAGCGTTAGAAAAACAATATTTACAACCAACAAAACTCCTCAAGCTATACACGACAAGCTTGAGAAAAACACAATTTACATAACAAAATAAAAGCAAATTACAATACAAAAACTTGGTGAAAATGAATTAACAAGTTGAAAAGTGAAGATTTAAAAATAAGAACAAGTCCTATTTCAACTTGTTAAAACACAAGTCACCACACACATAAACAAACATAAACAAACATGCTTGTTTTACGTCGTAAGCTCGACGCCTTTCTTGAGTGAGCACTAGTAACCTTCTCTCGTCATGCCATGGTATTGCCACACCGCACAAACCTAAAGAAAGTGTCCTAATATTCACACAACAAACGTTACGAGTACGATACAATTCACAACATCACATGAAAACTAAGAAAATCACAAATATGTACAAGCATGGAAAGTAAACACATAACATGTACAAGTAATAATATACAAGTTCATATATAAAGTCTATACAACATATACAACAATTACAAAACTCAAAAATAACGGAATTATCGCAATACAGAAATAATAAAACCAATCCCCGACAACGGCGCCATTTTGTTGTTGCGGTATAGCGGCAAGCAAAGAGTTGGTATTATTTTTACTGGGTGATATATACCGGTTAGGTTATATCGTATCGTGTCCACAGAGATTGGTTATTGATTCGTCGTTCGACAATTCTACCGTTAATGAGTTTGGGATTAAAAGAAATGAAAATAAAAGACAAAAAGTAAATGAACAAAAAGTATAAAGGATAGACAGCTTATCCAGAATGAATGTAAACTACCTGTCACAGACTTAAATCTACCACCCATGTCATACTTGGCCTACGATACTCGTCCGTGTCATCACATACCTCTCACAACATAAGCTATTTCTAACCCCAAATTGAGAATCCTCCCGAATTATCTCAATATCCATTTCTGGCCTACCTCGACAACCAGAAGTCAACTGCGTCACCTCCATACCCATCTTTGACATACTTCACCAATGCAGAGGCATTAAGTTCAGATACTCTATAGTGAATGTCAGCTCTAAACCCATTTCAAGCATTCAAGAAACTAACAGATAATCATCCTAGGAAAGAATCTAAGCAATCTATCTCTAGTAAAGCTCAAACCCCTAACATAGAGTAAAAACCTCAGACAATTACCAACACAGATTTATAAAGCAAGCTTTATACAACGTCAAAGGCGACAAATATACATGAGTTATGAGTAGATATACATACAAAACCCAACAAAATATATTACAAAGAGAAGAGAAGAAGAGGAACCAAATATTTCTTGGTTTGTCAACACCCATTTACGAGGGATTCGACTCCGGATCATCCAAATGCAAGCTCTAATGATGTTTTCCAAGAAAATTTATCAAAAAAATGATGTTGATGGTGTTGGGACTCAAAAATACCCAACCCATAACCTAAAAATGTGTTTTTAGCCCCTTTTAAAGAATTCTGATATCGTAGGGCGCGCTAAGCGCCGTCTGTGATGTTCCGAAAAAAATCAGCATCTTGTTTTTGCCATATCTTGAGAACCGTAACTCGGAATTGCGCCCGGTTTGAGGAGTTGGAAAGCTTATTCAATGCTCTATCTAACCATGAATAAATATCAAGATTTTATGACTTTGAAATATTTGAAAAACTTATTCTTTTCTTTATGTGTCCTCTTTTATTGCTCAAAATCATGCGTTTGAAGCCGTGTCTTCGATACTTTATTATTCAATGCTCTAATTATGAATGAATACCTATAAAAGAGATGAAAAACTATCAAATGATACAATATTTACACAAAAACTCAATTATTCTATTATGTACACATTTATACCAAAAGCGGGGGATTTATTCGAAGAATATCAACAAAAGAACCGATAAGTGTCACTAAACATATATACAAAATAACTAAATTTTGGCACTTATCAGTCCCCCATCGCGCTAAGCGCGAAATGTTCTGTCTGATGGGGTAAAAACCACGCTAAGCGCGATCTGCAGAATTTCAGAAAAAGTTTGAAAAACCAGAAAATTGATTAGGACACTAACAAAATGTCTACAACATTAAATACTTACAATGTTGGGGTGCCTCCCAACCAGCGCTTTGTTTAACGTCGTTTAGAGCTCGACGGTTTATGATGATCATGGATCATCAAAATACAATGCGGCAATATCTCGGCTCACCTCGCCGCCAACATACCTCTTCAACCTTTGCCCATTTACCGTCCATTCATTCTTACCTTCAAGATCTTGCAAAACAACTGCTCCATAATCTTTCACATCCTTGACTACAAAAGGGTCGGACCATTTCGTCTTTAGTTTTCCCAAAAAAAGTCTCATCCGAGAATTGAACAAAAGGACGCTTTGGCCCGGTTGAAAGTCTTTATGTTTGATCTTCTTGTCATGAAACACTTTCACCCTTGCCTTGTATTTTTTATTTGAATGGTATGCTCCGTCTCTCAATTCACCCAACTCCATGAGTTGCTCTTTCCTCTTGTCACCAGCCAGAGAATAATCAAAATTCAAGAATCTAAGAGCCCATGGAGCTCTGTGTTCCATCTCAACTGGGAGGTGACAAGTCTTCCCGTACACAATCTGAAAGGGGGTTAGTCCAATAGGAGCTTTATAGTTGGTTCGATACGCCCATAAAGCTTCATCAAGTTTTAATGACCAATCATTCCTTGAACTAGAGACCGTTTTTTCAAGAATTTTTTTAATCTCCCTATTCGACACCTCTGCTTAACCGTTTTCTTGTGGATGATAGGGGGTTGTCACCTTATGCCTTACACCATATTGATTCAAAATTTTCTTTAATAGTGTATTGCAGAAGTGAGAACCTCCATCACTTATCAACACCCTCGGCACACCAAACCGTGAAAATATGTTTTTCTTCAAAAAATTTATCACGGTCTTAGCATCGGCCTTAGGTGAAGCAATGGCCTCCACCCACTTAGACACATAATCAACGGCCACTAAAATGTACTCGTTAGAAAAAGATGAAGGAAATGGACCAACAAAATCAATACCCCAACAGTCAAAAACTTCAACTTCCAACATATTATTGAGAGGCATCTCATCTCTCTTCCCTATTCCGCCACTCCTTTGGCATTTGTCACAACTCTTTGCATGTGCATAAGCATCTTTAAACAATGAAGGCCAATAAAATCCCGATTGAAGGACTTTAGTGGCCGTTCGCAATCCGTTGTAATGTCCCCCACAAGGGGAGTTATGACAATGCCAAAGTATGTCCTTCGCTTCTTCATTAGACACACATCTCCTTAACAAACTATCACTGCTCAACCTAAATAGATAAGCTTCATCCCAAATATAGTACTTGGCATCGGCCAAGAATTTTATTTTTTCATTCCACGTTAGATCCTCCGGAATCAATCCCGCGGCTTTGTAATTGGCCTTGTCCGCAAACCACGGCCGCTCTTGAATAGCATATAACTTTTCATCCGGGAATTCTTCTATAACCTCCTTTTCCTTGTCAGTAATTTCCACATTCACCAAGCGGGATAAATGATCCGCTACCAAATTTTCCGAACCTTTTTTGTCTCGGACCTCCAAATCAAATTCTTGCAACAAAAGAATCCATCGGATTAATCGTTGTTTGGAGTCCGGCTTGGTGAGAAAATATTTAATCGCTGAATGGTCCGTGAAAATCACCACTTTTGAGCCGATAAGATAAGAACGAAATTTTTCCAATGCATACACTATAGCAAGCAACTCTTTTTCAGTTGTTGCGTAGTTTATTTGAGCATCATTCAAAACTTTGCTCGCTAGTGTATAGCATGAAACATTTTGTTCTTTCTTTGACCAAGTATGACTCCCACCGCATAATCACTCGCATCACACATCAATTCAAAATCTAGTTTCCAATTTGGTGCGGTGATTATTGGTGCATTGATCAAATTTTCTTTTAATTTTTCAAAGGCAACTAAACAATCTCTATCAAAAATGAAAGACTTATCTTTGTTGAGAAGATTGCTCAATGGCTTTGCTATCTTTGAGAAATCTTTGATGAATCTTCGGTAGAAACCCGCATGGCCTAGAAAGCTCTGAATTCCTTTAACATTTGTTGGTGGGAGAAGCGTCTCGATCACATCGATCTTGGCTTTATCAACCTCGATCCCTTTTGAAGATATTTTGTGCCTGAGAACAATGCCCTCGGTCACCATAAAATTACACTTCTCCCAATTCAACACCAAATTCGTATCAACACACCTCTTCAAGACGGTGTCCAAATTCTCCAAGCACAAATTGAATGATGCTCCAAAAACGGAGAAATCATCCATGAATACTTCAATCGTCTTCTCAATCAAATCGACAAAGATGGCTTGCATGCATCTTTGAAAGGTTGCCGACGCATTAAATAAGCCAAAAGGCATACGTCTATACGCAAATATTCCAAACGGACATGTGAAAGCCGTCTTCTCATGATCTTCCAGATTCACCGAACTTTGGTTGTACCCCGAGTAACCATCCAAGAAACAATAAAATTGTTGCCCCGAGAGTCTTTCCAACATTTGATCCATAAACGGAAGAGGAATGTGGTCTTTTCTAGTGGCTTTGTTTAGTCGTCTATAGTCGATGCACATTCTCCAACCGATTACTTTTCTTGTTGGTACTAATTCATTCTTATCATTTGATACAACCGTCAAACCTCCCTTTTTTGGGACCACATGTACCGGACTAACCCAAGTACTATCTGAGATCGGATAAATCATCCCGGCTTCCAACATCTTGACCACTTCTTTTCTCACCACTTCCTTCATAACCGGATTCAAGCGCCTCTGAGGTTGGGCCACCGGTTTGAACTTGTTGTAGGATTTTTCCGTGAACAAAGTATTTTTAATTATCGATTCCACAGGGATTGGTGCATGTTATAGTCTTTCAATAGAAAAGTATGTTTTAAGATGATGTAACCAAAGGGTTTGTTATCTACTCTACTAGAACCATGAGTTTCCAAACAACAACTAAATTAATTCTTTCAAAGAGAGTTATAGTTTGGATTAGAGAGAGTTTGAGATTGTTTTCAAGTTAAGAAGGCATGTCAAGATTAGTTTCATTGATCTAGTTTCATACATATTCATTTAATCAAGTGATGAACATAATAGATGATTTCTACAAATACATATCCTCTCAATCTTGTAGATTTTCCACCAAGATTGTGAATGTTATCATGTTAATCCTTGCATGATTCCTCAATACAACTATTAGCATGATAATCATTAAGTTCAATATTTTGTAAACTCTAACACACAAATCTATTCCTAGCATTTGTTTATGAGAGGATGAATATCCTAGGTCACTTTGAAATATTCTTTTCCAAGCAAAACTCAAAGCATAAAGATGAAGAACAAAGATATTCAACTATATTAATCATCAACCATGTTCATACACAAATGGATTAATAGAAATACATACTATATAGATCAACTACCTCTAATCTTGACACAAAAAGAGCTTAGCCACTCATTTCCATGGTTGCTTGCTCTCAAGATTGTTGGTAGTGATGATGAAAATCCAAGAAAATCAAGAAGGAAAAGCTATGGTTTTTCTTCCTAAACTTGCCCTAGATTTACAAAGATGAAAAGATAATGATGGTGAGTGTTTTCTTGCTTCCTTTACAAGCCAAAAAGATCAGGTGAAGTGATGGGTTGGTGGCTCAAAAGGTGAAAGCATGGGCTGTCCTTTTTTCTGAATTTCGCAGACCGCGCTGAGCGCACTCATGCTGGCACCGCGCTGAGCGCGACCTGTAGCATGCTTCCCTCTTCCAAAATTATCTTCAAAAGAATCATCCCTAAAGCTCTTCAAGTGTCCTTGAATCCAAGCTTGGGAGAATTAGTTAATAAATTCCTACAATTAAGAGTGAAAGTAAGTTAAATAATATATATTAAACAAAAACTAAATAAAACCTAATTAAAACAAAATACTAGAATAAATATACAAATTAAATACAAAGACATTGTTAAGGACCACAAAATAATGTACAAAATAATTACAAATTGGTCCTTAACAACTCTCCCCAACTTACTTCTTTGTTTGTCCCCAAACAAAAGTCAATAATCTTACAAAGCTAGAAAGAACAAAATGCAAGCATGCAAACTCACACAAGAGTAATGGTTCAAACTCGACATACCAGGCAAAAGCACACATCAATCGCTTCTTCTAAACACAACATGGCCATGAATTAAGTTCTAAACACAATATATCAAAACATATAACAAAATAAAAGATATGTTCACACTTGGATCACCTTATCATTTCTTCAAAATTCAAGCAGAACAAAATGTACATTCACAAAGGACCAAACACTCTCACTAATAATTATGCACATCCAGAATAATTCATGCATTCATCGAAACAAGTTAAATGATAAAATGGAAACGAAGATCACTAAGGACTTTCAAGGTTGTAACTTGGCTTAGGTTAGAAACAAGGGATATTTAAGTACAAAGCCATTGAAACGAATCGGGTAAAAGGATATGAAGAGCATTTCACAACTAATTCCCATCTCATTATTCACAACCTCTTTTCTTTCCACACAATGATCCTCTTTTTTTCTTTTTTTTTTTCTTTTGATTTCTTTTTTATAAACAAATTTCTTTCTTCTTTTGTATTTTTCTTTTTCTCTATTCTTTTTCTTTCTTTAGGATCATTGTGCCATCAATTCTAGGTTCTTTTTGATCCACCTCCCCAACTTTATTTATATCAATCCCCTTTCTTTTTATTCAAGACATGCTCTTCAAGGGCTAATTAACAAAAGGGTTGGTATTCAAGAACAAGAAAATTTATAGAATGAATGATCATTGAATTTTTCAAAGATCATCAACAACTATTAAGTGGCCTACTTAACAATTAGTTGATTTGATACATTCATCCTACAAATACTATTTAAGCTCAAAAGGGTTCACAAGGATTCACTCTCTCACGGGTAATTGAAGCCCTTTTTAGAATTGGTGGTTTTCCTCATAATGCACAAAAAATTGCCTTGATCATTTCTTAGTTTCCAAGTTATCACAAACAAGTAAAGATTAAGCATGAATCACACGAGTTAACACAACTATTAGACACTCAATATTTGGTAAAAAGTGGAAGCTTCTCACATATATGGTTTATGTCCTAATGATTCGAATGTGAACACAAATTTTTTTTTTTTGTACATGCCAAAGTATCTTGCATAAAGAATAAATTTCATAGACATGTTATGTTTCTACAAAACGATTAAATGTGTACCTTCTTCGTGGAATGAATCGAGAATTTTATCATCACCATCACTTTGGTGAAACACGCTTACTAGCTTTGAAGAACCATTTGAACAATCCGGACAAACCACAAGAAGTAAATTCAAACTAAATACTATAATCTAAAAATAAAATAAAATAGAACAAAATAAAAGAAACTAAACTTAAAGTGAAAAGACACCCCAAAATGGTGTTTAAAACTTAAAAAGAAGTATTTAGGCTCCATGCCTACAAAATATTAATTGGAATTACAAGCCAATCCCCAAAATTGGATGGCAACCAACAAAATCCGAGTTTAAAACTAAAATGCAAAAGTAAAATCTAAAACTAGAATGAAAGTAAAATAAAACGGAAAATAAAAGAGAACATCAATCGAGGTCTCGAGAATCGAATCTCCAATCGACCCGAGTCGAACCGAACCGAACCGAACTCTTCACCATCATCCTCATCTCCCACCTCCTCCTCATTTGGCCCGACCCCGCCAACCAAAGATATGCACGGAGCTGCTCACCCGTCGAGTGAAATGGTTCACACCGGCTCTCTAATGCAGAGCAAGGTGCTCCATGCTCTCATGCATAAACAAAATGCTCTCGATGAGCGAGATGCATCTGCTGCTCCATTCTTCCGATGGACTTGCTCGAGGAAGTGCCGAATGGGGCAGCAGATTATCAAGGACCCTACAAAATCGATCACAGTAGTGATCATCAACAACTCCATCAATGGTTAGGTGTCCCTGCAGAAAGGCCACCTTCGCCTCTTAAGCAAACCCATAATCAACCGGATATGTGAGAGCACATTTTATACGCCCCCGGAGGTATAACTAAGCGTAACCTCTTCATCATTCGCGATCGACGACCAAAATCAATTTGCTCCTCATCGAGCATGTAAGCAATCAAACCCGCCGTCTCCATGGGTATCAAGAGGTGTGGCTCCTAGGTTTCAGATTGTATAGAGTCACACACATCATAACGCGGGCACTTGTTTTCGGGCCCTTGAATTTCAAAGGTTGACCAGCCCGATTCAACTCATAAGAATGCCCGACAAAGAGCTTATCCTCAAAGATGTTGTAATCCCAATTACCACGAGCCAGTACTCATGGTAGACATCCTGGTCCTGGCTGTTGATGCCAAAACTGTTGATTACAGTGCGAGAGAAAGAAACGGATTTGCCTCGAACAACGGAAGCAAACCTAAACTCACATCCCTCGGCCGGGATAGCATTAGCATAGAACTCGCGAACAAGCTCCACGTTCACCTTTGTCTGAGGATTACAAAGAACTTCCAACCCGTAGTTTTCAAGGATGACCTGAGGCGTGCAGTAGTGCCCTTGCTCACGGAGGCTGATGGTGCGCTCAGTCCATATGTTTCGCTCCTCGAGCTCTTTGTACCGAGCCTCCTGAGCAGCTCCCAAAAATCGAACAACATCGAACGCAGCAGGCCGAGAGGGCCCAGCCCCAGCAGAGGAAACTCTTTGTCGCTTAGGTGCCATCTGAAATTTTCAACACAAAATCAATGGAAAAGTGACACCGAGGTGTCCATGAGCAATGAATCATGCAAACAGCAAAGCAAATCAACCAACCAAAGCATTACAATTAATCGGAAACACTAAAAACACAGCAGAAGAATTTTTCAAAATTGCAGATCATACGAGCGCTCTGATTTTCGAAAAATTCTTCGCAAAATGTAATTTTTCTCCACAAAAACACTTCCTAGGGCAGCGAAAATAACATCCTATTACTTCTCTAACACATAAACATCCTAATTCTAAGAGAAAATTCGAAAATTCCTAACCCTAGGTTTTCAAAATCTAACCTAAACATGCAATGTACACGAAATTGAGAAAGGAAAAACATAGAATACTTACTAGGATGCCTTGGTTGATTGATTGGTCACAGAAATTCGCAAAAATTCGGAGATTTTTGGTTGGGGGTTTTTGGGATTTTTAGAGAGTGAGGAATGGTGAAGAAAAGAGGGAAAAAGGGTTGAAAATAACCCTAACCCCTATTTAAACATATTAGGCCACGAATGGGCCTCCAAAAATTTGATTTTTCAAATTATTTTTTTAAAATCCAGACGGCTGCGGTCCCTATCATGAGCACGAAAGTTTTTGGGTCAAAGTCTCTGAGCCGGTTCTGGAATTTTGAAATTTTAAGAAAACAAAGAAACTAATAAAGCAAGTGTAAATGAGTTCAAGGAAGAATACTTACAATGTTGGGGTGCCTCCCAACAAGCGCTTTGTTTAACGTCGGTAGAGCTCGACGGTTCATGATGATCATTGATCATCAAAGAAGGATTCGGCTATGTTGCGGCTCACCTCTCCGCCAACGTACCGTTTCAACCGCTGCCCATTCACCGTCCATTCTTTTGTTCGTGCAAGATCTTGCAAGACAATTGCACCATACTCTTTGACTTCTTTGATTAAAACGGACCGGACCACTTTGTTTTGAGTTTTAAAAGCCTCATCCGGAATTGAACAAGAGAACCTTTTGTCCGGCCTTAATTCCTTGATCTTTATCTTCTTATCATGAGAAACCTTAACTTTTGCTTTGTACCTCCGGTTTGAATGGTATGCTCCCTCGCGCATTTCTTCCAATTGAACGAGTTGTAATTTTTGCTTTTCACCCGCCAAGGATGGATCAAAATTCAAGAATCGGAGGGCCCACAATGCTTTGTGCTCCATCTCTACCGAGAGGTGACAAGTTTTGCCATACACAACCTGAAACGGGGTTAGTCCAATAGGAGCTTTATAGGCGGTTCGATACGCCCACAAAGCTTCATCTAATTTTTGTGACCAATCTTTTCTAGAACCCGAAACAGTTTTTTCCAAAATCTTTTTGATTTCTCTATTAGACACCTCGGCTTGGCCATTTGCTTGAGGGTGATAGGGGGTCATCACCTTATGTTTTACACCAAATTGTTTCAAAAGTTTTTGTAACAATGCATTGCAAAAGTGCGACCCACCATCACTAATGAGCACCCTAGTAGGGATGTCAATGGGGCGGGGCGGGGCCGGGGGGACACTTCCCCATCTTTTTCCCCGCCATCAAATTCATTCCCCGTCCCCGTCCCCGATCTCCGTCACGGGGGAATTTCTATCCCCATCCCCGTTCCCCGCGGATCCCCGTTCCCCGCGGGGATCCCCATAGATCCTACATTTATTCATTAATATTTTATTTTTTTAAAATGTTTATATTTTCTATAAAAATAAAAAGCACAAAGAATTCACATATTTATTATGTTATTAAAAAATACTAGTATTTGACATTTATTATTTTTTATTAAAAATACTAATGGAACACAAAATAATAATATATATTAATTAATTATATACATTGAGAATACATTTATTTACCTATATACATGATATATTTACTCGTGTAAAAAGTTATATGTTATTATTTCACTTAATGGCTTTGGTTTTATAATTAGAAATATAAGATATATATTTTTTTTATGGGTGATAGCATGATATATTATTGTTTATATGTTATTATTTCATTAATAATTAGAAATATAAGATATTTGGTTTTTTTTATGGGTGATACCGTGATAGCATGATAGATTGATTCATTTAAAAAGTAATATTTTTTTGTTTAATATAGAAAATTAAATTATAGTGTGATATATTAATAAAAATAGGAAAAGTATATTTTAATATTTTTAAGGAAAAATCGACGACATTATTTTAATTACAAATGCATAGTATAGATAAAAATGAACACAAAAATATTTAAAAGGAGATAAAATGAGTAATTTTTGATTATTTTATATTTTTAATATGCAAATGATTTGATAACTCTAAAATTTCTAAACAATTTAATTTAAATTTAATCAAAATAATCAACTTTTCCTATAAGCAATTTATGATGCAGGTTTATGAGAATCAAGGAGAAACAATCTACTTTTTTCTATAAACAATAATATAAACAGATTTATGAGAATCAAAGAGAAATAATCTATTTTTTCCTATAAATAATTACATGAACAAATTTATGAAAATCAAACCTTATTGATGAAATTGTAAGAGCTGTGAATAATGGAAGCACACCAAATAGAGAAGATGGAATTGGAAGAGGAAGATGAATGGAGATTTGACTGGAGAAGAAAAAAAGGAGTCTAACGTGTGAGACTCTAAATGTCTGTCAGAAGAAAATGAAACGCTTCAACTTTTTTAGGGTCTAATATTTACATTTCTCTCTCTTAATAAATACATGAATATTTATTTATTTATTTTTATAAATAAACATAAAGGAAATGACTAAAAAACCTAATCTAAAATATATATATTAAATTAACTATATTAAAATAATAGGCGGGGCGGGGGGTGTATTCCCGTCCCGTCCCCAAATCTCTGGGAATTTTTCTCCCATCCCGCTTACGGAAAATTCATCTTTGGGGCCCCGAACGGGGCGTTCCCCGCGGGGATCCCCATTAACAGGTCCAAACTGACATCCCTACACCCTAGGCACACCAAAACGAGAAAAAATGTTTCTTTTCAAAAATTTGATAACAGTTTTGGCGTCGGCCTTAGCGAAGCAATGGCCTCTACCCACTTTGACACGTAATCCACGCTACAAGAATATATTCATTTGAAAACGAAGATGGAAAAGGACCGACAAAATCAATCCCCAACAATCAAATACCTCCACTTCCAACATATTGTTCAACGGCATTTCATCTCTTTTCCTATCCCACTTCTTTGACATTTGTCACATGACTTAGCGTGAGCATACGCATCTTTGAATAGCGAAGGCCAATAAAATCCCGATTGTAGGACTTTGGTGTCGCATTCCATTATAGTGTCCCCACAAGGAATTGTGACAATGCCAAAGAATGTTTTTGGCCTTCATCACTCACACACCTTCTTAGCAGTCCATCACTACTCAACCTAAAATGTAAGGTTCATCCCACACATAATATGATCGGCTAAAAATTTTCTTCTCATTCCAAGTCAAATCTTCCGGCATTAATCCGCGTAATTTGCCATATCGGCAAACCACGGTCGCTCTTGGATTGCAAATAACTTCTCATCCGGAATTCCTCCTTCACCTCTTTTTCCTTGTCCGTAATTTTACGTTCACTAAGCGAGACAAATGATCCGCTACCAAATTTTCCGAACCTTTTTATCACGGACCTCTAAATCAAATTCTTGCAAAAGAAGAATCCATCGGATTAGCCTTTGTTTAGAGTCCGGAGATATTTTATCGCCGAATGATCCGTGAAAACCACAACCTTGGAACCAATTAGGTAAGGGCGAAACTTTTCCAATGCATATACAATTGCGAGCAACTCTTTTCGCTTGTTGCATAGTTTATTTGAGCATCATTCAAAACTTTGCTCGCATAATGTATAGCATGGAAGATTTTGTTCTTCCTTTCTGCTCCTACCGCATAATCACCACACACATTAGTTCAAAATCAAGTTTCCAATTAGCGGCAGTTATGGGTGCATTTATCAAATTCTCCTTTAATTTTTCAAAAGCTAACAAACAATCATTATCAAACAAGAAAGACTTATCTTTGTTGAGCAAGTTGCTCAAAGGTTTGGCTATTTTGGAGAAGTCCTTGATGAATCTTCGATAGAATCCCAAAAGCCGAATGCCTTTGACATTGGTAGGTGGGAAGCGTCTCGATAACATCAATTTTGCTTTGTCAACCTCAATTCCTCTGAAGATATCTTGTGGCCAAGGACAATCCCTCGGTCACCATAAAGTTGCATTTTCCCAATTCAATACCAAGTTGGTTTGCACACACCTCTTCAAGACGGTGTCCAAATTTTCCAAGCATAAATCAAATGAAGCTCCAAAAAGTAAAAGTCATCCATAAAACTTCAATTGTCTTTTCAATCAAATCGGCAACTTGCATGCAATGGAATGGCGATTGCATAAGCCAAAAGGCATACGCCTATACGCGAAAATTCCAAACGGACATGTGAAAGCCGTTTTCTCATGATCTTCCGGATTCACCGATATTTGATTATATCCCGAATAACCATCCAAGAAACAATAGTATTGTTGTCCCGCAAGCCTTTCTAACATTTGGTCCATGAACGGAGGAAAATGATCTTTTCTCGTCGCTTTGTTCCTAATCAATACACATTCTCCACCCGTCACTTTTCTTGTTTGCACTAGCTCATCCTTATCATTAGATACAAAAGCCTCCTTTCTTAGGAACCACATGAACCGGGCTCACCCACGTACTATCCGAAATCGGGTAAATCATCCCCGCTTCAAGCATCTTCACTACTTCTTTGCGAACTACCTCCTTCATCACCGGATTCAATCGCCGTTGAGGTTGGGCTACCGGTTTGTACTCATCCTCCATCATAATGTTGTGCATACAATAGGCCGGGCTTATGCCTTTCAAATCGGCTAAGACCCAACCAATCGCATTTTTGTTCGATTTCAAAACTTCAATTAAGCTTTCCTCCTCATTCTCCGACAATGTATTGCTAATGATTACGGGCTTTTTACCTCCCTCCTCAAGAAACACATACTTTAAATGAGACGGTAGCTCTTTCAACTCAAGTTTTTGGTCGTCATCTTTTAGATCTTTTGTCAAACTTTCCTCTTCTTCCTCCCAAGGGTGCATTTCCTTTGAAATATCCATTCCTTCCAAACACTCCTCAATATCTCGACTATCATCATCATCATCATTCACCTCTTGTGTTGCTTCCTAAATAACGTCAATCTTGAAACAATCTTTCTTATCCATGGGATGCTTCATTGCTTCAAAAAGATTAAAGCAAATCTCTTCATCTTGAACTCTCACCTTCATTAGGCCATCATCTATATCAATCATCATCCTAGCCGTCTTCATGAATGGTCTTCCAAGAATTAAAGGTGCCTCCACATCTTCCTCCATGTCTATGACAACAAAGTCAACCGGAAAAAAGAATTTGTCCACTTTTACCAACAAATCTAAAGCTACACCGTGCGGGCGAGTAATAGACTTGTCCGCTAATTGCAATGTCATCTTTGTAGACTTTAATTCAATCTCCCCCAATCTATTCACAATGGATAATGGAATCAAGTTGATACTTGATCCCAAATCAATTAATCCATTTCCAACATATACATCCCCAATAGTGACGGACAAAGTTACACGCCCCGGATCACTCTCTTTCTTCGGAATAGTGCGTTGAATTATTGCACTACAACTTGCATCCACCATTATGGTTTCTTGATTCGTGTATCTCTTCTTTTTTGTCAAGATATCCTTCATGAATTTTGCATATTTTGGCATTTGCTCTAATGCTTCGGTAAATGGAATATTTATTTGCAATTGCTTGAAAATATCCATAAACCTAGCATAGTGCTTTGCATCATCCTTTTAGAAGGAAGGTGAGGATATGGTAAACTTCTCAATGGATAAGTTACTTCCTTCTCTTTTTTTTCATTTTATTTTTCTCCTCTACTTTCTCCTTTTCAACTACACCATTTTCCTTTTCATTTTCAACTAACACCTCATTTTCAACTAAGTCATCCTCCACATCAACATTATCATTTTTCGACTTCAACCTCTTCATCTTTTTCAACTACCTCTTCCTCCACTATTACTTCTTCATCCTTCTCCACTACTTTTTCTTTCTTTCAACTACTTTCCTTTTCTCATCACAAACTCTACCACTTCTTGTTGTTATGGCTTTGCAATGCTCCTTAGGATTTGTTTGCGTAGTTGGGAAAATGATGTCAAGCACTTTGTTCGGAAAGTTGCTTAGCGAGTTGTCCCACTTGTGTTCCAAATTCTTGATGGACGTGCTCTTTTGATTAGCCATAGAAGCTTGCATAAATTGAGCTAGAGTGTCTTGAATGTTGGAAGATCTCACTTGATTTTGAGGTTGGTTTTGTTGTTGACCTTGATTTTGTTGTTGACTTTGATTTTGATTTTGTGTTTGATATGGATTTTGCTTTCCTTGATTATTGTTATCTTGCCTCCACCCTCCTTGATAACCTTGATTACCCTTTGTTGGTAACCTTGGTTTTGATTTTGATAAGGGTAAGGAGCTCGTTGTTGGTACCCTTGGCCTTGGTTGGCCACATAGTTAGCTTCCTCATTCTCCGGAGGACAAAAGCCGTTTTATGATCTCCTTTGCACAATTCACAACAAGCTATTTGGTGAGCTTGCTTATTTGATGCTCCTTGTAACTCCATGATTTGTTGAGGAGTTTAGCCATTTGTTTTGTCAATTCTTCAACTTGTTTCGCAAACAATTTGTTTTGCACCACAAGTGCTTCATGACTCGAACCAATTTCTAAAACTCCGTTTTCACTTGTACACCTCCTTGATCATGTTGAGTTTGATGATCATTCCTACCCATCTTCTCAATTATTTGGATTGCTTCATACGGTGTTTTGCCATTAAAGAACCTCCCGTGGCATCCAACAACAATTTGTGTTGAGGTTGGAGACCATTTAAAATATGAATTTGTGTAAGCTCGTCAAAGCGTGGCTCGGACACTTCCTTAGCATAGACTTATATCTTTCCCATGCCCGATTCAAAGGCTCGTTTACTCCTTGCGAAAATACCGAGATAGCCGTCTTAGCCTCCATGAAACGTGATTGAGGGAAAAAGCGTTCAAGAAACTTTTCCTCCAAAACATTCCAATTAGTCATTGTCTCTTGCAATTGATCAAGATACCAATCTTTTGCCTTGCCCACTAGAGAATGAGGAAAATCCTTTGGAAATATTGCTCTTCTTTCGGAGCACCGCCGCTCCCGCATAAAACTTGGTAAGGTGAGTGTAAGGGTCTTCATGGTCATGGCCATGAAATGGACTTGCATAGAAGTTGAAGCAAGCCCGTTTGCTTGCATTTGCTTGTCGGGCAAATTGAGCATTATGGCGAGGGCTATTGACACACGGCGGTGGTGGTGGTCGTGGTGGTGGTTGATTCTCCTCCATAGTGGTGACTTCTCCAAACACGGGTGGTGTTGAAGAAGTAGATGCTTCTCCTCTTTCTCCTCTTTCTTGCCTTTGCCTAGCTTGTCTTTTTTTTTTAGCACTACTATTAAGTCTCCTAGCCGTCCTTTCAATTTCGGGATCGAAAAGGAGTTGGTCGACGGAATACTTCCCGCATAAACTAATTCCTAAAAAGTCTAGCCACACAAAAGAAACAAAGAGATTAGTAGAAAAAACACACAACTATTGCTAAACTAACAACATCAAACGCCAATGGCGCGCCATTTTGTTGTAGGATTTTTCCGTGAACAAAGTATTTTTAATTATCGATTCCATGTGATTGGTGCATGTTATAGTCTTTCAATAGAAAAGTATGTTTTAAGATGATGTAACCAAAGGGTTTGTTATCTACTCTACTAGAACCATGAGTTTCCAAACAACAACTAAATTAATTCTTTCAAAGAGAGTTATAGTTTGGATTAGAGAGAGTTTGAGATTGTTTTCAAGTTAAGAAGGCATGTCAAGATAAGTTTCATTGATCTAGTTTCATACATATTCATTTAATCAAGTGATGAACATAATAGATGATTTCTACAAATACATATCCTCTCAATCTTGTAGATTTCCACCAAGATTGTGAATGTTATCATGTTAATCCTTGCATGATTCCTCACTACAACTATTAGCATGATAATCATTAAGTTCAATATTTTGTAAACTCTAACACACAAATCTATTCCTAGCATTTGTTTATGAGAGGATGAATATCCTAGGTCACTTTGAAATATTCTTTCCAAGCAAAACTCAAAGCATAAAGATGAAGAACAAAGATATTCAACTATATTAATCATCAACCATGTTCATACACAAATGGATTAATAGAAATACATACTATATAGATCAACTACCTCTAATCTTGACACAAAAATAGCTTAGCCACTCATTTCCATGGTTGCTTGCTCTCAAGATTGTTGGTAGTGATGATGAAAATCAAGAAAATCAAGGAGGAAAAGCTATGGTTTTTCTTCCTAAACTTGCCCTAGATTTACAAAGATGAAAAGATAATGATGGTGAGTGTTTTCTTGCTTCCTTTAAAAGATCAGGTGAAGTGATGGGTTGGTGGCTCAAAGGTGAAAGCATGGGCTGTCCTTTTTAATTTCGAGATGGCTCATGGCATGGCTGGGAGCGCGAAAAATTTCTTCAAAGAATCATCCCTAAAGCTCTTCAAGTGCCCTTGAATCCAAGCTTGGGAGAATTAGTTAATAAATTCCTACAATTAAGAGTGAAAGTAAGTTAAATAATATATATTAAACAAAAACTAAATAAAAACCTAATTAAAACAAAATACTAGAATAAATATACAAATTAAATACAAAGACATTGTTAAGGACCACAAAATAATGTACAAAATAACTACAAATTGGTCCTTAACAGAACTCTTCTTCCATCTTGATGTTATGCATACAATAAGCTGGGCTTATGCCTTTCAAATCGGCTAAAACCCAACCAATTGCATTTTTGTTAGACTTCAAAACGTGAATCAAGCTACCTTCCTCCTTCTCTGATAAAGTGTTACTAATAATCACGGATTTGTTACCTCCATCCTCAAGAAACACATACTTCAAATGAGAAGGTAGTGCTTTCAACTCAATTTTTGGCTCTTCTTCTTTGGGATCATTCTTTAAAATCTCTTTTTCCTCCTCCCATGGGTGCATTTATTTAGAAATCTCTAACCCCTCTAAACACTCTTCAAGTTCCCGCCTATCACCATCATCAAGCATATTAACAGCTTCGGTCAAGGTTCTTTCAAGCGGATTTGTAAGATAGACTTGGTTGGTGACTTCTTCTATTGCTTCTTCAATAGCATCTATTTTGAAACAATCTTTTTTATCATTCGAATGCTTCATTGCCTCAAAAAAATTGAAACAAATTTCTTCATCTTGCACCCGCATCTTCATCAAACCATCATCAATGTCAATCATCATTCTTGCGGTCTTCATGAATGGCCGACCTAGAATTAAAGGTGCATCCAAGTCTTCTTCCATATCTATCACAACAAAGTCAACGGGAAAAAATAATTTATCCACTCTGACCAACAAATCTAAAGCTACACCATGTGGGCGAGTAATAGACTTGTCTGCCAATTGCAAAGTCATCTTTGTAGATTTTAATTCAATATCCCCCAACCTCTTTACAATAGATAATGAAATCAAGTTGATGCTAGATCCCAAGTCAATCAATCCTTTGCAACCATAGACAATTCTAATGGTAACAGGCAAAGTTACACGCCCCAGATCACTTTCTTTTTTTGGTATAGTACGTTGAATTATCGCACTACAACTTGCATCGACCATAATAGTCTCTTAATCCGTGTACTTCTTCTTCTTTGTCAATATGTCCTTCATGAATTTGGCATATTTTGGCATTTGCTCCAATGCCTCGGTGAATGGAATATTGATTTGTAATTGTTTGAAAATATCCATAAACCGAGCATAATGCCTAGCATCATCCTTCTTAGACGGAGCATGAGGATATGGCAAATTTCGTAACGGTAGAGTGACTATCTTCTCCTTTCCCTTTCTCAATTTCTTCTTCTTTTCCTTAATATTTTCCTTTTCAACTACACCATTATCAACATTTTCATTTTCGACTACAACATCATTTTCAACTTCAACATCCCCCACAACAACATTCTCATCATCTTTTTCAACTAAAACTTCCTCCACAACTATTTCTTCATCAATTTCTTCATCATTCTCCACTTGGTCTTTTCCATCCACTTCTTTATTTTTCTCTTCAACAACTCTACCACTCCTAGTTGTAATTGTTTTACAATGCTCCCTTGGATTTTCTTGAGTAGTTGGAGAAAATGAGGTCGAGGCACTTTGATAGGAAATTTGCTTTGCTAATTGCCCCATTTGAGTTTCTAAATTCTTGATCGATGCCTCCGTGCTCTTTTGGTTGGCCATTGAAGCTTGCATGAATTGAGCAAGTGTATCTTGAATGTTTGAAGTTCTAGCTTAATTTTGAGGTTGATTTTTATTTTAAGTTCCAGTTTGGTAAGGATTTTGTCTTGCTTGATTGTTGTTGTCTTGTCTCCATCCACCTTGATAACCTTGGTTACCTCTTTGTTGGTAACCTTGGCCTTGATTTTGATTTTGATAAGGAGGTATTTGTTGGTATCCTTGCCCTTGATTTGCCATGTAATTTGCTTCTTCATTTTCCGGAGGACAAAATCCGGTCTTGTGATCACCCTTGCATAATTCACAACTAGCAATTTGTTGAGTTTGCTTGCTAGATGATCCTTGCATCTCCATGATTTGTTGTGGAAGCCTTGCCATTTGCTTGGTCAATTCTTCAACTTGCTTTGCAAATAATTTGTTTTGGGCCACAAGTGCTTCATGACTAGAACCAATTTCAAGAGCTCCCGTTTTCACTTGCATATTCCCTTGATCATTTTGAACTTGGTGGTCATTTCTTCTCATCTTCTCAATGATTTGAATGGCTTCATAAGGTGTCTTCGCCATTAAAGAACCTCCCGCCGTAGCATCCAACAACAATTTATGTTGAGGTTGGAGACCATTGGAAAATGTGAAGTTGAGTGAGTTCATCAAAACCATGACTAGGGCACTTTCTTAGCATAGATTTGTATCTCTCCCAAGTCCTATTCAAAGGATCATTAACACCTTGTGAGAACACCGAAATCGCGGTTTTTACTTCCATGAATCTTGATTGAGGAAAAAATCTTTCAAGAAATTTCTCCTCCAACACATTCCAATTTGTCATCGTGTCTTGTGGTTGGGGTATTTATATACTTGAGTGTAAGATTAATAAATTAAATAATTATCAAAAGGTTATAGGTTTTAAACTAAAACTGATATGGGATAGTAATCTATATTGATAAGATTATAATGTCTAATTATAAATTTATAGTAGTGATAGTAAGCTTGGGGTATTTATATACTTGAGTGTATGATTTCAACATTAGTAATCATTAAGTAATGTATAAGACAATTGAAAATTAATGATCTATGAAAAAAATTTAATTGTGAAAAAACTTACCTTCTTATCATTAAAATCATCGTACTCAGAAGACCTTGAATGAGTTTGTAGAAAATGATCCTTAACTCTACTATCTGGCAATTCAACAACTGAATCTGAAAATAAATCATTTTCTTCCCCGATAAATTTTCCTTTAATTCCAATGTTACTAGTCTTCTCGTTGTTGGAACTTAGAAGAACCAAATCTAAAAAAAAGTTCAAGAAATTAACAAATCTTCATTAAATTAATATGCTAACAAGAATATTTAAAGAAATATTTTCTTTGAAACTGACTTAATGCCGATCATTTATGCATTTTTAAGGGGGAAATTTTCCCTTGATAACTTTAGTTTAATGGAAAAATAGATTACACACTATACAATTTTGTAGATTCAAGACATCTCACGTTTATATGGAGAAAAATACATACGCATATATAGATTGGATAAATCAATTTTATTTATTTATTTATTATAAAATTTAATAAAATTCATTTTCTATTTGTGTTTTTGAAAGTTTTATGAAAGAAAAGCAGGCATGTTCAACTATCTATTTTTCTAGCATTTTGATTGATTAGGTCTTATGTCTTCCATTTTTTTGGTTTTTCCTTTTTTATTCAACAAATAATATTTATTGAATAAAAAACAAAAAGGATGAGGAGACCGAAAATCTAATCCATCAAAAGATAAAGAAAGATGATGTTGAACATAATCTATCTTTAAAAAATATTTTAAAAGCATAAATAGGAAGTGAGTTCCACTAAGTTTCATATTAAAAAAACATGTATTGAATCTGCACACACATTTTTATCTATGAAAATGTGAGATATCTTGAATCTAAAGGCGTGTATGTTATGTAAAATATTCTTTCATTTAATTAAAAGATGTCAAGGAACAATATTTAAATTAGAAAATATAAGAATGACCAATAATGAGTCAGTTTTCAAGCCATTGATTTTTCCGATTAATTCCGTTAGCATATTCAATAGCAAGTATAACTAAGAAAAAACTAATTAACTTTTATGATTTTAGGTGCAGAAGAGATTGACATTTCATGTCAAAATTTTTAATAATAGTAACCTTGTGAATTAAAGAACACAAATGTCCTTTAAAATAAATAGATATCATAGAGATCAACTTTTTATCAGTGTCTTTATTAAATTTTCTTATAATTAATAACTATTATTTAAAATGAAATTTTAATAAACTGCCATGAGAAATACAAAATTTATGACAGATTATAGATTTTAAAAAAATTTGACATGTGATAAGTAAGCTTAGATGATGAGAATATAATAATTTGTATAACGCTAAAGTAGTCACTATATAATGTATAATACAATTAAAAATTAAAGATTTATCAAAAGTGGGTTATGTGAAAAACATATCTTCTTACCATTAAAATTGTTTTACTCAGAAGACCTTGAAAGAGGTTGTAGAAAAGGATCCTTAACTCCATTATCCTAAAATTCAACAAGAGCATTTGAAAACATATCTCTTTCTGCCCTAGTAAATGTTTTTTAATTTCAGTGTTTCCTTCTCTTGGTTAGAACTTGACAGATCCAAACCTAAAAAAATTCAACAAACTAACAAATTTGCATTGAATAAATACGATAATAATAATAATAATACTTAAAGAAATCTTTGATATGAAACTTACTCAATGCTAATAATTCACACATTTTTTAAGTGAATATTTTTTATTGATAACTTTTAGTTAAACTAAAAAATAAACTTCACATTGTACACTCTTTTAGATTCAAAATATCTCATATTCTTCAGAGATGAAAAATATATATATATATATATATATATATATATATATATATATATATATATATATATATATATATATATATATATATATATATATATATATATATATATATATATATATATATAATGGACAATTTAGATTTTTCTTGCTTTTCTTGTTATTTCTTCTATTCTTTTTATTATTATTATTATTCAACAAATAATATTTATTAAATAAAAAAAGAGAAACTAAAAGGTCGTGGAGACGCAAAATATAATGCACTAAAAGATAAACAAAAATGATGTTGAGTATGCCTAACATGTTTTTCAAAAAACTTTTAAAAGTACAAATAGAAAGTGAGTCCTACTAAGTATCACAATAAATAAATTATATTTTCTAATCTATATGCACATGTATTTATCTCTACGAAAATATGATTTTATAACTAGATAATCTTGAGTATAAAGGATTGTATAGTGTGTAAATAATAATTTTATTTAATAAAAGATGCAAAATAACAATATCAAATTTAGAAAATAAATGAATGGTCATCATTGATTCATTTTCAAGCCAAATTTTCTTCAATTATTCCTTTTAGCCTATTCAATAGCAAGTATAACTAGGAAAAATCTATTAACTTCTATGATTATATATGCAATAGTAGATCGCATTTGATTCAAAATATTTAATAACCGTAAACTCGTGAAACGGTGAATACATTTCTCCTGCGGATGTCATATTAATTGTTTAACATGTAAAATATATCAATCGGATAAGGAGAGAGATTAAAAAATTATGAACAAATTATTGATTTTAAAGAAAACCTAATATGGGATAGTAATCTATGTTGATAAGAACATAATTTTGTTTATAAATTTAGAATAGTGATAGTAATGTTTGGGTATTTATATACATGAATGTATGATTTCAACGTTAGTAATAATTATTTAATGTATAAGACAATTAAAAATTAAAGATTTTATTAAAAGAGTGTAATGAGAAAAATCTCATCTTCTTACCACTAAAATTATTGTACTCAGAAGACCTTAAATAAGTTTGTAGAAAATTATCTTTATTATCTGAAAAATTTAGCAAATGCATCTGAAAACACGTCACTTTCTACCTAGTAAATTTTCCTTTCGTTCCACTGATAGTCTTCTCATTGTTGGAACTTTACAAAACCAGATCTAGAAAAATATTTACAACTTATCAAATCTTCATTAAATTAATATGGTAACCGAAATAATGTGAGAAATGTTATGCTCCAAACTGAGTCAAAGCTAATAATTCATGCATATTCTAAAGTGAATATTATCTATTGATAACTTTTGATTAAATTGAAAAATAAATTACACACATACCTTTTTTTAATTCAAAATACCTCATATTTTCATAGACAAAAATACATGTGTATATAGATTGGAAAGTTATGTTATTATTTTTTTATTATCATACTTGATGAAATTTACTTTATATTTATATTTTTGAAAGTTTTGTAAGAGAAAGGTTAGGCATGTCTAGACTATCCATTTTTCTAGATTTTGGATGGATTACGTGTTAGGTCTTCCATCCTTTTGTTTTTCCTTTTTTATATGATAGACAATTTATTGAATAAAAAAGAAAAACAAAAAGGATAAGGAGACGTAAAATTTAACCTATTAAAAGACAAACAAAAATAATAGTTAGACATGCTTAACCTATCTCTCAAAAGACTTTCTAAAACACAAATAAGAATAAGAAGTGAGTTCCACCAAATTTCATAATAAAAATAAACTTGCATTGACTAATCTATCTACACATGTATTTTTCTCTATAAAATTTTGAGATATTTTGAATCTAAAGGAGCATATAGTGTGTAATGTTTCTTTTAATTAATTAAAGGTTACTCATTGACAATATTCAAATTATAAAATAAACTAATGACCAACGTTGAGTTAGTTTCAAGCCAAAGAATTTTTCAATTATTCATATTAGCATATCCAATAGAAAGTATAAATAGAAAAGAAATATTTAATTTTTATGATTTAGATACGGGAGGAGGTTGACATTTGATATCAAAATATTTATTAATAGTAAATTCTTAAATTAAAGAATACACATTCCCTTTAACATAAAGAAAGTCTTTATCAAATAAGAAGAAAATGTTTCTTTTTTATAATTAATTGGAATTATATAAAATTAAATTGTAAAAAATTATGATAAAAAATTAAAAAATTATGAAAAGATTGTAGTTTTTCAACAAAATCTAACATGGGATAGTAAATACAAGACGATGAAATATAATGACATGTATAACTTTAGAGTAGTAATAGTAAGCTCGGGATACTTATATACATGAATATTATTCAATGACTAAGATAATTAATAATAAAAATTTTATGAAAAGATTATAATTTTCTAGAAAAGAATAAAACATAGCTCGATTGATTGATGGTTGTGTAGGGTTTGTATAACTTTAAAGTTAAAGTAGTGATAGTAAGCTTGGAATATTTTTATACAAGAATCTATGATCTGAAATTAATTAATCATATCAACTCATTATGTAATGAATAATACAATTAAAATTTTGGTTAGCTTCCAATTTTCTATAAGTTTATTTCGCAAACTATAGGAAATCCATAAATTTATTGATTAAAAAGTCGTTTGTTTTAGTTTTTTTAAAAAATGATTTTTATAATATTATATAATTTTTTATAAAAGAATATTTATAAAAAAAAATTTATAAAAATTTATTTGAATATTAATTTTTAAAATTTTATTTTAGACGTTTATCTCCTTATTAAAAAAAATCTTTAATATTAAAATTTTAAAAGATTACTTAATTTTGAAACTATTTCAAATACAATTTAAAAAAAAAATATTTTTGAAATACAACTTTTTAAAATATTTGCACTTTTTTTATATTTTATATTTTGTTCTTCAATAATGTATGTTAATGTTATAAGATGTCAAAATTAATGTTTCAATATAGAAAAACAATTGTAAAAAAACTCTAATATTTAAAAAAGATAATTTTGTAAAATCTATTTTAAAAAATACAAAAAAAATTCATTTTTTTTAAAGTTGAACAAACTGGTTCAAAGACGCTTACTTTTATTTTTAATTAATAAATATTTTATAAAGTTTAATCATAAAATTAAGATAAAAGATAAAAATATAAAGTTATGAATATATGATAAGTCTCTAAAATATAATATGAAATAACCACATTACAATCTTCATCATCATAAAATTGAACATCATTTCAGCTATAAAATAGACAGACATGTTAACACCACAATATGAAATGTACAATATACCAAACATAAAAGTGGATTCCGCCTATTTGAAAATTTATTCCAAAATAATTAATGCATAAAATTCGATAAAATTAAACCCGGCTATAAGTTTGACCAACAACTCATGCATGACACAAGTTACTAGTTGAAATAGTAAAATAAATTTATTTTATTTTATTTGATTAGAAATTATTCTTAAAAGTGAATTCATCAATTGTCAAATTCAAAAATATTAAAGAAAACATCATTAATTGATGATTGAATTTAAAATACTTAATAAGTAACCTGATTGATGAAAGAACTAATGTTATTGGCACCCAATCCAATCTCATTCAAAAGTTCCAAATTATTGCTATCAAAATCCATTTATCTGAAACTTAAGTTGATGAGTGAATTAAATAAAGGAGAATGTTTTAACTGAGATTTTCTAAGTGTTGCAATAGAGTTCATAAAATGACAATGAGATGAAAATACTTTTATGTTGATGTTCTTATATAGGCACACTTTGAGATAGAGACAGACAATATAACCCAAATTTTTTAGAAACACGACATGGTGATGTTGATATATATCTTTTACTCACAATGGGTTCATGAATGTTTAAATAGATATAAATTTTCAAATGGTATCATGAATTATGATAATTCCAAAAATTAATTTTTATCTTATTATATATTATATTTTGACTTGAATATATTAATTTATTGTATTTTTCTAAAATTAATAAAAAATAATAACTTTTTATTTAAATATGTAAATGGAATAATTGTTTAAAATTGATTGTTACACCATCCAGACACATTTATAAGTAAAAAAACATATTAGATTCATTGAACATTAATGTATATAGTATAAAATAATGACTAGATACATTAATGATTCAATGAATAAATAAAAAATTGTTGCTTATAAATGTATATAGAGGATATATCATTTAAATGGTAGAAAATTGATTATAATTATTATTATTATTATTATTATTATTATTATTATTATTTAATATAAATATTATTATTAGTATTAAAGTTTTTCTATTATACTTATTATATTCATTTAATCTATTTTTTATATTATTTCTAATAAAATGAATTACGATGTTTCTAAAAATTAACTTTTACTCATTATATATTATATTTTGACTAGAATATATAATTTGATTGTATCTTTCTAAAATTAAAAAATATATAATTTTTTTAATTTAAGTGCTTAAAAGAATATATTTTTTATAATACTTATTAGATTCATTTAATCTATTTATGTTGTTTCTACTATAATGAATTAATATATTTTTAAAAATTAATTTAAACCTTATTATATACTATATTTTGACTAGAATATATTATTATACTGTACCTTTCTAAAAAATTAATAAAAGATTATAAAAAAAAATTATAATACATCTTAGGAGATTCTTTTGATCTATTACTTTAATCAATAAAGGTTTCGATTAATTAAAAAAAAAAACTAAATATACAAGACGATCGCTCATATCCATTCCCAAAAAATCAAAATAGACTAACACAAGCACAAACTAAAAAGTAGTTAAACATTAGAGAAATTATTATTTCACCCTCATGGTTTTCTTAGGCACCACGTGAAATTCACAAATACCCTTAAAATTGAAGTATATTTGCGCTTCGCACTCTATATTACGCAAATCACGTTGAATTGGGTTAGGTGCAAACCGGAAGTATACTTCCAGTTTTAAACTGTAAGTATACTTAATTTAATTTTAAGATGTGTAATATTTAATTTAATTGTCCTATTGTAACTAAAATATCATGGAAGTGTAGGTTAATAAAAAATAGCATGGTTGCTGTGAAAAAAAAGGGTTTCCAAGGGTGGATCGTGAAATGTTGCAGAAAGAGGAAAAGGATGGAAGTTGCGGCGAAGCTCAACATTTGACCGGAAAATTATAGAGACACTGTCAATCCAAGGTAAGGATGGGGTTCAATCTCTTTAATTGAGTATATGATAGACCGTGTGTGGGTTAGGTTGTATGAATTTTTCCATGGATTGATTGTTGTTTTCTGTGTTGTGTTGGTTTTCTGAAATCAATTGTTGCTGTGTTGATTATGTTGTTGTGGTATTATGCAAAATAGCATAATTGTTCTGTGTTGATATAATTTGTGTTGTATGTGTTGAATCGAAGAGGTAAATTGGTTTTGGAAAAAACCTTGTTGCTGTTTTTGGAAAAGCAAATAGGGAACGAAGAAGAAGAAAGAAAAGTGGGGGATGGGGGCCACCCATATGAAGGACGGGCACCCCAAATTGATGGAGGAATTGACGGGGGCCACACAATTGAGGGGTGGGCGCCCTATACAAGGGGATGAGCACCCCTTTATGTTAAAGGAGGCCCAGGCGGGCGCCACACTTCCTACTCCTCTATTATGTTGTCTTCTCTCCTGATGCAATGTTATTACATGTTAACTGCATATAATTTAGAATTAAATATTAAGTATACTTTAATTTAACCAACTATTAGTATAAATCATTATGGCTATGACATGAATAAATATAATTATTCCATTGAGTAATAATTAGCTAAAGTCGTAAGTTGCGATTAGCAACTGTATTTGGTAAAAGCAATACCTGCAGGGAATCTGAGTTGGTGCGTAACAAGTTTGTTTATCAGTAGCAAGGGTTGGTACTGAAAACAATGGAGTTAATAATTTAGTAAAATTTCAGTAGCAGGTTTAGTCGAGAATAGTCGTGTTGGTAACATAGCAGAATTAATAGTAACAGAGGTCGATGGAAAACAATATTGAAAGTAGAATTAGCCGATTTAAGCGGTAAAATTAGTTAATCCAAATTTGTCGAAATTTGCAGGAGTAATTCGTATATGTGTATAGTTAATTTTGGTTTATTTGGTTTGTTGAGTCTTTGTCGAATTAAGTGAAATTGCAGGTGAAGTCGAATTAAGTCGAATTGTTCTAATTTATGGAATTGTGTTGTTGTTTATTGCTGTGAATTATTGTTGTGAATAAGTTGTTGTCGAATATGTTGTTGTTGTTGAGCTTATCTCGATGCGTTGATTAAGTTGTAGGCCTATGACCAGTGTTGAAGCGACGTTGAGTACCTCTGTTTATTGGTACATTGTTGATATGGGCTTGTGCCTTTTATGACGACGATTGTTGTTGTATGTGATTATTACATTCATTGAGTCACATGCATTGTATATATTGCGATGGCATGCATTGGCAAACTGCGATGAAGGCTTATGCCTTGGCCTTGATGGAAACCTGCGATGAAGGCTAATGCATTGTTGATGCCTCAGATATTGACAGATTTTTACGTTGGGAGTTCTGCTCCAATGGTACCAGATGCATATGCGTTATATTGAGTTGTATAGTTATGTCGCATTTGAAGTTGTATATTATAAGTTGTTATGTTGATGTGATGGTTGATTAAAGTTGTTATTGTTATTAAGTTGTGATGAATTGAAGTGCATAACTGATCTTGTGAAGTGGTGATATTATACACTTGTTTATATTGGTTGATATCTCACCTCTTCTGTTGTGATGTTGCATCTACGTGGGTAATGTGCAGGTAATGAAGGATGAAGATGTAGTTGTTGTTAGTTCGAGTCGGATTGTCGCTGTGATACGTAACACTCGGGGGGATGAACGCAAATTGTTTTGTTTTTTTATTTATTTTTGATTGTTGAATAACTATGTTGATATATGAAAAGTATTTGTTGGTTTTAAATTGATTAAGTAGTTCCGCTGCTTGATATGAATAAAGTTGATTCATGTTGTTTTTGTTGATCCGAATTTTGAAGAAGTGTTATGTATCTGTATTGATAGTAGTTGTTTAAGTTGAATTGCAATACTCCAATTGTTTATTGAAAAGAAATTTATAACTCTAATTTTCATAATAATCATTGGAGTAGAATGGGAGTGTTATAGTTCACACTTTCAACCTTTTAAAATACATAACTTATTTAAGTTAATACAAACTAACGACATCCCTAATTAGAGATTTATCTGGACAATTACCTAATCAATTAGATTCAGAGCTTATCACCCTTTTAGTAAACTAATCATTTTATTTTATATATAAAAATATATCTTTTAACTTAGAAAATGATTTTTTTTCTTAAAAGAATAATAAAGTACCAATTCAAAGAAGTTTCTAACCTACGAGTTTAAATTCATTTATTATTTTGAGCAACCATTTTTGTCAAAATAATTTGATCACACTTTAAATAAAATCAATGAAGAACAAATATAAATAAGTAAATACCTAAATAATATTTTATAGAAGATTTAGAATAATAGTTATACATTTATTTATTTATTTATTTATAATCAACAATTAAATATGCCATTTGAAATTGAAGTTAAAAGTTTCTCGTACACAAATAAACTTTTCAATCTAACTTGTCAATAGATACCAGTTTTCTTTTAAATAGAAATAGAAGTGTCTACTATTTTTCTAGGAGTGGCAAAATAGATGGATATGGATTGAATTGTTAATGGATGGATTAAAGCAATCCATTAAAACATTATAATTCATTAAAATTTTTTTAAATAAATCCAATCCAATCCATCCATTTAAAAATAAAATTCATCCATAAAAAAAAACTTTCAATTTAAAAAAAAATAAATTAGTTTTTTTTCAGTTTACAAAAAAAATTCAGTTTTTACTTTTTCAAAAAAATTTCAGTTTACATAAAAAATAAAACAGTTTTTTTTAAAAATAAAAAAACAGATTTCCAGTTTTTTTCAATTTTAATTTTTCAGTTTTTCTTTAAAAATAAATTCCAGTTTTTTTCGAATTTTTTTTTTCAGTTTTTCAAAAAAAATCTTTTTTTAAAAAAAATTCCAATTCTTTTTTCAGTTTTTACAAAAAAAAGTATTTTTTTTAATAAAAAATTTCCATTTTTTTAAAAAAATTCAATTTTTATAAAAATATAAAATAGGTTTTTAAAAAAAAATTCCAGCTTTTTTATATTTTTTTTCAATTTTTCGAAAAAAAATATTTTTTCTTAAAAACAATTCCTGTTTTTTTTTGAAAATTTATTTTTCTAGTTTTTCAAAAAAAATACATTTTTTTTCTTAAATAAAATTCCTATTTTTTTTTTATAAAAAATTCCAGTTTTTTTTTAAATTTCTTTTTTCAGTTTTAAGAAAAAACATATTTTTTAAAAAAATTTCCAACTTTTTCAAAAATTCCTGTTTTTTTCGATTTTATTTTTAAAAAAAAGTTCCAGTTTTTTCTCAAATTTTTTTTTTCAGTTATAAAAAGACATATTTTTTTAAAAAAAAGTTTCAACCTTTTTCAAAAAAATTTTCTTTTATTCAAAAAATTCCAATTTTTTTTCAGTTTTTCAAAAAATGAAACATTTTTTCTTAAAAACAATTCCTTTTTTTTTTGGAAAAAATATTTTTTTTCTTCAGTTTTTCAAAAAAAAAAATCCAATTTATTTTTGAAAATATATATTTTTAAAATTTTTTTTTTAAAAAAAAGTTTCATTTTTTTATAAACTTATTTTCTTTTTTGATTTTTCTTTTTTCTATTTTTTTTTTAATTTAAAATGTAATAAATTAATTTGATATAAAGAATAATCCATTGGATCATTAAAATGTGGTGGATGGATTGGATCAATCCATATTTATAAATGGATGGATTGGATGAATTTTTTAATGGATGGATTTGATGAATTTTGTGTTAATGGATTCAATTGACACCCTTAAATTTTTCTAACAGGTTCCTACCTCAATTTGTACTTAAGAAAATATCTAAAATAATTCTAACAAAATAAATTAGGTAAAAGTTTTGTCTTAGCATTTTGAGAAACACAAAATAAATTACTTACTGTATTAATAAAAAAAATATACAAGTTTCAATGTTAAATAGTTTTGATATAAAAGAGCTCTCACATAACAGAAATAATAAAATCCAATTTAATGTTTGCTTTATGAGAGAGAAGATAAATGATATTTTGACATTTAAATTTGGGTATAAAAATAGTGTTTAGTATAAATTTTTGATATTGTAGTGTATTATTGAAATTCATAAAAGTGTATAAAATAAAAAAAATAGGAGAGAGATAAAGATATTAATATACGATTAATATACGATGTCACACTGATATCAAATTTTGAGTGTTGAAATAACACTACTCTTGTGAGATAGAGTGCAATTGGAAAAACCTTAGCTCCAAATTAATTAGTAACAAAGTAGTAATATTTTTTATTACCCATTTGATGATCAAAACTTATAAATTTTTAATAGAAGCTTAAATGAGAGGACTCTAAAAGCTTATTTTCAAAATCACAAGTGTTTTTCATTGTTCAACAGAGGAAATCATAATTCTCTATCCATAAAAATCCTAATCTCATTAACTTTTAATAATTGTTTTAACTCAACAACCATCAACTATCTCTAATCTATCATTAATAAATAAGATAGAAAATTAACGTGAAAATATGTAACAAATCATTCATCAACTCTTAAGAGTTTGGCCAATATGAACAAATGAAAGAAAGTTTATCTTACCATAGAAATAGATTTTTCAACTTCTATGCTCAAAACTAAGCTTCCGATGGATGAAAATGGTGGAAAGAAGAAAATTTTGTGAAGGTAATCGTATGGTGATGGTTTGACCGAGAGAATATACATGGTCTTTCTTATGATCATATATTTATATGCTATGTCATTCAACATATGCCCTTGAACTGAATAGTGGTGTGGGATAAGTATGCTCTCTAGCCATTCGATCTCTCACTCACAAGCCAATAAAATAATAATATATAAACAAAAATATCTAGATATTGGTAGTTTCTAAAAAAATACATGGTTAATTTAATTACACTGATTGCCAAACGTGTAGAATTTAAAGTAACTTGGGCTTCAAGATTGAAATTGAAGTATTACTACATTTTAAAACAAAAATAAAAATGTAGAAAACAGGATCGGAACATAACAATAGATCGTGCGTTCGATCGACAAATAAAAATAAAAATATTAAAATGATTTATGTGAAATGAAATTTAATAAGATAGACTGGAAATATCCAACTCATAAATAAAAATACCCGGTTAACTAGGATCTAACACATAAACATATGACTCCAAACGACGTTGAAAAAATAAAACGAGCTTACCAAAATGATCTACACATAATGTAGATTAATAAAATAGTTTGGTTGAGGCAAAAACTTAAAATATTTTGCCCGCTAATTTTAAGTATAGTGTTGAATCGCTTCGACTGGTCAGCTTGTAAAATTCCTATTCAAATTTTAACAAGAGTCAAAGTCCTTAAAAATTAAACGAAAGATATATTTTGTTCGTTACTCGAAATTTAGCAGAAAATACATTAGAATTATATAATAATATAATTTAATAAAGACTATAATATACGGGTCTTACACACACTACGCCAAAAAGACCTATGAAAGCGCTTTTTTTGGCCTTTAAAAGCACTGTCATAGGTGGCGCTGCTATAGGTATAGCAACGCTTTTTATTTAGGCAAAAGCGCTGCCTTAGTATATACCTAAGCCAGCGTTTTTTTTCTAAAAAGCGCTTTCTTAAGTAGGCTTTTAGCAACGTTTTTTTTCCTGGAAAAGTGTGTTCTTAGGCCTACTTTAGAATGCCTTTTATTGCTTTTTGTAGGCATCTTTAGAAAGCGTTTTTCCAAGAAAAGCGCTGCCTTAGGCCTACCTGTATGCATCTTTCACCTTTTCAAAAATTTGATCACCTCTCAATCCAGGCGGAGCTCTACATTGTTCGTTATCTCCGTTGAACGCTTTTCTTCATCCACGATATTGATGTTTAGAATTTAAGAATCTACGATGATCGAGAAAGACATTCTTCTAACAAGCTTTCAATCGCATTGTATCGGTTCCATCTTCAAATACAGGACACGCTTTTTCACCTTTAATGCTATACCCGGATAGATTTTCGTATGCTGGAAAATCATTAATTGTTCCAAACAACATCGCCCTCAAGTTGAAACTTTCTTTCCTATACCCATCATAAACCTCCACACCGTTCTCCCACAAAATCTTTAAATCTTCGATTAAAGGTTCCAAGTATACATCTATGTCATTCCCTGGTTGTTTAGGCCCAGAAATTAACATAGATAACATAATCATGTACTTACGCTTCATACGTAGCCACGAAGATAGGTTATAAATCATAAGAATCACAAGCCATGTGCTATACGAGATACTTTGAATACCGTGTGGGTTCATTCCATCAGTAGACAATGCCAAGCGAAGGTTTCCTGCTTCTTTTCCAAATTCAGGATAATCATTATCAATTTTCATCCACTGTGGTGAATCTTCCGGATGTCGAAACTTTCCATCAATAATTCTTTCATTTGCATGCCAAGTCAAGTGTCTTGAATCGGTTTCACTACGACACATGCGTCTAAATATCGTAATTATAGGAAAATACCATAAGACTTTTATCGGAGACAACTTTTTCTTCTATCGAGGGGCACCACATTTAGGACACTCATGTAACAATGCATACTCGTTTCGAAACAAAACACAATCTTTTGGGCAGGCAAGTATCTTATCATAGCTCATTCCAATAGAGTACACCATCTTTTTGGCCTCATACGTTCGATTGGGAAGAACATTGTCCTCTGGTAGCATATCTTTCATAAGGGCTAATAACTCTGTGAAACTTTTATCAGACCATCCATTTCCCGCCTTTAAGTAGTACAACTTTAATACCGCAGACAATCTTGTGAATTTTGTATAACCCTTATACAACGGTTTCTCTGCATTGCTTACCAACCTCTCGAACATTTTGGGACAATCATTAAGATCTTCTTCAAGCGCTTCTGCAATCTCTTCGACTCAATTATAATCGTATATATATATATATGTAATTGTTGTTTGAAGCATAGGTTGTATTATCCCCCGATTCAACATTCCCGTTACTTTTCTCACCATGCATATTCCAACATGTATAACTTCTATGAATTCTATACTATATTAAATGTGATGCCAACTGAACCGCGTCAACCCGACTCCCATAACAACAACCCAAACAAGGACATGTCATTCGACTGGGGTCTTTGGCGTGCACAACAGCAAACTTAACGAATTCCAATACCCCATTCTCGTAATCTTTCGACAATCGATTGGAATACAACCATGTCTTATCCATGGTTTTACTAATTAAGCTAAACAAAAACAACTAATTAGGGCATAAAACGGTATAGTGTGTTTCTGTCAAAACACAAAGTATACACGGAATGGATCCGGAGCAAGAAAATGTAACATATTCACGCAATTTTAGACAAATTCATCACAATACCAGTAATTTGAGGAAGAAATTTAAATTTTGGATGAATAGTACTTGGATTCTGGTGGAGTCCAAGGTAGTGATGAATAATACTTGCATTCTGGTTGTTCAACTCATATGACGGGTAGAAAGGATAGGTTTGTGAAGATGAATCAAGCCACGAAGAATAAAGTAAGATTCGCAGATGACACCACTTTGGCGATGGACGGTGTGGGTGATGTTTTGACCGTGAAGAGGGATGAGAGAAATTCCTTGATCAAAGATGTGTTGTACATTCCTGGAATTAAGTATAATCTCTTGAGCATTGATCAACTGCTTGAGAATAATTACACAATTAGCATGGAAAACAAGATTTTGCGCATTTTTTTACCGAAACTGAGTCTTAATCCTTAGAGCACCCATGGTTGTAAATCGTACTTTCAAAATAGAGTTGAAGGTAATGGATCACAAGTGTCTTGCTACAGCTCAAGTCGTGATGAGTGATTGTGGTACTACCATCTTGGACACCTTAATTTTAGAGGCCTTGACGCGTTGCAAAGGCATGATATGGTGATCGGACTGCCGAAGATAAATCTTCCATCTGAGATGTGTGAAGAATGTGTGCAATGGAAGAAACATAAGAAAACTTTCAACAAGGATGTAGGTCATAGGACAAGAAACATCTTAAGGTGGTGTATTTCAATGTGTGTGGTCCAATGCAAGTCAACTCATATTGAGGAAATAAGTACTTTCTCACTTTTATTGATGATTTTAGTAGGAAGCTATGGATTTATCTCATAAAGAAGAAGGATGAGGTGTTTGAAGTATTCAAGCAATATAAGTCCATGGCGGAGTGACAAAGTGGTCATAAAGTGAAAATTCTCAAAACAGATGGTGGGGGTGAAACACCTCAAATGAGTTTGGGAATTATTGCGATCATGAGGGTATAGTGCGTGAAGTTGTTCCACCTTATACGCTTAAACAAAATAGTATTTTCGAAAGAAGAAATCATTCAATTATGAATATGGTTCATATCATGTTGAAAGGGAAGAACTTTCCTAAAGAACTATGGGGTGAAGCGGTTTCTATAGCAGCCTATTTGTTGAATAGGTTGATCGCGATTTTATCGTCTATTAATCGGGAGACTGCAAGTGCACAGTCCTATCGCGTAGTTTTAAAAAGATATCGAACCCACAGAGACTATAAATCGATCTATTGTTATCCTAAGTTACGGTATACAGCTAAGGCGAATAATTCTTTTTAGATTTTGGTTTAAGAAAAAATAGAAATATAAATAAAACAGATATCGGTATGTAACGTAGTGAGCCTAAGCGGATTAAATCGAACCTAAGCATATAAAGATTGTTAACTTAATTGTTATGTAGAAATTATCAGTTTAAAAACCCTCAACTCACACTTTCGTGGTCTTATCTCGGATTATACTCCTAAAGCCCTATGTCTGCTCTCGCTAGCCCATAAGTGTTTAGAAAATATTCTTTGGAAACTTAATAATATCTAATTCGTTTTAAAGCGCTCTCGCTGTATTTAAATCGAATGCCTAACTTTAGCTATCCGGTTAAAACCTCACACTTTCGTGGTCTCGATCCTAACCTATTCTACTTATCTTACTTTCGTAACGAAAAGATTAATTTTAATTACAAAAAGTCATAACCAGAATTTTAAGTTAATTAATATTTTAGCTTAGAAATAATTTAATTCCTACTCTTACTACTATTACTTACCGATACCTAAACGGTTTAGCCGGACATATTTATTAATTTAGACATGCATAAATAATAAGGTTCAATATATTTAAAAATCTCCATAATTAAGTAAATAAATACCAAGCAACAATACTTAAATAAAATAAAACAATTATATTAAGAACCTGAAAATAATAATACTTGAATAATCTTGTTCTTCGAAATAAATGAGCATTCCACCACAAGTCGGTTGGATCTGCTCGGAGACTTCTTGAATCGAAAAGAAAATTGCAACAAGGAAATAAAAAGCACTAGATCTAACGTAAGGTTAGATCAGTGAAAATACACAACAATTTCCGGTGTAGAAATTGTTGTGAGAAAATTATAGAAACTTAAACTAAAATAAAAACTAAGAAAAGAAACTGAAATGAAAAATAAAATAGAAATACAAAACTGAAAAATAAAAATGCGAAAATGGAAGAACGATTGTTCGGGAAGAAATCGCCGACCCTTGCACTGAAGGTTGAACTTGTATTTATAGGCTTCATTTGTAACTTCCCGTTTCCATGTTGTACGAAGGCTAGTGGAGATCATGTGTAAAAACTAACTTCCCGTTTCCATGTTGTACGAAGGCTAGTGGAGATCATGTGTAAAAACTGCCAGAATCATGGGAGAACATGGGACAGACGTCTCCAGTTGAAAAGAAGTGTGAGACGTGGGTCTCACTCATGAAGAACAATCCTGAGACGTGGGTCTCAGTTCAGCAACGTGAAATATAAGCGCGTTACGGTCGTCACAGATCTGTTACGGTCGTCACAAGGCTATTAGCGTGTTACGGTCGTCACAAGGCTGTTACGGTCGTCACACATTGTGGACTGAACTTCTTCTGGGCTTAGTCTTATAATTATTTCTTTCTTCTTAACTCCTCCTTTTTGCTATATCACCCCTTTGCTTCATTTCTTTGGCTTTTTAATCCGATTTTTCCTCAATTTTATTTCTTTGCTTAATTTATCTTTATTTAATACAAATACCTGAAACAAAAGAAATACCAACGTAATACGGAAATAAAACAGAATAATTAAATAAAAATAGTAACATTATCTATGAAAATTACGTCAAATATGTTATATAAATTCGTGTTATCATAGGTGCCCCCTAGTAAGAAGCAGGATAAGGTGACACCGGAAGAGGTATGGTCTGGTCATAAACTGAATTTGACTCATTTGAAAGTTTTTGGTTCGATAACATTTTGGCATATTCCGGGTCAACTTCGAAAGAAGTTGGATGACAAAGGTGAGGTAATGTTACTTGTTTGTTATCATCCTACTGGAGGCTACAAACTGTTTGATGTAAGTAGCAAGAAGACCGTGATTAGTCGAGACATGGTAGTGGATGAGCTGAGGCTATTTGACAGCAGAAAAATGTAGATGACAACAGTAGAAATCGGTTTCTCATTAGAAGGAAACCAATTTCCTTTGCGATTTTTGCATTCTGAAGGCTCTGGAATAAGATTTTTGGAAGCAGAAATCGGTTCCCTTTATTCTGGAAACCGGTTTCTACCAGAAAATGCATAAAATGCAGAAGTACAGCAGGTTCTGGAAATAGTCCTAAATTCGATCGAGTTGAGGATGGTGAATCTAGTAGACGTCCAACAAGACGCAGAGGTCTACGTCAAAGTCTCCAAAATTGTGAATTATTCCATGATAATGAGATCAACAATAATGGTGATCTTATATACTTAGCTCTTATGGCCGCATCCGTGCCGGTGATTACGGAGGAGGCATTAAGCATTTCAAAATGGGTGTGTGCGATGAAATAAGAGCTAGAATCCATTGAGAAAACAGTACTTGGGAGCTGGTTGACTTACCAGAACGAAAAAAGACAATCGGAGTAAAATGGTTCTATAAAGTGGCAAATCCTAAAGGAGAAATTGTCAAGCATAAGGATCGACTATTGGTTAAAGGATTTTTGCAGCGAGAAGGTATAGGCTATGATGAGGTATTTCCTATGGTAGCTAGATTAGAGACGATATGGATGGTTGTTTGTATCTCCAATAGCAAAATTGGCGGATGTATCAAATGAATGTAAAAGCCTCATTTTTTAATGGTCCATTTGAGGAGGAAATCTATGTAGAGCAACCATTGGTTTTATGGTGAAGAATCAAGAGGGGAGAGTCTACAAGTTGAGAAAGACACACTATAGTTTGAAACAAGCACCTAGAGCTTAGAACAAACACATAGATACTTTGCTTATTGAAGTTAGCGTTAAGAAGTGTATATCCGAACATGGTGTTTATGTGAAGGCTGATGCAAGCAAACGTGTGATTATACTTTGCTTATATATGGACGATTTATTGATTATGGGAAGAAATGAGGAGTTTATTTCCAAGTTCAAAGGTGAGCTTATGGAAGAATTTGAGATGAGTGACCTTGGTATCTGTTAAGGATCAATTTGTAGTTATTTTGTACATTATTTTGTGGTCCTTAACAATGTCTTTGTATTTAATTTGTATATTTATTCTAGTATTTTGTTTTAATTAGGTTTTTATTTAGTTTTTGTTTAATATATATTATTTAAGTTACTTTCACTCTTAATTGTAGGAATTTATTAACTAATTCTTCCAAGCTTGGATTCAAGGGCACTTGAAGAGCTTTAGGGATGATTCTTTTGAAGATAATTTTGAAGAGGAAGCATGTACAGGTCGCATGTGCGCATGAGTGCGCCAATACTTAAGCCAACAAGGTCACAAATTCGAAAAAGGACAGCCCATGCTTTCACCTTTTGAGCCACCAACCCATCACTTCACCTGATCTTTTTGGCTGGTAAAGGAAGCAAGAAAACACTCACCATCATTATCTTTTCATCTTTGTAAATCTAGGGTAAGTTTAGGAAGAAAACCATAGCTTTTCCTTCTTGATTTTCTTGATTTTCATCATCACTACTAACAATCTTGAGAGCAAGCAACCATGGAAATGAGTGGCTAAGCTCTTTTTGTGTCAAGATTAGAGGTAGTTGATCTATATAGTATGTATTTCTATTAATCCATTTGTGTATGAACATGGTTGATGATTAATATAGTTGAATATCTTTGTTCTTCATCTTTATGCTTTGAGTTTTGCTTGAAAAGAATATTTCAAAGTGACCTAGGATATTCATCCTCTCATAAACAAATGCTAGGAATAGATTTGTGTGTTAGAGTTTACAAAATATTGAACTTAATGATTATCATGCTAATAGTTGTAGTGAGGAATCATGCAAGGATTAACATGATAACATTCACAATCTTGGTGGAAATCTACAAGATTGAGAGGATATGTATTTGTAGAAATCATCTATTATGTTCATCACTTGATTAAATGAATATGTATGAAACTAGATCAATGAAACTAATCTTGACATGCCTTCTTAACTTGAAAACAATCTCAAACTCTCTCTAATCCAAACTATAACTCTTTTGAAAGAATTAATTTAGTTGTTGTTTGGAAACTCATGGTTCTAGTAGAGTAGATAACAAACCCTTTGGTTACATCATCTTAAAACATACGTTTCTATTGAAAGACTATAACATGCACCAATCCCCGTGGAATCGATAATTAAAAATACTTTGTTCACGGAAAATCCTACAACAAAATGGCGCCGCTGCGGATTGATGTTGTTAGTATAGCAATAGTTGTGTGTTTTAAGACTTTTCTACTAATCTCTTGTTTCTTTTGTGTGGCTAGACTTTTCAGAATTAGTTTATGCGGGAAGTATTCCTCGACCAACCTTTTCGATCCCAAAATTGAAAGGACGGCTAGGAGACTTAATAGTAGTGCTAAAAGAAGAAAAGACAAGCTAGGCAAAGGCAAGAAAGAGGAGAAAGAGGAGAAGCATCTACTTCTTCAACACCACCCGTGTTTGGAGAAGTCACCACTATGGAGGAGAATCAACCACCACCACCACCACCACCATGGGGCCGTGTCAATAGCCCTCGCCATAATGCTCAATTTTCCCGACAAGCAAATGCAAGGGTCATGAAATGAAAACGGGCTTGCTTCAACTTCTATGCAAGTCCATTTCATGGCCACGACCATGAAGACCCTTACACTCACCTTACCAAGTTTTATGAGATCGCGCGGGTGCTCGAAGACCAAGAAGAGCAATATTTCCAAAGGCTTTTCCTCATTCTCTAGTGGGCAAGGCAAAAGATTGGTATCTTGATCAATTGCAAGAGACAATGACTAATTGGAATGTTTTGGAGGAAAAGTTTCTTGAACGCTTTTTCCTCAATCACGCTTCATGGAGGCTAAGACGGCTATCTCGGCATTTTCGCAAGGAGTAAACGAGCCTTTGAATCGGGCATGGAAAGATATAAGTCTATACTAAGGAAGTGTCCCAGCCACGGTTTTGACGAGCTTACACAAATTCATATTTTTCAAATGGTCTCCAACCTCAACACAAATTGTTGTTGGATGCCACGGAGGTTCTTTGATGGCAAAACACCGTATGAAGCAATCCAAATAATTGAGAAGATGGGTAGGAATGATCATCAAACTCAACATGATCAAGGAGGTGTACAAGTGAAAACGGAGTTTTAGAAATTGGTTCGAGTCATGAAGCACTTGTGGCGCAAAACAAATTGTTTGCGAAACAAGTTGAAGAATTGACAAAACAAATGGCTAAACTCCCTCAACAAATCATGGAGTTACAAGGAGCATCAAATAAGCAAGCTCACCAAATAGCTTGTTGTGAATTGTGCAAAGGAGATCATAAACCGCTTTTGTCCTCCGGAGAATGAGGAAGCTAACTATGGCCAACCAAGGCCAAGGGTACCAACAACGAGCTCCTTACCCTTATCAAAATCAAAACCAAGGTTACCAACAAAGGGTAATCAAGGTTATCAAGGAGGGTGGAGGCAAGATAACAATAATCAAGGAAGGCAAAATCCATATCAAACACAAAATCAAAATCAAAATCAAAGTCAACCACAAAACCAAGGTCAACAACAAAACCAACCTCAAAATCAAGTGAGATCTTCCAACATTCAAGACACTCTAGCTCAATTTATGCAAGCTTCTATGGCTAATCAAAAGAGCACGGAGGCCCATCAAGAATTTGAGACACAAGTGGACAACTCGCTAAGCAACTTTCCGAACAAAGTGCTTGACATCATTTTCCCCTACGCAAACAAATCCTAAGGAGCATTGCAAAGCCATAACAACAAGAAGTGGTAGAGTTTGTGATGAGAAAAGGAAAGTAGTTGAAAGAAAGAAAAGTAGTGGAGAAGGATGAAGAAGTAATAGTGGAGGAAGAGGTAGTTGAAAAGATGAAGAGGTTGAAGTCGAAAACATGATAATGTTGATGTGGAGGATGACTTAGTTGAAAATGAGGTGTTAGTTGAAATGAAAAGGAACATGGTGTAGTTGAAAAGGAGAAAGTAGAGGAGAAAAATAAGAAAATGAAAAAGGAAAAGAGAAGGAAGTAACTTATCCATTGAGAAGTTTACCATATCCTCACCTTCCTTCTAAAAGGATGATGCAAAGCACTATGCTAGGTTTATGGATATTTTCAAGCAATTGCAAATAAATATTCCATTTATCAAGCATTAGAGCAATGCCAAAATATGCAAAATTCATGAAGGATATTTTGACAAAAAGAAGAGATACACGGATCAAGAAACCATAATGGTGGATGCGAGTTGTAGTGCAATAATTCAACGCACTATTCAAGAAAGAGAGTGATCCGGGCGTAACTTTGCCCTACTATTGGGGATGTATATGTTGGAAACGGATTGATTGATTTGGGATCAAGTATCAACTTGATTCCATTATCCATTGTGAAGAGATTGGGGGAGATTGAATTAAAGTCTACAAAGATGACATTGCAATTAGCGGACAAGTCTATTACTCGCCCGACGGTGTAGCTTTAGATTTGTTGGTAAAAGTGGACAAATTCATTTTCCGGTTGACTTTGTTGTCATAGACATGGAGGAAGATGTGGAGGCACCTTTAATTCTTGGAAGACCATTCATGAAGACGGCTAGGATGATGATTGATATAGATGATGGCCTAATGAAGGTGAGAGTTCAAGATGAAGAGATTTGCTTTAATCTTTTGAAGCAATGAAGCATCCCATGGATAAGAAAGATTGTTTCAAGATTGACGCATTGAGGAAGCAACACAAGAGGTGAATGATGATGATGATAGTCGAGATATTGAGGAGTGTTTGGAAGGAATGGATATTTCAAAGGAAATGCACCTTGGGAGGAAGAAGAGGAAAGTTTGAAAAGGATCTAAAAGATGACGACCAAAAACTTGAGTTGAAAGAGCTACCGTCTCATTTAAAGTATGTGTTTTGAGGAGGGAGGTAAAAGCCCGTAATCATTAGCAATACATTGTCGGAGAATGAGGAGGAAAGCTTAATTGAAGTTTTGAAATCGAACAAAATGCGATTGGTTGGGTCTTAGCCGATTTGAAAGGCATAAGCCCGCCTATTGTATGCACAACATTATGATGGAGGACAGTACAAACCGGTAGCCCAACCTCAACGCGATTGAATCCGTGATGAAGGAGGTAGTTCGCAGAAGTAGTGAAGATGCTTGAAGCGGGATGATTTACCCGATTTCGGATAGTACGGGTGAGCCGGTTCATGTGGTTCCTAAGAAAGGAGGCTTGACGGTTGTATCTAATGATAAGGATGAGCTAGTGCAAACAAGAAAAGTGACGGGTGGAGAATGTGTATTGATTACCGAGGCTTAACAAAGCGACGAGAAAAGATCATTTTCCTCTTCCGCTCATGGACCAAATGTTAGAAAGGCTTCATGGACAACAATACTATTGTTTCTTGGATGGTTATTCGGATATAATCAAATATCGGTGAATCCGGAGATCATGAGAAAACGGCTTCACATGTCCGCTTGAATTTTCGCAGATAGGGTGATGCCTTCGGCTTATGCAATGCGCAACATTCCAAAGGTGCATGCAAGCTATATTCACGATTTGATTGAAAATACAATTGAAGTTTTTATGGATGACTTTTCTGCTTTTGGAGCTTCATTTGATTTATGCTTGAAAATTTGGACACCGCTTGAAGAGGTGTGTGCAAACCAACTTGGTCTTGAATTGGGAAAATGGAACTTTATGGTGACCGAGGGATTGTCCTTGGCCACAAGATATCTTCCGAGGAATTGAGGTTGACAAAGCAAAATTGATGTTATCAAGACGCCCCCACCTACCAATGTCAAAGGCATTCGAGCTTTTGGGTCATGCGAGATTCTATCAAGATTCATCAAGGACTTCTCCAAAATAGCCAAACCTTTGAGCAACTTGCTCAACAAAGATAAGTCTTTCTTGTTTGATAATGATTGTTTGTTAGCTTTTGAAAAATTAAAGGAGAATTTGATAAATGCACCCATAATCACTGCGCCTAATTGGAAATTTGATTTTGAACTAATGTGTGACGCTAGTGATTATGCGGTAGGAGTCAGATAGGCCAAAGGAAGAACAAAATCTTCCATGTTATACATTATGCGAGCAAAGTTTTGAATGATGCTCAAATAAATTATGCAACAACTGAAAAAGAGTTGCTCGCAATTGTATATGCATTGGAAAAGTTTCGTCCTTACCTAATTGGTTCCAAGGTTGTAGTTTTCACGGATCATTCGGCGATAAAATATCTGCTTACCAAACCGGACTCTAAACAAAGGCTAATTCGATGGATTCTTCTTTTGCAAGAATTTGATTTAGAGGTCCGTGATAAAAAAGGTTTGGAAAATTTGGTAGCGGATCATTTGTCTCACTTAGTGAACGTAAAAATTACGGACAAGGAAACAGAGGTGAAGGAGGAATTCCCGGATGAGAAGTTATTTGCAATCCAAGAGCGACCGTGGTTTGCCGACATGGCAAATTACAAGGCTGCGAGATTAATTCTGGAAGATTTGACTTGGAATGAGAAAAGGAAATTTTTAGCCGATCGAAGTATTATGTGGGATGAACCTTACATTTTAGGTTGAGTAGTGATGGATTGCTAAGAAGTGTGTGATGATGAAGAGGCCAAAACATTCTTTGGCATTGTCACAATTCCCTTGTGGGGCCACTATAATGGAATGCGGACGCCACCAAAGTCCTACAATCGGATTTTATTGGCCTTCGCTATTCAAAGATGCGTATGCTCACGCTAAGTCATGTGACAAATGTCAAAGAAGTGGCGGATAGGAAAAGAGATGAAATGCCGTTGAACAATATGTTGGAAGTGGAGGTATTTGATTGTTGGGGATTGATTTTGTCGGTCCTTTTCCATCTTCGCTTTCAAATGAATATATTCTTGTCGCTGTGGATTACGTGTCAAAGTGGATAGAGGCCATTGCTTCGCCTAAGGCCGACGCCAAAGTATCAAATTTTTAAAAGAAACATTTTTCTCGCTTTGGTGTGCCTAGGGTGCTCATTAGTGATGGTGGGTCGCGACTTTTGCAATGCATTGTTACAAAACTTTTGAAACAATTTGGTGTAAAACATAAGGTGACGACCCCTATCACCCTCAAGCAAATGGCCAAGCCGAGGTGTCTAATAGAGAAATCAAAAGATTTTGGAAAAACTGCTTGGGTTCTCGAAAAGATTGGTCACAAAATTAGATGAAGCTTTGTGGGCGATCGAACCGCCTATAAAGCTCCTATTGACTAACCCGCTTCAGTTGTGTATGGCAAAACTTGTCACCTCCGGTAGAGATGGAGCACAAAGCATTGTGGGCCCTCCGATTCTTGAATTTTGATCCATCCTTGGCGGGTGAAAAGCGAAAATTACAACTCGCTCAATTGGAAGAAATGCGCGAGGAGCATACCATTCAAACCGGAGGTACAAAGCAAAAGTTAAGATTTCTCATGATAAGAAGATAAAGATCAAGGAATTAAGGCCGGACAAAAGGTTCTCTTGTTCAATTCCGGATGAGGCTTTTCCGGAAAACTCAAAACAAAGTGGTCCGTCCGCTTTTAATCAAAGAAGTCAAAGAGTATGGTGCAATTGTCTTGCAAGATCTTGCACGAACAAAAGAATGGACGGTGAATGGGCAGCGGTTGAAACGGTACGCTACGGAGAGGTGAGCCGCAACATAGCCGAATCCTTCTTTGATGATCAATGATCATTATGAACCGCCGAGCTCACCGACGTTAAACAAAGCGCTTGTTGGGAGGCACCCCAACATTGTAAGTATTCTTCCTTAAACTCATTTACACTTGCCCGCATTAATTTTGTTGCTTTCTTAAAATTTCAAAGCAGAAGGCCACAAGACTTTGACCCATCCGGAAACTCGCCAAAGATAGTCATCGGTCGGGATTTTAAAAAAAAATTGAAAAATCGATTTTGGAGGCCCATTCGTGGCACGAGATATTTAAATAAGGGTTAGGGTTATTTTCAACCCTTTTCACTCTTTTCTTCACCATTCCTCACTCTATAAAAATCCTAAAACCCCAACCAAATCTCTCAATTTTTGCGAATTTCAATCAATCAATCAACCAAGGCTTCCTAGTAAGTATTCTATGTTTTCCTTTCTCAATTTCTTATACATTGCATGTTTAGGTTAGATTTTGAAAACCTAGGGTTAGGAATTTTCGAATTTCTCTTAGAATTAGGATGTTTTTGTGTTAGAGAAGTAATAGGATGTTATTTTCGCTGCCCTAGGAAGTGTTTTGTGGAGAAAATTCGTTTTGCGTAAGAATTTTTAAATCGCAGAGCGCCAACATGTCATCGCTTGTAATTTTGAAAAATTCTTCTGCTGTGTTTTAGTGTTTCCATTAGTTGTAATGCTTTGGTTGGTTGGTTTGCTTTCGCTTGCATGATTCATTGCTAATGGACACCTCGGTGTCACTTTTCCGTTGATTTTGTGTTGAAAATTTCGATGGCACCTAAGCGACAAAGAGTTTCCTCTCCTGGGCCCTCTCGGCCCGCGCTCGATCTCGTTCGATTGAGCTGCTCGGAGGCTCGCTACAAAGAGCTCGAGGAGCGAAACATCGATCGAGCGCACCATCGCCTCCGTGAGCAAGGGCACTACCACACGCCTCATGTCATCCTTGATAACTACGGGTTGGAAGTTCTTTGTAATCCGCACTAAGGTGAACGTGGAGCTTGTTCGCGAGTTCTATGCTAATGCTATCCCGCCGAGGGATGTGAGTTTAGGTTTGCTTCGTTGTTCGAGGCAAATCCGCTTTTCTCTCGCACAATCAACAGCTCGGGCATCAACTAGACAGCCCGGAGGACCAACTAGATGTCTACCATGAGCACTGCTCGTGGTAATTGGGATTACGACATCGAGGAATAAGCTCGCTTGTCCGGGCATTCTTATGAGTTGAATCGGTGGTCAACCTTTGAAATTCAACAGGCCCCGAAAACAAGTGCTCGTTATGATGTGTGTGGCTCGCATAACTGAAACCTAGGAGCCACACCTCTTCGATACCCATGGAGACGCAGTTTGATTGCTTACATGCTCGATGAGGAGCAAATTGATTTTGGCCGTCGATCGCGAATGAGTCAAGAGGGTTACACTTAGTTATACCTCCAAGGGGAGCGATAAAATGTGCTCTCACATATCCCGGGTTGATTATGGGTTTGCTTAAGAGGCGAAGGTGGCCTTTCCGCAGAGGACACCTAACCATTGATGGAGTTGTTGATGATCACTACCGTGATCGATTTTGTAGGTCCTTGATAATACCGCTGCCCGCCGTACTGGGCCAGCCGCTTCCTCGTGCAAGTCCATCGGAAGAATGGAACAGGCAGATGCATCTCGCTCATCAGAGAGCATTTTTGTTTATGCATGAGAGCATGGAGCACCTTGCTCTGCAGATTAGAGAGCCCGGTGTGAACCATTTCACTCGCACGGGTGAGCAGCTCCGTGCATATGCTGGTTGGTCCGGGGTCGGGCCAAATGCTGAGGAGGAGGTGGGAGATGAGGATGTTGGTGAAGAGAGTCCTGGTTCTGGTTCCGGTTCTGACTCGGGGTCTGTTGGAGATTCGATTCTTGAGGCCTCTGACTAATGATTTCTCTTATTTTCCTGTTTTTATTTTACTTTCAACATTCTAGTTCTAGATTTTACTTTTGCATTTTAGTTTTAAACTCTGGATTTTGTTGGTTGCCATCCAATTTTGGGGGATTGGCTTGTAATTCCAATTAATATTTTGTAGGCATGGAGCCTAAATACTTATTTTTAAGTTTTAAACACCATTTTGGGGTGTCTTTTCACTTTAAGTTTAGTTTCTTTTATTTTGTTCTATTTTATTTTATTTTTAGATTATAGTATTTAGTTTGAATTTACTTCTTGTGGTTTGTCCGGATTGTTCAAATGGTTCTTCAAAGCTAGTAAGCGTGTTTCACCAAAGTGATGGTGATGATAAAATTCTCGATTCATTCCACGAAGAAGGTACACATTTAATCGTTTTGTAGAAACATAACATGTCTATGAAATTTATTCTTTATGCAAGATACTTTGGCATGTACAAAAAAAAAATTTGTGCTCACATTCGAATCATTAGGACATAAACCATATATGTGAGAAGCTTCCACTTTTTACCAAATATTGAGTGTCTAATAGTTGTGTTAACTCGTGTGATTCATGCTTAATCTTTACTTGTTTGTGATAACTTGGAAACTAAGAAATGATCAAGGCAATTTTTTTTGTGCATTATGAGGAAAACCACCAATTCTAAAAAGGGCTTCAATTACCCGTGAGAGAGTGAATCCTTGTGAACCCTTTTGAGCTTAAATAGTATTTGTAGGATGAATGTATCAAATCAACTAATTGTTAAGTAGGCCACTTAATAGTTGTTGATGATCTTTGAAAAATTCAATGATCATTCATTCTGTAAATTTTCTTGTTTGTGAATACCAACCCTTTTGTTAATTAGCCCTTGAAGAGCATGTCTTGAATAAATAATAAAAAAAGAAGAAGGGGGATTGATATAAATAAAGTTGGGGAGGTGGATCAAAAAGAACTTAGAAGTGATGGCACAATGATCCTATAGAATCAAAAAGAATAGAGAAAAAGAAAAATACAAAAGAAGAAAGAAATTTGTTTATAAAAAGAGAACAAACGAAAAAAAAAAGAGAGAGGATCATTGTGTGGAAAGAAAAGAGGTTGTGAATAATGAGATGGGAATTAGTTGTGAAATGCTCTTCATATCCTTTTACCCGATTCGTTTCAATGGTTTTGTACTTAAATATCCCTTGTTTCTAACCTAAGCCAAGTTACAACCTTGAAAGTCCTTAGTGATCTTCGTTTCCGTTTTATCATTTAACTTGTTTCGATGAATGCATGAATTATTCTGGATGTGCATAATTATTAGTGAGAGTGTTTGGTCCTTGGTGAATTTGCATTTTGTTCTTCATGAACTTTGAAGAAACGATTAGGTGATTCAAGTGTGAACATATCTTTTATTTTGTTATATGTTTTGATATATTGTGTTTAGAACTTAATTCATGGCCATGTTGTGTTTAGAAGAAGCGATTGATGTGTGCTTTTGCCTGGTATGTCGAGTTTGAACCATTACTCTTGTGTGAGTTTGCATGCTTGCATTTTGTTCTTTCTAGCTTTGTAAGATTACTGACTTTTGTTTGGGAACAAACAAAGAAGTAAGTGATCGCAGGACTTTATCGTCTATGAATCGGGAGACCGCAAGTGCACATTCCTATCGCGTAGTTTTAAAAAGATATCGAACCCACAGAGACTATAAATCGATCTATTGTTATCCTAAGTTACGGTATACAGCTAAGGCGAATAATTCTTTTAGATTTTGGTTTAAGGAAAAATAGAAATATAAATAAACGGATATCGGTACGTAACGTAGTGAACCTAAGCGGATTAAATCGAACCTAAGCGTATAAAGATGGTTAACTTAATTTATCTGTAGAATTAATCAGTTTAAAAACCCTCAACTCACACTTTCGTGGTCTTATCTCGGATTACATGTCTAAAGCCCTATACCTGCTTTCGCTAGCCTATAAGTGTTTAGAACATACTTTTTGGAAACTTAGTTAATTCTAATTTGTTTTAAAGCGCTTTCACTGTATTTAAATCAAATGTCTAACTTTAGCTATCCGGTTAAAACCTCACACTTTCGTGGTCTCGATCCTAACCTATTCTACTTAACTTACTTTCAGAATAAAAGATGAATTTTAATTATAAAAGTCATAACCGAAATTATGTTAATTAATATCTTAGCTTAGAAACAATTTAATTCCTACTTTTACTACTATTACTTACCGATACCTAAACGATTTAGCCGGACATATTTATTAATTCGGATTTGCCTAAATAATAAGGTTCAATATATTTAAATATTCCCATAATTAAATAAATAAATATCAAGCAACAATATTTAAAACAAAATAAAATAATTATATTAAGAACCTGGAAATAATAATACTTGAATAATCTTGTTCTTCACTTGAATCGAAAAGAAAATTGCAACAAGGAAATAAAAAGCACTAGATCTAACGTAAGGTTAGATCGTTGAAATACACAACAATTTCTGTAGAAATTGTTGTGAGAAAATTACAGAAACTTAAACTGGAAATAAAAACTAAAGAAAGAAACTGAAATAGAAAAATAAAATAAAAGTATAAAACTGAAATACAAAACTGAAATAAAAATGCAAAAATGGAAGAACGATTGTTCGGGAAGAAATCGTCGACCCTTGCACTGAATGCTTGAAGCTGTATTTATAGGCTTCATTTGTAACTTCCCTTTTCCAATTTCACACGAAGAGTTAGTGGAGATCATGTGCATAACTGCCAGAAAGTGGGAGAACATGGGAGAGAAAGAAGGAAGTGGGAGAAGTGGGTTGAACGTGGCATGAGTGGGTGGTTGAGAAGTTTTGTCAAGCTTTTCCACGCTCGCACTTGTTCAGAATCGATATTAGGCGCATTACGGTCGCACAAGTGCGTTACGAGCAGGTTTCATGTTTTCCGTGTTACGGTCGTGGCCATGGTGTTACGGTCGCCACGCGCTTCATGGATGTCTTACGGTCGTGGCGGATGGTCGACGACCACCGCATTAGTGGTGAACTTCTACTGGCTTTTGGGCTTTGCTCTTTGGCTTGTATAATTGTTTTCCTTCTTTACCCATCCTTTTACTATTGTTACCCCTTTGCTTCATTTCTTTATCTTTTTAATCCGATTTTCCCTCGATTTTATTCCTTTGCTCAATTAATCTTTATTTAATGCAATTTCCTGAAACGAAAGAAATACCAACATAATGCGGAAATAAAATAGAATAATTAAATAAAAATAGTAATATTATCTATAAAAATTACGTCAAATATGTTATATAAATTCGTGTTATCAAACTCCCCTATACTTAAACCTTTGCTTGTCCTCAAGCAAAAATTAGAAATTAAAAATCAAGCAAGGATAACTCAAACGCAAATATAAAACACAATTCAATTCGTATTTGATTGCTATTCACTTCTTTGTTGGATAACTCAAGTTTAGACTTCGACATTAAAATTACCGTAATAACACTAGATAACCTTATTTATGTAGACCAAATTAAGTCATGAATTATAACTCGACTTAACACTTTCGTTTTGTTTCACCCGTTTTCATTCTTGCGCAATCACATTAAGCCCTTTACCTTACGCGCACATAGTGGAGTAACCGGTTAGTGACTTTGATCTTTATAATCTAGCTAGGAGTTCTGGTACTTATATTTGGTACTCCTTTATCCAATTACAAATTGTGGGGGATCGGACCGTCGTCCGCCCTACCAAGTTCAGCACCAGAAACCACTGAACCAATTCATAATAGTTGTTTGCATAAATATTTTATAGTTTCCGCAACTGTTGAATTAAATGATCTGGTAAGGACCATCTAACTTAATAAGTGCATCTTCTAATAAAAATTTTCCTTAAAACTCTTGATCAAACACTTATATTCATCGATTCTCCACGTAGTTTGTCGTTCAAGGCGGTGCCGACTGCTTTTATAAACTACTCGGGATTACTTTAAAACTAAGTCTTAAGGTGTTGGTATAATAAGTACTTAAACCAATCTAACGCGTTGGGGTTCTGAAGAGTTATGACGATAATAATTTTGTTTTAGTCGCGCTTGAGTTCTTAATTATAAAAATAAGCAACCTTAATACTAGTTGAGTATGTTAATATAACGTTTGAATTTTTTCGTTATGGCTCAAGAAAATGGAGGAATTCGAATAAGCACGAGAATTAAACATAAAAGAGTAAAATTACATAAACATGTATTTTATTAAATGGAAATTTTGCAATACATAGAAAAAGGAAACTAAAAGGGAAAAACCAAATAGAGCAAAGAAAATAAAACGAACTAAGAAATGTTCTGACTCCCCTAAACTTAAAATAAGCATTGTCCTCAATGCGATAGAACCAGGAGAAATCAGAAAGGAGAAGGGTGTAGGAAGCTGAGGCGACCATCCTGCGGCATGCATGGCAACGAATCTTCAAGGCATGCGTAGCACGAATAATATAACATGCAGGGAATCTTAAGGCATGAGGTGACCGTTGGGCAAGGCGAGACATGCATTGAGGGAACACGAGATAGGAATATTTCGATCACATGCAAACTTACTATATACTTTATATATATATATATATATATATATATATATATATATATATATATATATATATATTATAGATAATATAGAATTTTGATTAGTAGGATATATATATATAATACTAGTATATAGTGCCTTATAATACTATAAATATTGGGAAGTATTAATTCGGTATATTAATAGGAGACGGAAAAAATACGATAATTAAAATACTCAATTATAACTATAAATATTAACGTGAATTATTTAACTGAGTATAATTATCGGTATTACGGGGAAGTAGTTCAAACGCATCAGAAGAAAGGGTGCAATAGATAACCGACTAAAAATTTAAAATTTAACATAAAATAGAAAAATTGAAAATACGAAAAAGAAAATTTAAAATTTGAATGACTACTCGTTGATTTTCCATCGCCACTTATCAAGCCATCTCACATATCCCTCACCTTTTCTTTTCTTACGCTTGTAGGGTGGCTCGATCTATCATAAGTATAAGTTTTTCAATTTGGGCTTAGTGATTTCATCCATCGCCTCATAAGTTAACCTTACCCTATTGACAATAATTATATCCTTAATTTTATGGTCCTCTAATTTTCGCTTTGTAGGCAAGACTTCAAATAATGTTGAATTAATGTGGATATTATTTAATCCAACATACGCTTTAAATTTGGGGTCTAGCGGAGTTCCATAAAATATTTCGGGTCGAGGGATATAGTGATGTGGGATTACAATTTGCCTTCCTCTACCTCTTTACAACCTCCTTCTCGAAGTGTTGGTGCATCTGTCTCAATCTCCACTATTTTCTCGTCAGAACTTTCCTCGGTCGCAATATCACTCTCCTCAAACTCATCATCACTCTCTAGATTTTCAAATAGTTTTTCTATAATGGTTGTTTCAATATCCACATTCTCTTTGGGTAAAGGTCCCAGAAGGTTTTGTCCGAGTTGGGAGATTTGAGTTTCTAAACCAATGTTGTGAGTCGCGAGGGAATCAACCATAATGGTTAGTTGGCTAAGGGTTTCATTATTTTGAAGGCTTTGTTTTCTTACTTCTTCATTTTGGATAGTTTGTGTCTCTACAAAATGCTCAATCATAGACTCTAACCTAGAGTTAGTTATCATCTCATCTGAATCCTCTATTGGTGTTTCAAAGTTAAAATCTTGCGATTCTTCAGAGTCTTGGAAGTAAGTTAAAGTCTCTTTTTGCGTTTCCCCGAAGCGTTCTATCATCCTAGATGTTTCATTAAAATTTTCCATCAATATTTCGATATCGGATTTATATGGTTCTGGTGATTCTTCAAAATATTGGGTTTGATGATTGTAGAGAAAATTGGGTTGAGGAAAAGTTTGGTTGAAATTATAAGTTTCTTGTGGTTCCTCAAAATGTGGGGATTGGTAGTTTTGGAGGTAATTTGGGTAAGAGTAGGTTTGTGAAGCATTGAAATCTTCCATTAGTATTTCAAGGTTGGATCTATGGGATTCTTGTGGTTCCTCAAAATACTGATAATGGGCGTAGGAAAAATTTGGGCTATACATAGTAAATAAAATAAAAATGCCTTAGTCTATACGGTGTAACACCAGAGTTACAATATCGACTTAAATAGTCCCCGGCAACGGCGCCAAAAACTTGATCGCAGGACTTTATCGTCTATGAATCGGGAGACCGCAAGTGCACAGTCCTATCGCGTAGTTTTAAAAAGATATCGAACCCACAGAGACTATAAATCGATCTATTGTTATCCTAAGTTACGGTATACTACTAAGGCGAATAATTTTTAGATTTTGGTTTAAGGAAAAATAGAAATATAAATAAACGGATATCGGACGTAACGTAGTGAACCTAAGCGGATTAAATCGAACCTAAGCGTATAAAGATGGTTAACTTAATTTATCCGTAGAATTAATCGCTTTAAAACCCTCAACTCACACTTTCGTGGTCTTATCTCGGATTACATGTCTAAAGCCCTATACCGCTTTCGCTAGCCTATAAGTGTTTAGAACATACTTTTGGAAACTTAGTTAATTCTAATTTGTTTTAAAGCGCTTTCACCGTATTTAAATCAAATGTCTAACTTTAGCTATCCGTTAAAACCTCACACTTTCGTGGTCTCGATCCTAACCTATTCTACTTAACTTACTTTCAGAATTAAAAGATGAATTTTAATTATAAAAGTCATAACCGTAAATTATGTTAATTAATATCTTAGCTTAGAAACAATTTAATTCCTACTTTTACTACTATTACTTACCGATACCTAAACGATTTAGCGGACATATTTATTAATTCGGATTTGCCTAAATAATAAGGTTCAATATATTTAAATATTCCCATAATTAAATAAATAAATATCAAGCAACAATATTTAAAACAAAATAAAATAATTATATTAAGAACCTGGAAATAATAATACTTGAATAATCTTGTTCTTCACTTGAATCGAAAAGAAAATTGCAACAAGGAAATAAAGCACTAGATCTAACGTAAGGTTAGATCAGTGAATACACAACAATTTCTGGTGTAGAAATTGTTGTGAGAAAATTACAGAAACTTAAACTGGAAATAAAAACTAAAGAAAGAAACTGAAATAGAAAAATAAAATAAAAGTATAAAACTGAAATACAAAACTGAAATAAAAATGCAAAAATGGAAGAACGATTGTTCGGGAAGAAATCGCCGACCTTGTAATCAATGCTTGAAGTCGTATTTATAGGCTTCATTTGTAACTTCCCTTTTCCAATTTCACACGAAGAGTTAGTGGAGATCATGTGCATAACTGCCAGAAAGTGGGAGAACATGGGAGAGAAAGAAGGAAGTGGGAGAAGTGGGTTGAACGTGGCATGAGTGGGTGGTTGAGAAGTTTCTCTGCTGAAGCTTTTCCACGTTCTGCACTTGTTCAGAATCGATATTAGGCGATTACGGTCGTCACAAGTGCATTACGAGCAGGTTTCATGTTTTCCGTGTTACGGTCGTGGCCATGGTGTTACGGTCACGCGCTTCATGGATGTCTTACGGTCGTGGGATGGTCGACGACCGTCACACTAGTGGATGAACTTCATTGGCCTTTTTGGGCTTTGCTCTTTTGGCTTGTATAATTGTTTTCTCCTTCTTTTACCCATCCTTTTACTATTGTTACCCCTTTGCTTCATTTCTTTATCTTTTTAATCCGATTTTCCCTCGATTTTATTCCTTTGCTCAATTAATCTTTATTTAATGCAAATTCCTGAAACAAAAGAAATACCAACATAATACGGAAATAAAATAGAATAATTAAATAAAAATAGTAATATTATCTATGAAAATTACGTCAAATATGTTATATAAATTCGTGTTATCAGTAAGTTGGGGAGAGTTGTTAAGGATCAATTTGTAGTTATTTTGTACATTATTTTGTGGTCCTTAACAATGTCTTTGTATTTAATTTGTATATTTATTCTAGTATTTTGTTTTAATTAGGTTTTTATTTAGTTTTTGTTTAATATATATTATTTAACTTACTTTCACTCTTAATTGTAGGAATTTATTAACTAATTCTCCCAAGCTTGGATTCAAGGGCACTTGAAGAGCTTTAGGATGATTCTTTTGAAGATAATTTTGGAAGAGGAAGCATGTTACAGTCATTACATGAGATGAGCCACAAGGTCATGAAATTCGTAAAAAGGACAGCCCATGCTTTCACCTTTGAGCCACCAACCCATCACTTCACCTGGTCTTTTTTGGTAAAGGAAGCAAGAAAACACTCACCATCATTATCTTTTCATCTTTGTAAATCTAGGGTAAGTTTAGGAAGAAAACCATAGCTTTTCCTTCTTGATTTTCTTGATTTTCATCATCACTACTAACAATCTTGAGAGCAAGCAACCGTGGAAATGAGTGGCTAAGCTCTTTTTGTGTCAAGATTAGAGGTAGTTGATCTATATAGTATGTATTTCTATTAATCCATTTGTGTATGAACATGGTTGATGATTAATATAGTTGAATATCTTTGTTCTTCATCTTTATGCTTTGAGTTTTGCTTGAAAAGAATATTTCAAAGTGACCTAGGATATTCATCCTCTCATAAACAAATGCTAGGAATAGATTTGTGTGTTAGAGTTTACAAAATATTGAACTTAATGATTATCATGCTAATAGTTGTAGTGAGGAATCATGCAAGGATTAACATGATAACATTCACAATCTTGGTGGGAAATCTACAAGATTGAGAGGATATGTATTTGTAGAAATCATCTATTATGTTCATCACTTGATTAAATGAATATGTATGAAACTAGATCAATGAAACTAATCTTGACATGCCTTCTTAACTTGAAAACAATCTCAAACTCTCTCTAATCCAAACTATAACTCTCTTTGAAAGAATTAATTTAGTTGTTGTTTGGAAACTCATGGTTCTAGTAGAGTAGATAACAAACCCTTTGGTTACATCATCTTAAAACATACTTTTCTATTGAAAGACTATAACATGCACCAATCCCTGTGGAATCGATAATTAAAAATACTTTGTTCACGGAAAAATCCTACAACAGTATCATGACATACTTCCTTCGCATAGAGTTCCACAAGTCAAAATTGGGACGATTCATGCATCAAAGAAAGTATGCCCTTGAGATATTGAAGAGGTGTGATATGTAGTATTGTAATGTTGCCACTTCACCAATGGAACCAAGGTTGTAGTTGTCTGTTGCTGCGTTATAGCGACAAGCAAAAAGTAAAGTATTTATTTTTACCGGGTGATATATACAGGTTAGGTTATATCGTATCGTGTCCACAGAGATTGGTTATTAATTCGTCGTTCGAAAATTCTACCGTTATTGAGTTTGAGATTAAAAGAGTTGAAAATAAAAGACAAAAAGTAAATGAACAAAAACTATAAAGGATAGACAGCTTGTCCGGAACGAATGCACACTACCTGTCACAGACTTAAATCTACCACCCATGTCATACTCGGCCTACGATACTCGTCCGTATCATCACATACCTCTCACAACCTAAACTATTTCTAACTCAAATTGAGAATCCTCCCGAATCATCTCAATATCCATTTCTGGCCTATCTCAACAGCACAGAAGCCAACTGCGTCACCTCCAAACCCATCTCTAGCTTACTTCACCAACGCAGAGGCATTAAGTTCAGATACTCTATAGTGAATGTCAGCTCTAAACCCATTTCAAGCATTCAAAAGCTAACAGATAATCATCCTAGGTAAGAATCTAAGCAATCTATGTCTAGTAAAGCTCAAATCCCTAACATAGAGTAAAAACCCAAGACAATCACCAACACAGATTCATAAAGTAAACTTTATACAACGCCAAGGGCGACAAATATACATGAGTTAGAGTAGATATACATACAAAAACCAACAAAATAGATTACAAAGAGATGAAATGAAGAGGAACCAAACATTTCTTGGTTTGTCAACACAAATCGACGAGGGATTCGACTCCGGATCATCCAAATGCAAGCTCCAATGTTGTTTTCTAAGCTAATCTATCAAAAAAATGATGTTGATGGTGTTGGGACTCAAAAATACCCAAACCATGACCTAAAAATATGCTTTTAGCCCCTTTTAAAGAATTCTGATATCGCAGGGCGCGCTAAGCGCGGTATTCGCGCTAAGCGGGGTATTCGCGCTAAGCGCGATCTGTGATGTTATGAAAAAAATCAGCATCTTGTTTTTGCCATATCTTGAGAACCGTAACTCGGAATTGCGCTCGGTTTGAAGCGTTGGAAAGCTTATTCAATGCTCTATCTAACCATGAATAAATATCAAGCTTTTATGACTTTGAAATATTTGAAAAACGTATTCTTTGCTTTATGTGTCCTCTTTTATTGCTCGAGATCATGCGTTTGAAGCCGTGTCTTCGACACTTTATTACCTAATGCTCCAATTATGAATGAATACCTATAAAAGAGATGAAAACTATCAAATGATACAATATTTATACAAAAAATCAATTATTCTATTATGTACACATTTATACAAAAAGCGGAGGATTTATTCGAAGAATATCAACAAAAGAACTGATAAGTGCCACTAAACATATATACAAAATAACTTAATTTTAGCACTTATCACTGTCCAAGAATGAAGATGAGGGTGATACTGATCCAACTCAATATATAAGGTTGATTGGATTGTTACGTTACTTATACAATACGCGGCCAAATTTGACATTTAGTGTCGGTATTGCTAGTATATTCATGGAGAGACCAAAGGTGTCTCATTTGGAAGCAGTTAAGAGGATCCTTCGCTACATTAAAGGTACTCTTGGTTGCGGAATTTTATTTCCCCTAGTTGATACGGGAAGCATGTGCGATTTACTCGGTTATACGAATTCTAATTGGTGCGGAGATAAAGATGATCGAAAGTCTACGGCTGGTTATGTCTTTATGTTTGGTGGACCTCCAATCTCTTGGTGCTCTAAAAAGGAACTTGTGGTGGAACTCTCTTCTTGTGAGGCCGAGTATATCGTTGCGTCGATGTGTGCATGTCAAGCTATGTGGCTAATGAATCTACTTAGAGAGCTGAACAACATTGATGTAATGTGAAAACTAATGTCATTGTGAATAATCATAATAATTTTCTCCTCAATTACTCTCTCTCTCTCTCTCTCTCTCAATTCACATTTTTCTCTCCAAACTTTATCTTCTCTAATAAATCATTTTCACTATTGATTCACCTTTAACACTTTGTGTATCTTCCAACAAACACGATTAAGAATTTAATCAGATTTCTTGATACCAATTTGTTAGTGCGTGAGACATTTTTATTTGCAGTGATTGATTGACAACAATCCATAATCTTGGAAATACAATCTCTAACGTGTGATTCTTGAAAATACGATCAAGAATTTAATCGGAGTTCTAGATACAAATTTATTAGTGTGTGAGACACGAGAAGCGAAAGAGAGAATAAAGAAAATAATTTTTTATTATAAATTAAATTATACATTGGTGACTATCTCTCAGATGTACAAATAAATTGAATTGTACAAATAATAAACTTGGATTCTAATTATACAACTTGAATTAGTCTAATATTTTAACAATTTTTTTTATAGGAAACCGATTCTTGCATATTTTTATTGCCATTATATACAAGAAATAAGTGAATTTCTAGTATTGTGTACAATTCAATAGGATAAATAGATTTTATTGATGAAAGTTTATTAATATTTAACTGTAAATTTTGTAATTTTTTCTACGTCAGATTTTGAGAAATGAACGTCTTACTTTTTTAACCCTTAGTTCATCTAGTTCCAACTAGGAGTAAGACTTATATAGGCACAAATACAAATCTTTTAGATTTAGGTATAGATTATTCTCCTTGCATGTGGAGGTATAGATTATTTGTCATGCATAGGCAACGTTGCAAAACCTCACCTAGCACGACTTAACTTAGGTCTAAAACCATATAAATTAGAATAGGAAATTGTTAGCGCATGGCAGTCTGATTCGCATATATGGAAAAGTATTGTCCATATGTGGCCGGTGTTTGAAGCAACTGTGAGCTGGATTGTTAAGGATGGTAATACACTAGATTTATGCCACGGTACTTGGATAGAAGAAGGCCTTAGGTTAATGGATTGTGATTTGAAAATTCATGCTCAGTACTTACCCGTAAAGCTAGCCCAGGTCAGTATAACAGTGCATTGGAATTGGAGTCTGCTCATTGATTGGATACCGGGGCAAATTCTAGCAAAAATTGGAGTGATTCTTCCTCTGAACCCTTGTTATGGCAACGACGAGAAGGTGAGTTTGACTAGTGTTAATGGGAGATTTTCAATCTCCAACATGTATCAAGTGCTTAGCAAGGCTAACATTCAGGCAACAGATCCCGATTGGAAGAAGATTTGGCGGATTAAAGTCCCGGAACGGGTTCGAGTGTTTATATGGTTAGTTAAGCATGAAAGAGTGCTCACGAATACAAGGAAGCATCACATGGGTCTTGGCTCAAAATATTGTGAGTATTGTATTGGTTTCTCGGAAACGGTGTTGCATGTAATGCGATACAGTAAGTTGGCATCTCAGTTTTGGAGTAGTGTGCTTTCCAATGCTAAATGTATCAAATTTTTACGTCTAATTTATCGACATGGATCAATAAGAATGTTTGTAGTAGAAGAAAACATGGCTGGCCAGATAATTGGGATAGGTTTTGGGCGACAACTTGTCATATGTTGTGGCTTGGGAGGAATAAAGAAAAGTTTGACCCCGAGTTTGTGCGGCCTTAAAATCAAGAGGAGCATTTGCGTAGGATGATTGTGTTATATCCTACAACGAGTTGTATCATGAATGAGAGTTGCGTGGGGAGAGCGACTGAAATTCAGGTTAAGTTTGTTCCTCCAATACAGGGGTGGATTAGTGTTAATGTTGATGGAGCGTGTCATAATGGTCATATTGGTTCTGTAGGGGTAATTCGAGGAGATGAAGGGGAATGGATTAGTGGCTTTTCAAAGTTAGTTGGAAATGGAGATTTATATTTAGCAGAGCTCTGAACCTGTTTGAAGGGTTACAGCTGCCTAGGAAGATGAATTTTTCTAGAGTAGAAATGTGTGTTGATTGTCTGCATGTGTTTCAGGATGTCAAAGCAAAGCAAAGTTCTCACCATTATGGAAATAATCTGCTGCCGAAAACTGTTAGCATGAGGGAGTTTGATTGGGAGATGGAAATTGTACATGTTTATAGGGAAGCAAATCAGTTTGTTGATGCCTTGACTCATCATAATTTCAATCTAAAGGAAGATTATTCGATCTTTGTAGAGTGCCCTGAGAATTTAGAACATATTTATCGATCCGATGAAATGCGTGTTAGTTTTTCTATAATTGTTAGTAGTTAGCTTTTCCTTTCCAGACTCTTAGCCCTCTTTACTATAAAAAAAAATTGTGAATCAACAAAAATAGTTCAATCTAAATATTAGAACACAATCTAGATATTAATTCAATTCATTATTTCATATTCGTTACAATAATTTAAGTGTACAAATTCCAAAACTACATTATTCTTTAAAATAAAATATAAAAGAAAATTTAAAAATATTTGAATCCCAAAACTATAATTTAGTAATAACTTAATGACGACTTATAGAATTTGCAGCAAGAGATTATATGCACATTTATCAAATACATGCACATTTTCCCCCTATAGCCCTGTCACCATTTTTCACTATTAAACACCTCGGTTTTAAAGGATATTTGCACAGAAAATCTGGACAATCAGCATCGCTAAAACAATTAATAAACGCTGCAATGAAGAAAAAAAATATGTTGTTACTAAAGTGAGATAAAATATTGAATAGGAAGTTAACAAAGAAATTTGTAAATAATAAAAGAATGGCTTACATTCAACGTTCATTGCAAAAAGAATTAGGCAAAGAAAATTGATAAAAACATAACCAAACTTGTTAACTTTTGACATATTTTCTCCCCTTTTCATATATCAAATATGTTATGATTTATTACTTTATAATTTATAAAGGACATCCTCTTCTATTGTAAATTAAATACTTTTAAAACTTATAAAATTATAAAATATCATTTTAAAATTAGAGATATTATTGAATATCTCTTAACTACATCAAAGTGTTGTGTTTGTCTCTTTAGCATACTTTATAAATACTTCTTTAGCATACTTTATAAATACTTTAAAAAGGAGTCACATAAAAGTATCTCTTAAATATAATACTTTATAAATTGTAGTGTTATATTTTATTGAACCTAATAAGAAGTATCTTAAAAAAAGTTAACCCCAAAATAAGGGCTAGCATCCAAAGAAGAGGGAATTGCACCCTAGGGTTAGTACCTAATAGTCCAAAAATGAAAACAGTCCTCTCAGAGTTAGTATCTGGTCGCACATGCTACTAACGTCTAATAGCACCTGGTGGTCTAATGAGGAGCGGGAGCCTCCCCGAGACTAGCACCTGATCGCCTAATGTAACCACCTAAACCCCAAAACCCATTTATTAAGAATTACACGACAATAGAAGGTGTCAACAATGACAAATATGCGGCTACATATCCCTAGAGGGAAATGTTGCACATCCTTATCATGTGCAGTGGAGAAATCCTGATACGATTATATTTTGTTACTAGTCTTACTGCTTTTGTCTTTTATCTATGTTGATTCTCCCTCATAGATTGGACACACATGATTTATATATCTTTTAGCAATGCATAAACCTTTGGTTATGATAAAAAAAAATCTTCTGCTTAAACTCAGATCAGGTGTAAAGGAAAACTTTAAAATCATGCAAAACTTGTGTTTTAATGTATTAATTTGAATCAATCATTTTCACACAATGTTTGATTCGAGTATAATCAAACAGAGTTTTCAAAAAGATTTCAGAAACATTTTGATTTGAATTAGGGTTTACACATGATTCAAATCATTTTTATTTTCAGGTTTTTCTAAAGTTACTGGAGTAATTGAATCGAGTCATACTGTGATGACTGGTTTTTTTCATCGGTTATTTTAAAACAATAAAGTCACCACCTAATTTTATTTGTTCTAAAAAGAATGGGAAAATATAGATAAAACCCATGAATAACGGATAAGGCAGTCTACAAAGACCAAAAGACTGGATCCGGGAGTCGGTTATGCAAGGAGAAGGTATTAGCACCCCTCACATCCATCGTACTCGGTGGGACCCGTTTAGTTCTAAGTGTGTGTGCATATTCTCTAATTTCTAAATTAATAAAGGAGAAATAAGAAGTGTCTTTATTTTTTAGGTTTTTGAACTCGCCAAAAACATCGTGTCTTGTGCCTACGTACTCCCTTGTGCAATGGGAAAGTCAGAGTTCCATAGTTCGTCGTGAAAATGATTGTTTGTTGATTGATTTTAAATGAAAAGACAAGTCATCATTTTTAAAAGAGAAGACTCGTCTAAACACCCACAAGGTGTGATAAGGAGTAAAAGACTACACACCAACATGAGGGAGGGTTTGAGAACTCCTCTAGTACTCAAGTGGAGAAGTCTGAAACCATGAGGATAGAGGAAGAATATCTCAATTATATATGAATAATGTCTAATCTTGAAAAGGTTTTAAATGTAAAAGGTGCTCGAACGCACAAAAGATTTGAATGAGTTGAGTTATTTTTATGTGGGAGATGAGCATTGGACCCTAAGAGTTCAACGGCTAACGCCCCAAGTACTCGGATGCGTAGACAGAACCATCATAATAATCTTTTTCTACCCAAAAGCTTTATTAAGAAAAGGTGATGTGAAACAAGGTTCGCTTAATTATATTTATTTATTGAAGTCAAAGGTACAATCGAGGGTCGAAACAGGACTGACTACCACACGTTTGGGAAGAGAGAGAAGTGGAGTATTTGTTTAAGAAAATAATTTTAAAAAGAAAACTCGAAGTTGGATCGAGGTTTGAAGATTTTATTATGAACGTGTTTTAGTGTTTGGTATACGGACCAAGAGAAGAGAGTTGGGTTATGATTAAGCAAGTATATGGACTTAATTAATCTCGTGAGGATAGGTGCTCCTACCTCCAACTATGAAACCCTTATGGAAATGAGAAGCTTGGTATATGGACCAAGGCACGAGTGATAGAGGAGAAACGAAACAATTACAAACAAATCAATAAATCGAGAAAAGCCCATACATGGTGGCCAATACAAACATAAAGCGATTAAATTACATGTGTACTAAAAAATTGGGCTAGTCTACTAAGACGAACAATTGGAACAATCAATCGAAATAGGCTAACTGTAGGAAGGCCCATGATCAAGCGTATATGTGTGCATGTGTGTTCATTGCGACGCTTCTAAGCTTTGTCGACTTATGGATTTAAAATGATTCACAATTATTAGTTTAAAAATGATATTTTTTTTGGTTTGTGTAAGTGACGATTAAATTAAAATAAAATAAATGCGAACTAAATAATTATTACAAGCCTTTGTGGGGAGAGAGATACATTGATTACAAATGGGGATTAAGAATAAAATAGAAATAGAAATAGAAAGCAATAAAATATTTACAACGCAACAATTTTTCGAATGGGGATAAAAATAAATAAAGAGAAAATTATAGATTAATTACATTACAATGGGATACAAACAAAAACTAATGCGGAGAAACAAGTATCGATTATTGACCATTGCATTTTATTAGATTAGTTAGAATAGATTGTAGAAATTAATTCTAAGAAGTCAAATAATATATTTGTGTTCAATACATATTTGAAAGTCGAATTGAATTCCAATTTCGAAATCGCAACACAAGGAGGACCATTATAATATAACTTATTTACAAGAATATGGTAGAGTATATAAAATAAAAATAATAATATGTACATAATTATATATTTACAATACTAAATATAATAACAAAAATATTATATATTTTATATTTACAAAATTAAAAATACATAACTAAATATTATATTTAAATAGTAGAGTAACTATAACAAGAATATAATTGGAGAAAAGGTATATAGATGCTAAGAGAAAATGTATGATTGGACTATTCTTGAATGCCTTCACAAATAGCAAACTAGTTAGTAGCATAAATGGGATAAAAATAAATGAAATAGAATTGCAAATAAAATAAACATGGTTAGTAAGAAAGATTCACAATTAAAATCGAATGAAATTCGCATGAATGTAACATGAACAATTCGACAATCAAGTAAATGTTTATTCAAAGATTTCAATTCACAAATGAACTATAACCTAAGAAACTCATGTCATTAATCAATCCAAAATCGAAACACAGAAAGTTGATTTCGAAACAAGCCAAGATCAAAATAAATATAATTCGGGCTGCCACTAATTAACCTAATAACACTCTACACAAATCAACTCAAATGTATTCCAACAACTCAGAGAAACAACCACAAGGCCATAATTGAATTTAATAACAAAAAAAAACCGTAGGCCAATTGTACCTACAACACCATTAATATTTGCTAAAAAATCATGGTATCCTCAACAATTATAATCAATCCTTATATCATAAAAAATACAGCACAAGCTACACCAAAATGCAATTTTAACCCCAATTGAAAAAGTATTGACATCATGATCCAACTCAAATGCTACACAAATAACATAATCAAAACAACTTCAACATTTAATCAAAACAAAAAAGTTTAAGGATAATCCATACAAATCCAACGCTAATATTGAATTAAATAACAATGATAACATGATTTAGATTTAACCCAAAGCAAACATACTTTCCCAAAATAAATGCAAAGAAACTTTTATTAGTCTGAATCAACAGTGCGAAACTAGATAACAAATAACATTCGTGTAGCTATCCAAAATGAAGATGCAACATAATTTTCACACTAAATCAAACTGAACAAAATTTATGATAGAGTCAACATTTAGATCCAGACCATGAGAAATAAATCAACTGAACACTAAAACTAATTAAGAAAAGGAAATGAGTTGTGTGAAACGTACCTGAACCGAAACTAGTGGCAACTCGATCGAGATCCAGTTGTTGATACTGATGGTTGAGGGAGAGAGGTGGCTATGAACAGCGGAGGGAAGCGGTGAATGAAGGGGTCGCGTAGAGGTGAAGCATGAAGATGAAGAAGTGGTGAATCTGAGTTTCTCTTTTCTTAATCGTCTCTGCCTCTTTTTCTTTCACAGTGATAACTTCTAACTTATATATAATAAAAATTAGGTTAAGCAATTTTTTTAAAATACCAAAAATGCCCTTCTGATTAAATGGGACACAAAGATTAATTTATTGATGAATCATTAATGTTAGGTCTCTTGGAATTTTGAAGTTCTGGCCGTTAGGAGCAGAAGTTCTAGCCGTTAGGAGCAGAAGTTATGTCCGTTAGGAGCAGAAGTTTTGGCCGTTAGGAGAAGAGGTTCTGTCCGTTAGGAGCAGAAGTTCTGTCCGTTAAGAGCAGAAGTTCTGGCAGTTAGGAGAAGAAGTTCTGGCCATTAGGAGCAGAAGTTCTAGCCGTTAGGAGCAGAAGTTTTGGCCGTTAGGAGCAAAAGTTCTGGCCGTTAATATGACGTAAATAAATGAATGTGAAAACTCAGGGTAAAATTTGGGGTACAACACATATTTTGCACATGATTCAAATCATGCAACTTTTCTAATTACACCGATGGCGTAAAATTTACTTTGCCTATTACATTGGTATGTCTCTAAACTCTACCACTGTGTTTGTTTTTTGTATTCATTTGCATGCTTGATATCTATTATTTCTATTTCATTGCTTCAACATTTATTTGATTGTTCTTCTTTGCATTTAAGTATTTAAAATGTGTAGGGTTAAATATGTGCATTTCAGCTTTTGTATAAATGTTCATGCATTATTTATCATCTAATTCATTTCCTTATTTTGACTTTTGATCACTATTTTGTGTTGTTGAAAATGGTTGTTGCATGTCTATCTTGAATTTTGTTGCATGTAGCATGTTTATCTTCGTATTTGTATATGATCTTAATTGTTGTATATTCTTCTTAGCTTGGTTGAGTTTGTTTGTTCTTATGGAATTACTTTTTTGAGGTTTCTTGTTTTGGTATAGACTTATGATAATTTATATCTCTTATTGATATTTTCAAAGGGGGAAAAGTTGTAATGAGTATATAATTAGTTTTATATGTCTATGTTGTGGTTTTTATGCAATGTTTCAGGGAGAGTATAAGCATTTTGCTTTTGGATCATGTCAACTTAATTACAAGTGAAATCTTGCCAAGCATTAAAAAGGGGGTATTGTAGTTGCACATTGGAACAACTGGAGAAAGTCATAGAGAGAAATCAATGAAGTCGCCATCGAACGTTTTTTATCCCGCGGAGGGAAAGGTAAACATCGACTAAACCTGAAAGGGAGAAATCACGGTCTTACGATTGAGAGATCGGGTAAGTGAGTCGGTTACGCAAGGGGAAGGTTTTAGCGCCTCATACGTTCGTAGTACTCTACGGGATCCACTTCTATCATCTATCTAAAGCATGTGTTTCTTTTAAATCTTAAAACTAAAGAGAAAAGGGAGACATGGATGCAAAAAGAAAACACGGGGAAAAAGGAAATGTTTACAAAGTTTCGCTCGGCTGAGCCCCATGACCAAATGCCTACGTATCCCTTTTTAGGAATCAGAGCGTCGTAGTTCGACTACAAAATTTTGGTGAGTTGCAATGTTTTTTATGAACGATGCGGGAAAAACACATCCTTTATGAAAAGGTTTTAAATAGAAAAAAGAGCCCGGAGGCAAAAAGGTTTGCATTGGTTGATTGTTTTTACCTTGAAAAGTATTTTTGATTTAAATCATGCTAAAGTCTATGACATGAGAGACCTCGGATGCACGAGTCAAATGTATCGCATGCAAGATACTTTACACGTGCTGAAGGCTCGTAACACACGATTTGCATCATCAATTATTAAGTGCTTTATGATTTTCAAAGAAAAAAAGGTTTTAGTTTTAATGTAAGTATGCAAAAGAAAGAAGAAAACAACTAAGGGAAAGTATCTAGTTCTACCCCTAATATTATAATACAATGATTAATCCTAAGGTTAAGGATAAAGGGAGATCTCTACCTACATTTGCATGCATGGATAACTATACTAATGTCTATCTCGAGTACTAAACCTAAGGGAGCCGAGAAGAACCTAAGGGAACCTAACATCTACGAAAACTAATAAATAATCAAGCTCTATCAGAGAGCACACACATGTCATGAGTAGCGCACACTATCTCAAGTCAAAGCCTAACCAATATATAAATGATCAAGGTAGGAAGAAAGTAAAAAATATGGGAAGCTTTAGCCAATGGGTCATATCAACGAGGCAAACAAGCGGGAAATCGGCACCTCTTTTGTGTTCTTTAGAAAAATGTAAACATACAACATAGTGCCTACTCTAAGGTAGGTCTTTAAACAAACCACAAACACAATAAGCACAAAAATTCGAAATGCCTCCTACAGGTCTTTAAACATTAACTTTGAGTGCATGCTCGTATTAGTTTCTTACTTCTCATGATCTCTAGAAAGCGGTAAAGTGGAAAAAGATAAACCAGAAGCAGTGTAATAATTAAAGAACAAAAAAGGTTGGCACCAAGCAAGAAAAGCAAAAATACTCCGGAAAACTTCGAGCAAGCTAGCATCAACAAATCCAATAGTCAGAAATTTCTTGATCAATATAATCCACAATGTGATATCATGAAATATGTGCGTGTATCAGACACATCATCACAACAATCAAAACACCTGCACAGAGGTACATGTCCAGACAAAATAACAGAATATATGTTTCTTGCATCATGAGAAAACACAAAGCCAACGCGTCAAATGCGCAAGAAAACCACGGGTGAAGTGATGCCAACACATCAAACATAACAAGGAAGGCGGAAATATAGTTGCATAATCACATCACAAGTCAAAACACGATCAAATCATGAAGAAATGAAATGCAAACATGTATTGCATAATGGGAATGGAACACCGGGCAGCCACGCACACATAACACAAAATACACCGCAAACAATATCCAAATCCATCGCAATAGTCCTCAAATAAAATACTAAGCATAAGTATACATCAAGAGAAAATTAGAAACCAAGAATCTACAAAATTCGGTGAACGAAACACCTTCACGGAACCGGATCTAATCGCATGGTTATCTACAAATGCACCAACAAATTTAAAAATTGATATGGCATGAATTAAAAATGAGTGGAACTGTGACTTCTAAGTATGGGGCAACAACTACATTATTGGAGAAAGTATGAAGAAAATGAACCTGAAATCGATCAAACTTGTCTTAAATGCTATTCAAACATCAACACAAAGTACCTTGAGCATTATCCGTTATTTATTTACATCCGTAGGTTCAAAAACATGGGAAAATGGTGGAATTATACCACAAATCAAATATTGACATAATTTCCAAATTCAACACTTATTACACTAAAATGACCCAATATTTACAATGTGAATTGGAACTTATATCTACACATGATTAATTCGGTATTCTTAAGGTTTGGACGTTTTTTACCGAATCAAAACGAAATTCACATCAATTATGTGATTATTCAACATACACCTATTTGCACCATTTTAACACAATTAAACAAATCAAGATGTAGTTCAATCAACCAAATTAAATAAGCCAACAATGTTCAATAATTTAATTCAACTTCAAGAAATTCCATCAATTCTAAACACCTTATGAATTAAAATCAAGAATAAACATAACCAACAACTCATGGGTGTACCAAATTTATTCAACTCAATTGGAATTAAATTCTCCAACAAACAATTGTTTCATGAAATTCAATATTCAACTTCAATCAATAATGTCCAATTCTTGAATTTTCAACATCAACACATAATCAACAATCATCACTTAATTATAAGTTGAATTTCAGGATTCATAACAATTATTCAATTCTTCAAGATTCACAACAAATTATAAATGTATGTATTTTATACTTAAAATTTTTGTATAATGGTTTTCCTTGATACTTGAATTATCGAGTTATGTTGCATGAACGATCATATGAAAAGTAGAGAATTTCTTTGATGAATGTTTTTTCTACATTACTTCTTATTATATATATTTCCATAGTAATTTGAATTTTTAAGGATGAAAAACACAAGAAAGGGGGTTTGAATTGGGTTTTTGAAAACTAAAAACAACGAGACACAAAGATTTTTATCCTGGTTCATTTGAACTCAAACTACTCCAGTCCACCCGTCAAGGTGATTTGTCTCCTTGAACGAGGTCTTAATCCACTAATCAAATCTTGATTACAAACACGATGCCAACGACCAACGTCTCCTTGAGATCTAACCACAACTTGGTGCTATCAGAAGTTCACTTTGAGCGAAACTTCTCTTATGAGCGTCATACTGTTTCCAATTTTGTTTCTGATAAGATCTTATTAAGACGTCAATTCTCTTTTGTACAATAGATCTTCTTTTCCTTACATCAGAACTTATTCTGCATAACATATTAAAATGTAGAGAGTATGATTTTTCAATTAAAATAGAATTCCTTCAGAATCAGAATAGGTTATCATCATGTTTATTTGTTATCATCAAAACTTCTTAAAAGGATGTAGAGAAAATTATGTTCTAACAATATTCCCCTTTTAGATGATGAAAAAACATAAGTATTTTGATGAGAAAGGTCTCCCCCTAAGTTGAATACTCATATAAGATTAAAGAATAGATAACTTCCCTGAATGAGATTTGATTGATCAGATCTTTATGCCTTATGATTTTGATTAAGCAGCCTTTCCTGAAAACTTATCCAACAATAATGATATAGAATTTTCTTAGAAATGTTTGAGGATAGTCTAGTTACTGCTATATTCAAAATATCTTACGGGTTCTCCCCCTTTTTGTCATAAATCAAAAAGTAAAATAATAAGGAACGGGAAAAGGAATTTTCATTCAAGAGCAAAAAACAAGTACAAAAGAAACAATGCAGAAGATTAAAAAGTGCAGAAAATAAAAGAGATTGCAGAAAATAATAAAATCTAAGAAGGAGGTGGAAGTCTTGAGAATAATGCCTCCAGAAGTCCTTTGATCCGAGTAGTGGATTCTTCTTTGTTTGCCCATCATCTCTTTCTTTCCCAACTGTTTCCAAACAGCTTTATTTTCCTTCTTCAATTCCTACAGAGTTTGAAGAACTAGAGAGGATGGAGCAGACTCCTCTTCGGACATAACAATTTTCTCTTCAGAGGGAACCTCAGAAGATTCTGCAACTGATTTTCCTTTATCTTGGAATAAGACCAAAGATTGAGGCTCAGAGGTTGATTCCAAAAATTATGGTGCTTTTGGATATTCAAATGGAACATTGTCCAGATACAGAGGATTCGATTCCTGAAGACGAATAATTTGATCCTCGAGAAGTTTTAACTGTTCACAGAAGTTCTGTTGGGAAATTCCATAACAGAGTTCCTTTTGCTTCAGGGATTTAGACAAGAACCATTTTCTAAACTAGTCCAGAGATAATCAGAAGCTGTTGGATTCAGATTATCCAAGCAAGCTTGATTCAAAGTGTTAACCCATTCCTGTGTTTCTGTTTCAAAAATAAGCAAAGAATTACCAACATCTGATTTGGAGGGTTGAGGTTTTGGTTTGGGAACAACTATTTTGTGAGAAACAAAGGCAAGTTTTTCCCAAGCATCTAAATTAATGACAATTTTCAAGGGATCCTCTAGATCTTTTATAGGATAGGGAGAGTCAACAATGATAATGGGAGAGTTTGAAGAGTTTGGTGGTGCAGAGTCATATAGAGATGGAGGATCTGGAAAAGTGAAAGATGATGATGATGGAATGGTGAAGGTATTTTGTGGTTGAGAAGTGTTGAGGGGGCAAGTTATTCCTGGAATGATATATTCAGAGGAAATATTTGGATTATCTGGTTAGGGAGCAAATGATGGTTATTCAGAAGTTAAAGGTGGATTTTCTGGTTGAGGAGTTTCGAGAGATGAGTCAAAGGTATCAATATTAGATAGAACTTTTGCAAGTTCTGGTTGAGGTTGAGTGGATGGATCAATTTGGGGAACGGAGGTGTAAATTTATAGATAAAAAGTCTTCTAGAGTTTAAGGAGAATTAGGGACAATGTTTTTGAGAGGAGAAGATGGAGTAGATGTTGATAATAAAACTGATCCAATAAGGTCTTCGGTAATGGCAATATTCTTCCCCATTACATATGAAGTTACTTGATGTTGAGAAGCAGAAGACTGAATCCAGAATTCTATAACCAATTTGGGAAAATAGGGCCAATCAAACGATCAAAATATTTGGACCACCCTTGAAATTCCACTTTTTCAAGAAGGTCATGCCCATTCTCCTTACTGTTGTCAAAGTCCACAAGAAGTTCACAGAGAACCTCAAGAAAGTCACAACGTGTGAGCAAGGTTCTCTAGGGATCGACGAACACTTCTTCATTTGTGTTAAGTCGAGAGACGGAAGCTTGAGCATTGATTTGAGACTACTGTTGTTGTTGGTACAATGAAGACATTATTCTCAGACTTAGGGTTTTTGACACAGAGGGAAAAAGAAGAAACAAGGGTTTTTCACAAATTGAGAGAACAGTAAACAAAACTAGAGCGAAAGAGAATGATTTAAAAAAATGAGAAGAAAGTAATTATAATTTTTTTTTGAAAACATGCACTTAATAGTAATTAATAAAAAGAATTAATGATTAATAGTGATAATGATTTTTGACAAGGGATTACGTGAAGATATAAGGAATAATTACCGATGTGACCAACGCTTCAATGCATCAACTCAAATGTTTCAGTCCATCAGATCTTGAACACGTGTTCAACTTCTGAATATGACTCAACGCCCGTTTTAATTAATGTTATATTATATTAATATTTTCGAGTTACCGATCGATATTTATTTTGCGACGAGAATATTTATGTTAATTAATATATCTATTAATTTATCTGGCAACGTTTTGTTCAATCCGGTCTTTATTCCGTTCGGTTTGGTAAAATATTATTCGGATCCGATATTTAATTCTCCGGAATTATTTTAATTAATCGAATTAATAATATTATTGGATATTATTAGTATGTTAATTTATAAGATTGGATAGGGGTGTGAGGGGCAATTTCCTAGGATTGGGTTTACACCTTTAACCTTACTAATAGGAAAACAACATTATAAAAACCATATTTCCTCCTTTTCTTCCATTTTTCAACAAAAGCCAAACATAGAAGCATGAAGAGAAAGAAAGGGTTTTGGGAAGAAGAAGAAGAGGAGCAAGAGGAAGCTTAAGGGTTTTGGGAAGAAGAAGAAGAGGAGCAAGAGGACGTTAGTAATTAGTAAAATATAATTAGGGCATAAGTTAGCCGATTAAATTTGGAACCCGATTATGTTCCGATTTTCCGATCTCGGTAAATTCGACGACGAAGTAAGTTGCTCCGAATTCAACGAAAATTGACGTGCTAGATAAGTTCGACGTGTAGAACGTAGTGGTGAGGTTAGTTTTTAGAAATTATGAGTTTTTACGAAACAACCCGAAATAGGCTTAATTACGGTTAAATTGAATCGAATTGCGTTTTAGTCAATTTAAGATACTTATGGACAATCCGATAGTGATGTTGACGATTATGATTAATATCGGTTATTAGGAATGGCTTTCGCGATGATTATAGGTGTTTGACTATTTTCCGTATTCAGAATTTAGTGAATGAATTGACAATGATGTGGTGTGATTAAACATAATGTTTGCGGCGATGTATTTATTAATGAATACTTGATAATATGCGATGCGATGATATAAGTCTTTGTACATGAGGATGTGAAGATTATATAGATGTTGTTAATAAATGCTTCCGGTTTGTGAATGCATGATTTTTGATGATGATGAATTATTAGTGATGTTTTGCATAATGCAAATATGATGCGATGATATGTTTATTCGATGTGAATAAATATGGCGACGTGGACTTTATGTCAATTTTGATGAGCGATGATGATGTGTTGTTGTGTTGTCTTTATTATTGAGTCACATACATTGCATTGGCGACGGGGGCTTTTATGCCAAGCGACGAGGCTTTTATGCCAAGCGACGATGGACTTTATGCCAAGTGTTCCTGATTATGGACAAAGCGACGGGTACCACATGCATAACATAGTCGTGTCTCATGGAGTCGGTTATGTTTATGTTTGATTTGTTTGGCGTTGGATTTTAATTGATGGATGATGTTGAATTGCAATGATATATAATGCTTTGTTTGATGATGAACATGAAATGAATATAACTTGATAATTTCATGATAACTAGGCGATGAATATAAATGATGAGTTTTGTGATGATGTTTGTGACGATGGGCTTTTATGCCAAGAAGCGACGATGGGCTCTAGCCAATTTGTGATGATTTTATTTATGTTGCTTAAGTTATTAGTATTGTTTAATGTTGTTCTTTGATGTTGTTGTTTATGATTGCCGTGTTGATTAGTGATGTATTAACTTGTGATGATTTCGTGGTGATGGAAGTTTATGTGTTGTTGTGATGATTTATGCCGATGAGGTTATGGCAATAAAGTGTAGATTATACACATTAGAATGACGATTAAAGTAAGTGAGGTTGGATACGTGTTGGAATGCACTTATTAACTTATATCCCTTATGATTCCAAAAATATATGTATATATTTTATCATGCCTTTAATTATATGTTTTTAGATTATCTCACCCTTTACTTGTTTCGCCGTTACCTTTATATTGGTAACATGCAGGTTATGAAGACGGAGTTTATAGTCGCTATTAGTTGAGTCGGTGTCGCTCTGATACGTAGCACTCGGGGGGAATAATTATGTTGTCTTGTTATTGTTATTTAGTTGTTTTTCCTTTTGTAAATAAAGATGTTTTGATTTTTATGAATCAATTTATGTTTTTCGACGATGCTATGTATCCGAGATTTATACTTTAAAGCAAACTGTTTAAAGCAATTTGGTTTTGAAGGTGTGATGCCTCAGTATTGAATTTATGAAAATTTAATTTACTCTGATTTTTGCATATATAAACCTTGGGTAATATTGGGGTGTTACATTAGTGGTATCAGAGCAGGTCGGTCTGTCGACCAGGTTATTAATGTATTTAATCCTGTTGTATGCGACATGTGTGTGAAACACTGTCGTTACTTGCTTGTTTCTAACTGTTTGCCTGCAGAGGCGAGTGTGAAACAAGTGGAGGAGAAGTTTTACTTCTTGGTGGCGCTTGTGGCTTAGAGATGGAGCCTCAAGCAGGGTTACGATTTGGTAACTTGAAGTGTAAGTTGAAGACGCTGTTGTAGTTTGGTAAAGATGTATTATGTCACCATCATGATTGACGACTGCATATCGACAAATTGAGGAACTTATCACCCTTAATCTCTTGTTGATAGTAGTCGGGATTTGTGTTGGTTGGGATAGACTTGTCTTGCCAGCTTAATAGTGTATGAAGCAGATGAGTTAGCACAAGGTGGTGTCTGGTTACTTGAGTTGTGGGTGAATTGGGATTTTGGTGAGAAATAAGATTTTGGCAAGCGAACTTCTTGTTGTGATTCTTCCGAAGCATATTGTGAAGATGTGAGTGAATTGCCGCAGTAGTGCAAAGTGAAGTTTTGATGGATTTAGTTTCTGGAACTAGTTGTGATTCGAAGTATCCTTAAGGGATGTTTGCTTATGAATTAGAGTTGAAAAGTCAACTTGAGGATTGGTTTGAGCAGAATTTGTTTATTCGAGCGAGTCGCCGTGGAGTGCGCCGGTTGTGTTGTTCGAGAAGAACAAAGGTTGCCCGAGTTGGTGTATCGTTTGTAGTCAAGGAACGAAGTGGATATTGAGGACAAGTGTCTACTTCCAAGGATTGATATTTGGATGAATCAGTCAATTGGAGTTTATGTGTTTAGTGAGATTGATGCGATGTCTGGCTGTCTACGGGTTAGTGTACGAGCTGAAGATGTTTAGACAATGCTTTTCAAGATAGTGTATGGTCCTGGCGAGTGTTTGTTGATGTCATTAGTGTGACTGATGCGTCAGGTGTGATTTTGGAATGTTCAGACAGTACTCTCATGAGTAGCTGTAAGAGTTATTTTGTGTTCATGGATATTATTTGGTTCACATCAAGTTAAGGAATCGTAGAAAGCATCTGAGCTTTGCGTTGTTGGTAGTGAAGTTAGACCGGTGCATGTCGAGTATTCTAAAGATAGAATTTTGAACTGTTGGACGAGAGTGCCTTAAGTAAGCGACTTAGACGGTGATATTTTGGACAGTTCCGCGAAGATTTATTTTGTATCTTGTAGAAGACTTTAAGGGGTTATTTCAGAGCTTAGAAGTTCCTTTGTTTTGGATGGTTAGCTTTGTGAGTTTGATGGAAGATCTTTTTATAAGTTGGTATTGATCGTGGGTATTTTGACTCGAGATGGTTGAGTCGCTATTTGGACTTCGCAATGAGAAGCGAATTTGTTTGAGCTAGTGAAAAGTTTAGCGAATGCTTTGGTTTTGGTCTTGTTTAGTACTGAAGAACCTTGTGTGGTGTATTGTGATATTCCAATTTGGACTTAAGATGTATTTCGACATGGAGTTGAAAAAGTGCATTGCTACCTTGGAACAATTTGATTTTTCATAAGGAAATATGGTCGGACGCGTGAGTTAGAGTTTAATGCGGTTGTGCTTATTTGAAATTTTAAAGGTACAAATGTTAACGACGGGGAGATTGGAATTGTTGAAGACAATTCAAGTTTGAGTACGATTTATAAAGAGACTTTGTCTGGTGCTGAGTTTAGTATGTTGATATCGCGGATAACCCAAGAATGTCTGATTTGGTATTTTATTATTTTGAAGAATGTTGCATGTTTGTTTTGGGACACTTGTTGAGATTAATTTCAGAAGGTTATTATGGATACGTTCACTACTAACATTTGGATTTCGTCGGATACTAATAGCCGTGGTGGATTATTAGATTTCGACTAAGATAAGTCTTAGCGGTAAAGAATTTTGAGATGGTTTGGTAGCCACAGGTACCTTAAGATGATTGAAGTTTTATAAAGGGAGATGTTCTATTTGTGACTGAAGTCTGTTGTGATGGTGTCCATGTTGGATTCCGAAAAATTGATGTTGTGGTTCTAAGTCCAAGCTGTTTTGTAATTATAGTAGTATGAGAGAGAGTTTTGGTTTGAATTACCACTCTTGAAGATTGAAAGTTATGAAAGGTGTTTCGAATAAGATACCTGTGTATTGATCGTTGCGATGATGCGAGGATGGGGATTACTTAATACAACTTTGGGAATTGAATTGTTATAAGGGAAGACTTCGTTGAAGTCAAGTGTATACGTCGAAGTTTCACAAATGAAATATTTGGACAGTATTTGAAAAGGTCAAACTATGTCGTGTATTTTAGAGGAACAATGGACGTTGATCAATCAAGAATGAAAGAGTGATTTTTCGGGTTGATGAGGCTGATGTTACGAGGTGTCCTGATGGGTGTACGCTTTGAACGTATCCATTCTGAGTAATTGTGAATTTGAGGATTAACCAAATTGTTTTACGGTTGGCATCTTATGCATAAAAGTGACGCAATATGGTTTAGATATCGAGCATTGAATTGTTAGCGAGTATGCGAGATTTTTGGATTTGGACTAGTGAGTTATAGTCGCAAGTCGTCTGTATAAGCCCTAGAATGAGTGGTGTATCGCAGTTCGGTTATGTTTGAGTAACTTGTTATTGTTCAAGGGTGGTACGTTGGTAATCTACAAGGATGATGTGACCTTGTGATCTCCTGGAATGAGAGGGATAACTGCAAGTGTAATTCTTGAGTTCGTACTTATGCTTGAATGAAGGCATCTTTTTCGTGTTTGCGTAGCACGCGTGGTACTATCCTATTCTGATTGTTTCAGTTTTGGTTTGTATAACCATTTTGTTGTTTTCGTTTTAGCAATGTAGTCGGTGTTGTGTCGTAGGACTTTATGTTCCTATCTTTGATGACTCGGTTCCGAGGTATCGGTTCGAGTGTGCGACTAATTCTATGGTTGAGGCGTTAGGATAGTATCGATCTTGTTTGTTTGGTTCTCGAGTGAACCGGTGTGTCTGCGACTTGTTTAGTTGTTGGGTGTTAGTTGGTTGTCGAGTGCATTGTATGGGCTTTGCATCTCGGCATGGTTGTTCTTGACTGGACATTGTGGTTAGGGAGATACCCTTATTTTTTGTGTCTTTTGTGTGTTGTTTAATTGACACGAGGATTGAGTGGACGAATGCGTAGGCATGTCCCGATTTGTTTGTTTTGATCGAAATTTCGAGGACGAAAAGTTTATATGTAGGGGAGAGTTGTAACGCCTGTTTTAATTAATGTTATATTATATTAATATTTTCGAGTTACCGATCGATATTTATTTTGCGACGAGAATATTTATGTTAATTAATATATCTATTAATTTATCTGGCGACGTTTTGTTCGGTCCGGTTTTTATTCCGTTCGGTTCGGTAAAATATTATTCGGATCCGATATTTAATTCACCGGAATTATTTTAATTAATCGAATTAATAATATGATTGGATATTATTAGTATGTTAATTTATAAGATTGGATAGGGGTGTGAGGGGCAATTTTCTAGGATTGGGTTTACACCCTTAACCTTACTAATAGGAAAACAACATTATAAAAACCACATTTCCTCATTTTCTTCCATTTTTCAACAAAAGCCAAACATAGAAGCATGAAGAGAAAGAGAGGGTTTTGGGAAGAAGAAGAAGAGGAGCAAGAGGAAGCTTGAGGTTGGAGTTGTAGGATCATCAAGAATCATCCAAGCTTGTGAGGTAAGGGGTTCGATTTCTCCATCTCATATAGTTAGGGTTGATAGTTGTATTTTGGATTTGGGGAAAAATTTGATAGTTGGTTTATAGGGTTTTGGTTGGTTGATTGTTGAAATAGTTTGGAAAAGATGGATTAGGAGTAGGGATTATGAGTGTGTTTCATTGCTAGTAGTAGAAATGGAAATTATAAAATGGAAATGAAAAAGAAAAGAAAACTATAAACTGTTAGAAGAAAAACCAGGAAATAAAACTGTCTGCAACATGCCATGGAAGAAGAAAGTTGGAACGATGAAGATAAGTTGGCGGCGCCCCCACTCTAGGGAGACCGCCCTAAGTTTTTAGGGCGCCCGCCCTTCCTTAGGCCCCTAGGGCGTCCGTCTCCTTTAGATGGGGAGGAGCACAACGAAATTCCCATTTTTCCCTGTAAACTGTGTGTTGGTTTTTCTGTCTTCTGCAGAATTATTTGCTGCATAATTTCCCCTGCTAGCCTCTGTTTTCTGTTAAATTTCCTAATTCAACATACTACTAGTTAGTAATTAGTAAAATATAATTAGAACATAAGTTAGCCGATTAAATTTGGAACCCGATTATGTTCCGATTTTCCGATCTCGGTAAATTCGACGACGGAGCAATTTGCTCCGAATTCAACGAAAATTGACGTGCTAGCTAAGTTCGATGTGTAGAACATAGGCTTAATTACAGTTAAATTGAATCGGATTGCGTTTTAGTCAATTTAAGACACGTATGGACAATCCAATTGTGATGTTGAGGATTACGATTAATGCCGGTTATTAGGAATGGCTTTCGCGATGATTATAGGTGTTTGACTATTTTTCCGTATTCGGAATTTAGTGAATGAATTGACAATGATGTGATGTGATTAAACATAATGTTTGTGGCGATGTATTTATTAATGAATACTTGATAATATGCGATGCGATGATATAAGTCTTTGTACATGAGGATGTGATGATTATATAGATGTTGTTAATAAATGCTTCCGATTTGTGAATGCATGATTTTTGATGATGATGAATTATTAGTGATGTTTTGCATAATGCAAATAGGATGTGATGATATGTTTATTCGATGTGAATAAATATGGCGATGTGGACTTTATGTCAATTTTGATGAGCGATGATGATGTGTTGTTGTTTTGTCTTTATTATTGAGTCACATACATTGCATTGGCGACGAGGGCTTTTATGCCAAGCGACGAGGCTTTTATGCCAAGCGACGATGGGCTTTATGCCAAGTGTTCCTGATTATGGACAAAGCGACGGGTACCACATGCATAACATAGTCGTGTCTCATTGAGTCAGTTATGTTTATGTTTGATTTGTTTTGCATTCGGTTTTAATTGATGGATGATGTTGAATTGCAATGATATATAATGCTTTGTTTGGTGATGAACATGAAATGAATATAACTTGATAATTTCATGATAACTAGGCGATGAATATAAATGATGAGTTTTGTGATGATGTTTGTGACGATGGGATTTTATGCCAAGAAGCGACGATGGGCTCTAGCCAATTTGTGATGATTTTATTTATGTTGCTTAAGTTATTAGTATTGTTTAATGTTGTTCTTTGATGTTGTTGTTTATGATTGCCGTGTTGATTAGTGATGTATTAACTTGTGATGATTTCGTGGTGATGGAAGTTTATGTGTTGTTGTGATGATTTATGCCGATGAGGTTATGGCAATAAAGTGTAGATTATACACATTAGAATGACGATTAAAGTAAGTAAGGTTGGATACGTGTTGGAATGCACTTATTAACTTATATCCCTTATGATTCCAAAAATATATGTATATATTTTATCATGCCTTTAATTATATGTTTTTGGATTATCTCACCCTTTACTTGTTTCACCGTTACCTTTATATTGGTAACGTGCAGGTTATGAAGACGGAGTTTATAACCGCTATTAGTCGAGTCGGTGTCACTCTGATACGTAGCACTCGGGAGGAATAATTATGTTGTCTTGTTTTTGTTCTTTAGTTGTTTTTCCTTTTGTAAATAAGAATCATACTTTATGAAAATATGATTTGTTAATGAGGTTTAATAAAGAAGATGTTTTGATTTTTATGAATCAATTTATGTTTTCCGACGATGCTATGTATCCGAGATTTATACTTTAAAGCAAACTGTTTAAAGTAATTTGGTTTTGAAGGTGTGATGCCTCAGTATTGAATTTATGAAAATTTAATTTACTCTGATTTTTGCATATATAAACCTTGGGTAATATTGGGGTGTTACATGTAAAGTTTCCCAAAAATGCATCATTTGAAAGATATTTTAGTTAGAAGTTTTGTGCACAAAGTGAGCAAAATGTTGGTCATGACTTACCTTCCTCTTGCCTTCTATGTGTGTCATTTCATCAAATAGGTTTTGTGCAAGAAGTATAAGCTTATTTCTTTCAATTCAAAGGAAATTTCCAAAATGTGCTTCGTGCATTTCCAAGTTGACAGGGAGAGCTTTTAATCAAGCTTGGAAACACTCCAAATGGATAATTGTGGAGCAAGTTATGGTCATTGCAAATTCAAGCCAAAACCGGATCACCATGCATGCTCATACGCGCGTATGCCTTGCCTTGCTATGACTTATTTTTCCTAAACTTTGGAAGATTATATCTCACTCAATACTTGATCATTTTCAATGGTTCAAAGCTTAGTTTATAAACCATGAGGATATCTATCCATGGCCCAAGTTGTAAGGGAAACACACAAGCCAAATTTGAATGGCTTGAATTGCAAGTTAACTGACCAATTGATGTGCTTTCCATGACCAATTTTGCAATTTCTGCATGTTTGAGCATTTGCCTTGTTTCAGGACCTATACTAGCATGAATTAGCTCACTCTCATCTTACCAAATAAGGCAATAACACCCTTTTATGGTGCATAGTACTACATTCCCTTAAACATTTCCATTTAAGGCAACTTTGTGATTTTTACAAAATCACCAACATTGTACTATCAAGCCAGATCACTATTTTGTGATTCTCTCACTCATTTCCATTCACCATTAGCTCATCAAAACAGACACAAATTGAAGGGAATAAAGTGTAAAAGGCAAGCACTCAAGGACACCTCATTTTATGTGATTTTTGCAAATATCTTTCAAAAAAAATTTTGGGCTATTAAGACCATTCCTCACTCTTGAAGCTCTATATAAGCACATAAGCTCATTGAAGTAAGCCCTAGACGCCTCCTTGGTCCACAAATCAGATCTGAAAATTTTTCTTCCTCTTCAAGTTTTGCTTTGAATCTTCATTTTCCTCCATTAAAAAGCTTGTTTCTTCTTATTTTCTTCTTTCTTGAAGCTCAGAGATCAAGAGGGTGGGATTTCTTCTTGTGTTCAGAGGCTTTAGTTGAGTTTATTTCTCAACTCAAGACGTAAGTTTTTGAACTTGAATATTCATTTTCAGTTGGATTTTGATGAAATAAATCATGTATGCGTGTGTATAGCTGACCAAACATTAGGTTTGATGTATATTCTTGCTTCTTTGTGAAGCCCATTGCATAATATGATGTTCTAAAATTTTGGTTTGGGATGATTTTTGCATTTTTCGTGGCCTGATTTCTTGATGTGTGGTTGATCTTTTTGAAATTTATGAGTTGCTTGTTGTTCCTTGCCATGTGACCTTTATTATGCGCTTTGAATTGTGAAAAAATGCTTGAGAAATGAGTAACATACGAGGATCAGAAGTTGGGGTGTTGGTCTGGGTTGAAACGCGAATTAGGGCATGTTTAGAGGTTGAAGATGAAGTGAGGTGTCATCGTGTGATTGACTGTATTCTTGCTTAAATGATTTTTATTTTAATTGGTTTTCTGATTTTATTTTCTTGATCAAAACTTAATAAAAAATTCTGAAAAAATTATCTTAGGCTTAGAATATTATTTCTGACTTTGTGTATTTGTTAAAATCATTTTCAAACTACAAAAATTACACCAAAATTATTTTAGGCTATTTGATTGGTCTATTTTTGATCCTTGATTTTTATTTCACAATTTTATAATTTTTGCATGATTAAATAAAATTTTGGCATTGTATTGCATTTATGCAATTTAATTACTATTAAAATATTTTTCTTCCATGCATAAATTGCATAAAAAATATTTTGAATCATTTTGTGCATATAGGTTTCATTTCTGAAAATTTATTCCATAATTTTGAATTTTTTGCATAATTAATTATTTTCTTACTTTATATTGCATTCCATGCATTTGTATTACCATTAAAATTATTTTTCTCCATACTAAAATTGCATAAAATATATTTTAAATCATTTTATTCATGCACATTGCATTTCTGAATTTTATTTTATAATTTTTCATTTTTGTTGCATAATTAAATATTTTTTTCTTACTTTATATCATATTTTATATTAACCAAATTTTGATATTAAATTATGAAATATAGCAAATAAAATTGGTAAATGGAGTGTAAAAACTGATTATTATATTACATATTTTAATGTCTGAACTTGGTTAATGTTATGTAAATTATTGGTTAATGAAATAGTAAACTTGGTTAATGTATGATAAATAAAATATATGGTTAATAACATGTATTTTTATGGTTAATGCAATAATGAAGTTGGTTAATAATAAATATTATATTTGTGCTATAAAAATAATTTTAAAAGTAATTTTTTTTTATAAATATTATTATTTTAATAATATAAATACGGTGAACAATATTTGGTGTAAATATTTAGTGTACACAATAGTGTACAAATAACATTACTGCAAATATATATCATCATATATAAGTAGATATTATTAATATTATTATTATTATTATTATTATTATTATTATTATTATTATCATACTAATGAAAAGTACTTAGGAGTACAAAAATTGATTCATAAATGCCACACGTGACCTACAGTAACAATTAGCATGTGGTCCCATAGCTAGTGTCCTTCGACACCTCTTCATTGTGTCTCTCTGACGTTCGGCATGGCCTCCTTTTCTAGGTGTATCGTTTGGCACACTCTATGTGTCTCTAGGGTGTGTCGTTCGATGCATTTTTCCTGCAACTTATTTAATTGCAGTTTTCTTTGGCGTATCATTTTTCAATTGCAAATTCATTATAACATAATAACTTTTTTTTTAATCTTTGCACAGAAAGAATTATCATTCGGTTCAACAATAATTCAAATCCACAGTTAATACATCAACGACCGATCAACACAGTTAACAACAATCAACACAACAACAATTTAGTTCCAGAAATCCACACAACACAAAAAAACAATCAATTCCATGGAAAATTCATACATCCAACCTATATACGGTCTATCATATACCTCAATATAGAGATTGAACCACACCCTTACTTTGGATTTACGACCTCTCTATAATTTCCGCTCGAATCCGATTTAGCTTTCCGTTCTGCAATTTCTTCCCGACGGTAGTATCCTCCAAAGCCCTTGTTCCTCTTTTCTTCTTCCAATTCCTTTTTCCCACGTACTGCTATTTTCCTTCTTCTCGTCCAAAAACCTAATCCTTCTTATTTGCAACTTAAATAATATAATACACTATTATTCTTATCGGGCATAACATTTGCACCCCACCTTTTCTACCAACAACCTTAATTAAGCCCAACAATTATAATAATAATTATTCCAATAAAATAATATTATTTCTAATATTATTTCTCCGCTCAACCAACATATTAATCCAATACTGCCTCTTATAATAATTCTGATAATTCCCGGCTTCGTCTAATTCTAACAAATAATTTTCGTATATAATTTAATTAAATAATTAATTAAATTTAGGACATTACAGGTTCAAACCAACCTACATCTGGGGGCTACCAAGTCAGGAAGAGGACTTCACTATCAATAGTATTATTTTATGTAAACAACCTCTAGTTTACAAATAAACAACCTCTGGTTTACCTCATCACTACCCAAAGAAACCTTTATCTTAGAAGACCATATAAGACAAGAGAACCTTTGCTCACTCCCTAGTGATACCTAACTGTTACAAACTCCTGTAACAGTGACAACCTATTTGAAGAACACATCTTAAAATAAATAAAAAACAGTCAAGGACTCTTGACGCACATACTTGGAATTACCTCACAGCTTCTTCTAAGAACACAACTCAACTCATTTCTTCACAGCTTCAGAGTGAGTACAACTATCCTCTTACCTACGGGCTTCGAGGTACAAATCACTGACCATCCTACAATCCGGATGGTTCACACACACAGCTAACCCTATTGATTACATCTTTCTATATTTGGATAGCTTACTAAAACTAGGTTACAAAGTCCTTATTTATAACCTATCACCCAACTGGATTTGTGTTGCAGCGGTAGAGCGGCAAGCAAAGAGTTGGTATTTATTTTTACCGGGTTATATATACCGGTTAGGTTATATCGTATCGTGTGCATAGAGATTGGTTATTGATTCGTCGTTCGACAATTCTATCGTTAATGAGTTTGAGATTAAAAGAAATGAAAATAAAAGACAAAAAGTAAATGAACAAAAAGTATAAAAGATAGACAGCTTGTCTGGAACGAATGTAAACTACCTGTCACAGACTTAAATCTACCACCCATGTCACACTCGGCTTACGATACTCGTCCGTGTCATCACATACCTCTCACAACCTTGGTTATTTCAAACCCAAATTGAGAATCCTCCTAAATCATCTCAATAGCCATGTTTGGCCTATCTTCACAACACAGAAGTCAACTGCGTCACCTCCATACCCATTTCTAGCATACTTCACCAACGCAGAGGCATTAAGTTCGGATAATCTATAGTGAATGTTAGATCTAAACCCATTTCTAGTATTCAGAATAAACAGATAATCATCCTAGGTAAGAATCTAAGCAATCTATCTCTAGTAAAGCTCAAACCCATAACACAGAGTAAAAACCCAAGATAACTACCAACACAAATTTGTAAAGCAAGCTTTATATAACACCAAGGGCAATAAATATACAGGAGTTATGAGTAGAAATACATACAAACCCAACAAAAGAGAAATACACAAAGAGGAGAAGAGATAAACCACAGATCTACACTGGTTGTCAAAGCCAATCGAAGAGTAATCCACCTCCAATCATCCATGAGCAAGCCCTAATGTTGTTTTCTAAGCTAATCTACTAAAATGAAGGTTGATGGAAATGGGATCAAAACCACCCCAAATCCATAACCTAGAAACTGCTTTGAAAAGTATTTATAAACAAAATCCAGACGCTGCTAATGCTAAGCCGACTTACTTTATTATTTTATTACATTAAACTGCCTCACCGCGCTAAGCGCGCTCAAAACCGCGCTAAGCACAAAAGTTGCTGTTTTTCTTCCCAAAAATGCGTCTTCGGAGCCGTGTCTTCGACACTTTATTCCTTCATGCTCCAAATATGCAACAAATACCTACAAAAATAGATACAAAACTATCAAACGGTACATTATGTACACAAAACACAATAAAACGTATTTACAATAAAAATTGGGTTTATTCAACGATTATTAACAAACAAGAACAAATAAGTGCCACAAAACATATATACAAAATAACTACATTTTGGCACTTATCAACTCTCCCCAACTTGACACATTGTTTGTCCTCAAACTAAGTCAAATAAACCTAAAGAAACAAAAGATGATAATAAAAGAATTACGAATCAACAAGTTTTTAAAACGGAAATCAAATGTATGGTTCAAACGAAAAATGTACACGACAAAATACATACTTACCACCGACCTACAACGACAACATATAAACGAAGCAAATCCTAAGTACAAAAATCATGCAAAACATTCTAAAACAAAACAAACTCAATCATGACTCACACCTAGCAAAAATTCATCGGTAGATGTAGAACACACAAAGGTGAGGGATAAAAAAACACTCCTCCACAATCTTGGAAACAATAGACTAAATTATGCATTCATCCAAAAACGTATTGAAAATACAAATGCAAGAATCACAAGGGCTTTGCAAGGTTGTAATGTGGCTTGGTTAACAAACAAATGATAAGTCCTAAAGCTAATCGAAACAAAAACTTTCCTAAACCTAAGGGAGTGATCAACTCACAAAGTTCCAAACAATATAATTTCAATCAAACTTATTCTTCATCACAAATTTCACACCAAACACACCTCACTTATTAACATAACATTATTCCTACTCTTTTTGTTTTTCATTTTCAAAACTTTTCTCTTTTTTTCTTTCTTTTTCTAATCTTTTTTTTTCACATTTTTCTTTTTTTTTTCTTTTTCTTTTCTCAACCTCATATCAATCACAACATAAGAACATAAACATTCCTCTCCCCAACTTGAATTCAACCAACATTAATGTGTAAATACTCCCTACTTTCTAAGGCAAGGTAAAAATCCATACAACAACATATAGTTGAGGGTTCAAGAAACAAAGAAATCAACATCCATACAAAAAAAAGTAAATTGACACTCATAGACAAGCATCAAGATCAAATAAAAATGGATGTTGATAAAAGTTCAAAGGGGGTAACAAAGGTTCACACACTCACAAGGTGAATTGAATATTTGGCCAAGGTAGTTATGCTCAAAATCAACAAATGCCTTGATCATTTTCTTGCAATCATACAATCAACACAAAACAAAAGATTAAGCATAATAAAATCCAATTAAAACAAGAATGTGGACTCTCATATATAAATAATGGAAAGCTTCCTCACATTTATGGGTAAAAAGAGGAACTAAAGTGATTCAATTCATGAGCAAGTAATGCAAAAAGAATGAATAGCATGGTAATTATACAAATGATAAATTTCCTAAACATGTTATGCTATAGAAAGCGATAAACGAGTACCTGACGTGTACCAACTTGGAAACTATCATTACCATACATCCACGAGTTGAAACGATCAAACTCGGAAAATCACCTCAAAAGTCTTTAAGTTACCGAACCAAAATTTGAGTCCAAACAACAACAAAAGAATTAGAAAAACAATACTAATTTTATTCAATACAAAAAGCCTTGGTAAAAGTGGGAAAAGGAAAACCAAGTGAAATTTTAAAGAATTCACCGCCCAGATAGATAGAGCGCCTAAGCGCCAAGCGCACCATAGAAAATGACAAAGAACATGTGCAACTGTTATGCAAGCTCCACTTACACACCTATACAATCTCATTTACACATCTAAACAATATTTACAATACATACACACTTCCACAAGCTAAAACACTACAAACTTGTGGAAAATAACAAATTGACATAACAAAACAAAAGCAAATAACAATACACACAATTGGTGAAAAGGAATTAACAAGTGGAAAAGTGAAAATTTGAAATTAAGAGCAAGTCCTATTTCAACTTGTCAAAACACAAGTCACCACACACATAAACAACATAAACAAACATGTTTGTTTTACGTCGTAAGCTCGACGCCTTTATTGTGCGAGCACTAGTAACCTCCTCTCATCATGCCATGGTATTGTCACACCGCGAAAACCTAAAGAAAGTGTCCTAACAACCACACAACAAACGTTATGAGTACGAGACAATTCACAACATCACATGAAAACTAAGAAAATCACAAATATGTACAAGTATGGAAAGTAAACACACAACATGTACATGTAACATATACAAGTTCATATACAAAACCTATACAACATTTACATTAATTACAAAACTCAAAAACAACGGAATTATCGCAATACAGAAACAATAAAACCAATCCCCGACAACAGCGCCATTTTGTTGCAGTGGTAGAGCGGCAAGCAAAGAGTTGGTATTTATTTTTACCGGGTGATATATACCGGTTAGGTTATATCGTATCGTGTCCACAGAGATTGGTTATTGATTCTTCGTTCGACAATTCTATCATTAATGAGTTTGAGATTAAAAGAAATGAAAATAAAAGACAAAAAGTAAATGAACAAAAAGTATAAAAGATAGACAGCTTGTCTGGAACGAATGTAAACTACCCGTCACAGACTTAAATCTACCACCCATGTCATACTCGGCTTATGATACTCGTCCGTGTCATCACATACCTCTCACAACCTTGGTTATTTCTAACCCAAATTGAGAATCCTCCTAAATCATCTTAATAGCCATGTTTGGCCTATCTTAACAACACAGAAGTCAACTGCGTCACCTCTATACCCATTTCTAGCATACTTCACCAACGCAGAGACATTAAGTTCGGATACTCTATAGTGAATGTTAGATCTAAACCCATTTCTAGTATTCAGAATAAATAGATAATCATCCTAGGTAAGAATCTAAGCAATCTATCTCTAGTAAAGCTCAAACCCCTAACATGGAGTAAAAACCCAAGATAACTACCAACACAAATTTGTAAAGCAAGCTTTATATAACACCAAGGGCAATAAATATACAGGAGTTATGAGTAGAAATACATACAAACCCAACAAAAGAGAAATACACAAAGAGGAGAAGAGATAAACCACAGATCACACTGGTTGTCAAAGCTAATCGAAGAGCAATCCACCTCCAATCATCCATGAGCAAGCCCTAATATTGTTTTCTAAGCTAATCTACCAAAAATGAAGGTTGATGGAAATGGGGATCAAAAACCACCCCAAATCCATAACCTAGAAATTTGTTTTGAAAAGTATTTATAAACAAAATCCCGCAGACCGCGCTAGCGCTTAAGCGACTTACTTTATTATTTTATTACATTAAACTGCTTCACCGCTAAGCGAAGTTGCTGTTTTTCTTCCCAAAAATGCGTCTTCGGAGCCGTGTCTTCGACACTTTATTCCTTCATACTCCAAATATGCAACAAATACCTACAAAAATAGATACAAAACTATCAAACGGTACATTATGTACACAAAACACAATAAAACGTATTTACAACAAAAATTGGGTTTATTCAACGATTATTAACAAACAAGAACGAATAAGTGCCACAAAACATATATACAAAGTAACTACATTTTGGCACTTATCAATTTGGGCCTTCAAACAACATCATATCAGCTGTAACAAACAGCAAAAAAATAAATAGCAGAAAACTGCTGCTACAATCAAGGTCTTCAATCTAATTTTTCTCCTTAGCTTCTGAATGAATCTTCTAGACCTCTACATATGCCTTCAATTACACGCCACATATAATGCATAATATTCCCAGAATATTCTACACAACTTAAAACTTAACTGTAATAAACTTATCAGTTCAGTAGCGTGATGTCTGATGTCATGACATCGTCTTCGACATGTTGTTCCAGATGTTGATTTAATTCAACACAACATGTTCAGGAATTCCAATAGGATTTACAAGTTCTTAAATATCCTATTGTACATTATATTATTGATGCGATTATTTGTTTTACAAAATCGATGCCAATCATCAATAACAAGGAACTTATAATCTCCCCCTTTGGAAAATTTTGGATAAAACAAATAATTACAATTACAAAAGATTACATCAAAAACAGAAGCAACAATTACAATTAAAAATTTATAATTAAAATGATCTTCGGCAGCTCATCCATAGTCTTCTGCACACAGCTTGAGTTGGAGGCGAGCAAAAATTTCATCAGCAGTTCTTCCATGGTCTGCACTAATGGCCTGTCAGTTGTGGATGATGTCTCAACATCCAGTTTGACATCTTCTCGTGTTTTTGATTCCTTCCATTAAACCAACATGGGCAAAGGGTAGGAAATTCCTAGTGTACAAGAGGAAAAAGATAGCTTCCACTCCCCCTTAAGGCAAGAATAAGTTCTTGTCACAGGTGGTGGAAAAAGAAGACCATGGGAGATAAACTAGTTCTCAAGAAGCATAAGAGGAAACTTAAGAAGTATTTCGAAAATCTCCCAGGTAACTCAGAACACAAGTCAAAATTTTGTTCAAAACTCAGATCACAAGTCACGAAAGAAATTCCAAGCATAAACCTGTTGGATAATTATGTATGGTTTATTTTGTGACTTATTTTGTGACTTAGACATAGTTTCGCTCTCTCCTACTTCACTTTCTATGTGAAATTATTTCTCTCCCCCTTTTTAGCTAAAATTTGACTATGAAAACCCTCATCAAACCATATCCAGACACACTTTGCCCATACTTTAGTGAAACTCATGGTGATGAAAATACGGGATGCTCACTTGTGGCTAGTAGATAGAAGAGATCTCTTATAAATAGGACATTAGGTTCTTAGGAATTAACGAAAAATTGAATTTTGGTCAAGGTGCATTAATTTAGGCTGAGAATCTGTCACATGACTTCCTGCACTCTGTCCAAGCTATCTTTGAATGCTTTTAATATCTCTTTACTATTTCTTTTGAGATAAGCAGTTCCAATGCATGCATAGATCACTTCACTTATCATGTCCATGCAGAGACATGTTCTGTATAATGTCCTGACATTCAATCTGTCATTGTCTGAATACTTCATGTGACTAACTTTTCCAATTAGGGACTCTTTACCATGAGACACTTTTCACTTCTACTCCTGACTATCCATAAATTGCCATAACTCCCTTTTAAGTGGCCATGAGATAGAATCTGAATTCACTAACTTATTCAAATCATACTTCTTCCCTGATATAGACATATGAGATTTTAATATTCAAAATCGCAAGGACATCTATGTTCCAACATCCTGTGGGACATCCACAATAGTACTATAAAACCTATCTGTCTTGGTCTGATATGACAATTTTTTCTCAGCTGCTCTACCAAAATATCAAATACAATCTTATCTCCAGGACACTCCAATCCACATCAGCATAGGCTTCTTCCTCTAACTCCAAAAAATAATTTCTCCCCCTCAGTTTCAACTTGATAGACATATTAGCACATCATAATCAACATCAGAGAAAAATAGATATTTAAACCTTAGTTAGAACATTCGCAGATGCACAAACATATTCAGTATCATTTTCTTACCTCAGCACCAGTAATAATTGGAAGCACATATATAGCTTCTCCCCCTTAACATCAGCACCTCAGAGCTTTCTAAAGTATCCTTATTATTCCCTAAGTTACACAAAATAAGGACACATTTTATTTTGGTCCTCATAATACTAGAAGCATTATTTATTTTGAATTTGCCATAGTTTCCAAATTAGGAATCCTTAGTTTGCTAGCAACACAAGGTTCAGATTCCCACACTCTGCTACTTGTAATAGAAGAAGCCATATTATCAACCATTCGTATGACCAAAGATACATCTTCAAAAGATAAGTCTGAATCTTATCCGCCTTCTCTCAATTTCTGGTGTCTTCAACAGTTGTGATGTTACATCTTCATGTAGGACATTCTTTTCTTTACATCACATACTTCATCACTCTTAATGCTGAGTTCATATTTCCACACAACTATCATACAAATATCCAGCTCCCATCAAGATATTTATATGTATGCACCTCTTAACAAGGGATCAACCCTTTATATAATCACTAGATGATGTTTCCACATATCTTAAACTTGTGAAGATTAATATGGACCCAAAATTAATATTCAGCTCGTAATTTTGCATGAATACATCAAATACTTACTCAGCTCTTGGCAGAGTATATGTATTTTGTATTCAAGCTACATACTAATAAGTACTTAGTCTCCCGTCAAATTACTTACCATTCTGTCATTTAGAATTATCTACTCACACTAGATAACACTAATTGATTAGTTCTTCACCTTTTGAGCTCACTTCCAAGTAACAATGCACACTTTCATGGATGAAGGCACTGATATGATGTTCCAACATCTGATATGACATCATCCATTCTTAGTATGGTTCTGAGGGTAACATCCATACTCATATTGAACACTTGCGTGGAGGAACATAGGAAGCACAACTAAAAACAACTGATCAATATCCAAGGTTAGACAACCAAATTAATTAGGGGATAACATGAGCCACATCTCAATAAGCTATTCTTCAGATTTCCATTCTAACTTTGAGATGATGGATGCCATTGTATGTAGCTACAGAGGAGATTCCCTCTACTAGGTTTCTGGAACAGACTTACCTAGGCATGACACAAAACAATATGCAGACTTTTCAAAGAAATACCCATTCAAGATGATATATGACAACAACATGCCTAATATTAAGGGCAGTCAACACTAAAGACCATTAACCACTGTGGTTGGATCACAGTATTCTACTCCAAGCAAAATCTGTTCCATGGTCATGAACAGTATTCCACAATTATGGTTCCTTTGATCAGAAGGATGTTCCAGATACAAGCTCATCTCGTGTACATAAAAGGACCGTAGAAGAAACCTTTATGAGTCCTTTTTAAGTGCATTGGGCTCAACTTCTATACTCACATAAGCCTTGGTCAGAAATAAACTAACATCTGGACTAGACAACCTGTTGATCCTGTCCTAATCAAATAATACAAATCAGATGTCTCCTCTTCCAGATCAAGAGTAGGTTCCAAACATAAATGTTCAACACATTCTTATTTATCACCCAAAGCATTTGTTATTCAACTGGTAGCTGCATACCTGCTCAATTAATGTTCTAACATCCCATAGAACATCAGTTCCATCTTCTTGGAACACATCATCCTTGACAATCTTCAAGGTCTTCAAACAATATACAGATGTGCATAAGGATCATTGATCAATTAATTCTCATTGACTTCATTAATAAATGTCTTTATGAGTGGACTTGAGGAAGATATTAAATATCTTTGACACTTTTAATGTAGTTGAAAAGATATGCCATATATTCTGTTGAAAAAAATAACCCTATAATTCTTCTTGTGCTTTAAGGGTTATATCAAAAGCCATGCAGCAGAATACAACAATACTTCAACAGAGTTTATACACAATGCTTATACCATAATCCAAGCATAAGCATGAAAACTTAGGATTGAAAATAAATCAATCCTACGTAAAGTAGCTTCTCGGCAAGCTATAGACTACACATCACCAATACCATAACCAAAACAATGTTTAAACACACACAAGCTTAATAGTTACCTTATCAATATCTTCACTCCCGCATGAAGGTTTTGACAATTTCACTCTTTTGCTAAATAATAACTGAATAGTAATCCTTAAATTTATCCAAGGTTTCCACTCCCGCATGAAGACTTTTACTTTAAACTTCTTTTGTTCAGTATCATCATCTTCTTTCATCAAGAAGGTATAATAATTCTGTCCAAGTTTGTCTTCAATACACACTAGTATTCTACAAATAGGTTCATCCTCCACTTCAAGGGACCATGCAATATGAACACGCCCTTTTCAAATAGTTCTCCATTACAAACCATCTACCTTTTACAAAACCAGAAAGTATCCTCCCTAGATCTCATCCAAAAACAGACAAGATGCCTACTCTGATACCAATTGATATTTTGGTGCAACAGACTAAGATGTCCTATTAGGATTTCGAGAAATCTGATCTGACTTTAAAATAAACAGATAAGGTATAGTAATAAAACAATGCAGGAAATAAAAAGAACACATCCAGATTGTTAATCCAGTTCAGTTCAAATCAACCTGCATCTGGGGACTACTAAGCTAGGAAGAAGACTCCACTATCACTAGTATTATTTTATGTAAACACCCTCTGGTTTACAGATAAACAACCTCTGGTTTACCTAATCACTACCTAATGAAACATTTATCTTAGAAGACCATCTAAGATAAGAGAAACTCTACTCACTCCCTAGTGATACCTAAATGTTACAAACTCCTGCAACAATGACAACCTATTTAAAGAACACCTCTTCAAATAACAAAACAGTCAAGGACTCTTGACACACATACTTGGAATTACTTCACAACTTCTTCCAAGAACACAACTCAACTCATTGCTTCATAGCTTCTGAGTGAGTACAACTATCCTCTTGCCTATAGTTTTCGAGGTACAAATCAGTGACCATCCCAAAATCCGGGTGGTTCACACACATGGCTAACCCTAATTATTACATCTTTCTATATTTGGCTAGCTTACTAAAACTAGGTTACAAAGTCCTTATTTATAACCTATCACCCAACTGATTTGGGCATTCAAACAATAGCATATGAGCTTTAACAAACTGCATAAACAACCTGCAGAAAAACAAATAGTAGATAACTTCTGCTACAATCAAGGTCTTCAATCTTATTTTTCTCAATAGCTTATGATTGAATCTTATAGACCTCTACATATGCCTTCAATTACACTCCACATATAATGCATAATATTCCCAGAATATTCTTCACAACTTAAAACAGAACTGTAAAAAACTTATTAGTTCAGTAGCGTGATGTCTAATGTCTGATGTCATGACATCGTCTTCGACATGTTGTTCCAGATGTTGATTTAATTCAACAAAACATATTCAGGAATTCCAATAGGATTTAAAAGTTCTTAAATATCCTATTGTATATTACATTATTGCTACATTTATTTGTTTTACAAAATTGATGTCAATCGTCAAAAACAAGGAACTTACATAAATGATGCTTAATTTCTATATGTTTAGCTCTAGAGTGTAAAATAGGATTTTTAGATAAATAGATAGTAAAAGTTTTATCATAGAGGTTAGGAATGTTACTCTCAAATATTTGAAAGTCTTGAAGCTGACTTTTAATCCAGAGCATATGAGTGTTGCATCCTGCTACAACTATGTATTTCGCTTCAGCAATTGACAGAGCAATGGTGGATTGTCTCTTGCTGGACCATGATATCAGATTATCTCCTAGAAACTGACAGCTTCCAGAAGTTCTTTTTCTTTCTATTCTATCTCTACCAAAACCAGCATCACAGTAACCTACAAGTATATATTCTCTGGATTTTCTATAACATATGCCAAGATTAATAGTACCTTTCAGATACTTGAAAATTCGCTTAACTACTGTTAAGTGAGATTCTCTAGGATCTGATTAGAACCTAATGTTGAGGCAGACATTATACATAATATCAGGCCTTGAAGAAGTTAAAAAAAGGAGAGAACCAATCATACCTCTGTAGAGCTTCTGTTCTAATTTCTTACTTACCTCTTCCTTTTCCAAGATGCATGTGGGATGCATAGGGGTTTTGGCTGGTTTGCTATCTGACAAGTCAAATTTCTTCAGAAGTTCTTTAACATACTTACTCTGATGTATGTAAGTTCCTTATGGAGATTGGTTTATTTGAATTCCCAGAAAGAATTTGAGTTCCCCATAAGAGTCATTTCAAATTCTTCCTACATAGACTTAGCAAACTCTCTCCCAAGGGAGGATTTAATAGAACCAAAAATTATATCATCAACATAAATTTGACATATTAGAATATCATTTTTAAATGATTTACAAAATAAAGTAGTGTCCATTTTCCCTCTTGTGAAGTCTTTTTCTAAAAGAAAGTTGCTTAGTCTTTCATACCAAGCTCTGGGAGCTTGTTTTAGACCATATAAAGATTTTTTAAGTTTATAAACATATTCTGGATGTTTTATATTTTTAAAACCAAAGGTTTGGTGTACATATAATTCTTCATCAATGTAACCATTTAAAAACGCACTCCATCCATATGATAAGGTGTGATATTGAAGTTAAAAGCATAAGAAATTAAAAGTCTGATAGTTTCTAACCTGACAACTGGAGCAAAGGTTTCTGTATAGTCTATCCCTTCTTGTTGACTATAACATTGTGCAACAAACCGTGCTTTGTTTTTGACTACTTCTCCTTGCTCGCTTAGCTTGTTTTTGAAGACCCATTTAGTTCCAATAATGTTAAAAACTTTTGGTTTGGGAACAAGATCCTATACATCGTTTCTGGCAAATTGTTTAGTTCTTCTTGCATTGCCATGATCCAATCATTATCTTGAAGAGATTCATCTATCCTTTGTACCTGTAATTTGAACTTCTATATCTGCAAAAGATTCATTTTGCTTTGACTTTTGAGGGCCAAGCTTATCATCAAATCTGATGTTAATAGATTCTTCCAAAATTTGTGTTTCAGTATTATATACTCTGTAGCCTTTTGAGAGTTCAGAATATCCTAACATTAAACACTTTTGTGCCTTAGAATAAAACTTGTTCAGATGATCTTTGGTATTCAAAATAAAACAAGTACATCCAAAATGATGGAAATATGAAATGTTGGGCTTTCTGTTCTTCCACAATTCATAAGGAGTCTTCTCCATAATAGGTCTTATGGAGATTCTATTATGAATATAACATGTTGTGTTGACTACTTCTGCCAAGAAATGTTTAGCAATTTTAGTCTCATTGATCATGGTTCGAGCCGTTTCTTGTAAAAATTCTATTTTTACTTTCTACAACTCCATTTTGATGTGGAGTTCTAGGACAAGAAAAATCATGAAAAATACCATTTTCATTAAAAAAAATTCAAAAACTTTGTTTTCAAATTCTTCACCGTGATATCTTCTGACTTTTACAATCCTAAATTCTTTTTCATTTTGGACTTGATTACAGAAGTTAGAAAAAACAGAATGTGACTCATCCATGTGTCTTAAGAACTTTACCCATGTCCATCTGCTATATTCATCTATGATCGCCAATCCATACTTCCTGCCAATGATGCATGAGTTTTTCATTGGTCCATATGATCAATATGCAGAAGTTCTAATGGCCTAGAGGTAGAAACAACATTTTTTGATTTAAAAGGAGGTTTTGCAAATTTTCCTTTTTGACATGCTTGACATAGAGCATCTAAGCTGAACTTCAAATTTGGAAGTCCTCTAACTAGATTGAGTTTGTTAATCTGGGATATTCTTCTCATACTAACATGACCCAATATTCTGTGTCAGGCCCATTGCTCATTTTCAACAGACATAAGGTATTTTACATTCTGACTTTTAAGTTCAGAAAGTTTGATTTTGTAAATGTTGTTTTTCCTTTTGCCATTCAAGAGGATTGTTCCATCTTTCTGACTAACTACTTTACATGACTTTTGATTAAATATTATATCATAACCGTTATCACTTAATTGACTTATGGATAACAGATTATGCATTAATCCATCTACTAATAGACCATTAGTTATAGAGGGTAAAGTACTATTACCAATAGTTCCCGAGCCAATGATTTTACCCTTTTGATTGCCGCTAAAACCTACATAACCTCCAACTTTAAGTTCCATACTTTGGAACATATGCTTTATTCCCGTCATGTGTCGAGAGCATCCAGAGTCCAGGTACCAAGGCTGGTGTTTCAACTTTCCTGTTAAAGACATTTACAACATATATTATTTTCTCCTTAGGTACCCATATCTTTTTGGGTCCTTTCTGGTTAGTGTTTTGGACTTCCGGAATGGTTGTGGGTCCAGTCACGCTCTTAGCGAGTCAGCGGACGCAGAAGCTTACAGGGAGCATCAACTGCTGCCTCCGTACGTCGTGATGTATCCTTTGCTCGAAAGACGCCTAGCAGGCCAAATAGACTTTCACCTTCAACGGTCATGCCCATTATGTTCCTATTTGGTCGTCATAACGGCTAGTTTTGAGCACTCTCGCCCGATCTGACTTAGTCAGCCTAAACCACCGATATCCAAGGGTTCGTAAATCTCTCGCCCTATATGACTTTGAGGGCAACGTATCACTTTCTTACTCCCAAAACCCTAATATTTAATATACCCACCTTAAACACTTGCTTACTTTAGAATCGGAGTGCCTTGCAGGTACACCACCCCCTCCTCGTCATCAGATGTTGCTCGAAGGAACTTCATCTGCTCTGGTCGTCTTTAATTATGATCAACTGACCATATCAGTGGCGCCATCTGTGCGAATTTATCTTCCACATCTTCAAAGATACCTCAAAATTTCCAACAAGATGGTTGAGAATATCAATCGCCTTTTCGGGCCGTCGTCGGACGGAATGACACACTTCCTCACCTTGAGGACTTCATAAAAGACAAGGACGATAGGACTGACTCCCTAGACTGTGACAATGCTCGCGATCAAGATTCCATCTTGGATAACCATAAACCCAATAACCAAGCTGACTACATTGTCACTACTCATCCCTCGACACCATTGCTGACTAACACAGACAAAACTCTGGCCGGAATCCTATCTGCCCTCAATCATACCAACATCCTTCTCCTTCGACAAGGTCAATGTATCGAGGAACTAGTAAAGAAATATCCCCAGTCTCCACCTTAGAGACCAAGGACAATCTTTCCTCGACCAGAGAATCAAGCTTACCCCGACCAATCTTTTCCCAAAAAGAGGGAACATATCCCTCCTCAGAAAAATCGGGGATCTCCTTCACACAAGAAGATCAAGAACGAATCACATCGCTCTGGCGATCGCTCCCCGTTGCCTAAACCAAGACGAGAAAGGGACCTCTCTCCCCATCACGAAAGAAACAACCGCTCTATCTCCCTCTCCCCTGATCGAAGCGATGAGGACGAGCACCATGATCCCCTATCTCGGGCTATCATGGACATCCCTATTCCCTCTGGCCTAGAAAAACCTCCTAGGCTCGGAAAATACGATGTCACCATCGACCCAGACGAGCACATCGAAAACATCGATGTCTTGCTTAATTACTGAGGAGTCTGAGGAGCCATCAAGTGCCGTCTATTCGCTACGACCCTGAGGAAAGAGGCCATGGCTTGGTACAAAATCCTACCATACGGGTCATTCACCTATGGGAAGCACATTGGGAGACTATTCTCCAAACAATTCACCGCCTCCCGACACCACCCAAAGTAGGAGGCATCCTTGGAAGCTATCATCCAGGGGAAGGAGAAATCTCTGCGAGCATACATCAAGAGGTTAAATAAAGAAGCCATCCAAGCTTCAACCATGGACGACATGAAGAAATATCTCCTCGAAAGAGGATTGCGCCCTCACAGTGATTTTGCGAAGGCCGTGGGGATCGAAACCCCATCTACGCTGGATGTTTTCCTTATGAAGGCTCAAGCATACATCCAGTATGAAGAAAAAGAGGCCGCCAATTGTGCTCGCGAAACTAGACATAGAGAGAATATCAACGGTTCAAAGAGCGTAGACACCTCGACATCTCGTTAAGGGGGAGAGAGAAGACAGGATGACAAACCTTGTGACTCTAGAGACAACAAGGGGCCGGTCGGTTAATTAATGACTACCACATATGGGAACAAATCCTAGCCGATCGTGAGTTTAAACAAGGAGGTACGCTTTTGCACCTCGACAAAACCGGGGACTGATAAAAACAAATATTGCAGATTCTATAGAAGTCACGAGCACGTGACAGAAAACTGCATCCACTTGAAGGATGCAATGAAGATCCTAATCAGAGATGGTCATCTCAAGCAATACAAAAAGAAAGGGACTACAAAAGAGGAAGCTCCCTCGACCAACAAGGTCGAGGAAGAAAAACCTACTAAAGAGTCTTTCATGCCCATAACTATGAGTATATCCAGGCCAGAAGACTTCATCTTTCTTGATCTCGACACCACTCCAGCGTACTTTTCCGCCCACATCTCTTGGGAGTCCTTCCCCACGACAATGGTCATCTCCGTTGGAGGGTTCACCAAGAAAACCATCAGATCGATCAAGAGGAGGTTTGGCGACCTCTTCAAAATAAGCTCAGATATTGGCACCACCCTCAACAAAATTCAAGAAAAGTCTCACCCACTAGCCTTCTATAAGGAGGAGCTACCCGGGGGCGCCCCAAATGCAAATATTCCCTTCCTCGTACGCGCTAGGATGGAAAATTTCGACGTAAGGAGAATTCTGGTCTACCTGTGATACGGTGAACTGACTTTGTAGGATTTTTGTATCCAAATGTGCGGATAGCAAGAGTCGCCACCGACTTTTATTTTTATCCAATTAAGGGAAGGTAAAAGTAATGTAAAAGACCTTCGTTAGATTCTCGAAGTTCGGGAGAATGGTTATGAAAAGGGAAGGTATTAGCACCCTTTCCATCCGCAGCTTATTCTACGGGCCTTAGTTGCTCTTAGATAACTTTTTAAAATTGCTTTCGTGTGTTTGACAAAAATGTTTTGAAAGAGGCATTTCGCTTTGACTTTGTAATGACTCATGTAGGAGTGTATACAAAGTGTTCGAAATGTTTCGCTTTTGAAAAGAAAGTTTGAACTTTGAAAAAGAGTGTGGTGTGAAAAGCATTTGTTTAGAGCAAGCAACTAAGAGACTTATTTACCCACTCAAAATTGGTCGCTTTGTTGTACTTCTACATTCCTTTAGAATAGCGCTAACCATACCATTAGTTAGTAGGTAGCTCCATTTGGATGTAAGGACATTCAAGGGACATCGGATGGTCATGAAGGCAACTTGTAGGAAGTATCCTAGCACATTCAAGGACTATCATCATTTTCGTAGGCGACAATCGAGGGTCAAGATCATGTATTCGGAGGCGACATCGTGGGTCTTATGATCTTTGTATCGAAGGGACTATGATGATTTGTTTGGAAGGCAACGGTGCTAGAATACCTCTACGTTCGAGGGACATGACCATTTTGAAATCGAAAGGCATCGAGAGAAAATTACCCTAAGGGGTGCGTGTGTGAAAGAAGTGTGTCAAATTCAGATATTTTATCTTGAAGATTAGTGTGAGCTATGTCCAATTATTATCTTGCCATACACGCCTAATTACTAGCAATTGATAAGGGTGCGGAAAGTAAAATGCGGAATGTAAAGGTGCGGAAAATAAACCTACGCTATTACATGGCTTTGGGGCAGATACATAATTTAAACTTGCGGAAAAATAAAAGCCTAATTTAAACTATTACAACCCATGAGCAATTACATTATTGGAAAAAATAAAACGATAAAAAAGAAAACGTCCGAATCGGAGTAACCTGTGAAAGAATAAGAAAATCGAGAAATATGATGAAATTGAAATAAGAGAAAATGTTAGAAAAAATGCAATTTTTAATATGAGAAAATTAATGCATGCTGGAAATAAGATAAATATATTAAAATAATTTTTTGGGATTTTTTGGAAAAGGTTTAATAATTAAAATGCAATTAATAATGATTTAAATGCAAAAATATAAATAAAATAAATATGCATGCAAAAATTATATTTTTTAATTTATTAAATTAAACAAAGGTTTTTAGAATGTAAATGCAAAAAGAATAAATGTTTTTGGTAATTTTTTAATGCAAAATAAAAATCATGAAAAGAATTAAAATAACATGCAAATATTAAAAATAATTGGAAAATAGAAAAATATGAAAAAATATGCAAGTTTTTGAAAAAAAGAAAAAGGGATTGTCTGAACCAGGAATCGAACTGGAGACATCCCCTTCAAACCTTAAAACCAAAGACGACCACTACGCCATGATGCACTTGGTGTTTGAAAAGTCGAAACAAATCAATATAAGTGACGCGTCAGATATTTTGAAAAATCAACACAACAACAAGGCCCCAATTGTTTTGAATGGACGAATCAGATGAGCCAAATCGCCACGCCTATCGCCGAGTCAACATGTTCAACGACGCCGGAGCCTCTAGCTCCTATTGCCTTCTCCGATGATCGAACGTCCAAACTCGCAAAATACGTGGAAGCAAAGAAAGTCCTAATCTACAATTCGACCCTTCCGAGTTCAATGGCAATGTTGGTTTTTGAATCGCCCTACAGCCGGTTCAAGACTACAAAAAACCCTAACTATGGCAAACCACGATTACGCGTAAGCTTCAAAGCGATGGCCCATATCAATCACATGAGACCTCATGAACACATTAAAACCATTAGAATCAATTGAAACACGCAGATATTAAAATGCAAAATCAAGATATATTTGAATATGTATGAATGTATATGGCATCATCTTTGCTTTGATCAATACCAAAGATGTATTCTTACTCATACTTACCGAGCGCTTTGGATGTCGGAAGTATGAGAATGGTCTTTGAAATTCGATTTTTCAAAGTTTCTTGAAAATTTTGCAAGAATAAGGGTTTGGCTTGAGCTAGGTTTCTTCCTCAGTGTGTATATGGCAATTTATAAGAGATGGAGAGGAAAAGGAATGGAAAAGATTTGATTTGGAGCATCAATATTTTCAAATAAAATCAATTTTCTTGAAAAATTTGATTTCTTCTTCAATGCAAGATCAAGCACGAATTTGGCAAGTATATTGGGCTATCTTGGACTTCAAGGAACATATAAAATCAGCTTTTGAAAATATATGATTTTCATATTTTATATAATTTAATTTTGAATTAAATGTTCTAAAATTCAAAATAAAATCAATAAAATAGAAAATTGCCATGGCCAAGCATTTGTAGGTCAAAATATTGTCATGAATAAGTTTGGATCAAAGATTATAGGCCCATTTGGAAAATTTTGCATGACCAAATGTCCTTTTGTGCAATCGTTCAAAATTGCCCAACTTCTCAATGGTGTATCTTGCTCAATTTTCCACATTTTTGAGTGTTCTGGACTTTTGGAAAGCTCTAAGAGTCCTCTAACCAATGTCTTTGGTCTCATCTCAATTGGAGTTACCATGCTCAAAATATCTTCAAAACAAAAGTTGACTTTTGTTGACTTTGAAAATGACCTGTAATGTTTTGAGCTATACCTCCAAATGAAGCATTTTTGGACATTCTTGTGAGACATGAAGTTGTAGAGAATTGAATTTCCTTCAAAACAAGAGGTGGTGGAAAATTTCGAGAAAGTATGAGAAAGTTATGGTCACCAAAGTTCAGCTGACTTTTCATCTAGAAACCCTAATTTAGAAAGTTTGACTTTGGGCAAATCTTGAGTTTTCTTGATGAATCATGATCAACCCTTGATCAAATGATGAATGTAACTTCAAAATGAGGATGTTGACCAAAAATCAGAAGTTTTGACTGTATGTTGACCATGCTGACTTTTGTCCAATACACCCGATTTTCAACCATCTGAACCATTGTCTGAGGAAACTTGACTTGTGAGGCTTGAAACTTGACATGGAGAATCTTTGAAGCATATGAGGAGGCATGAAGGCCATTGGAGATGTTGGAAATCCATCTTGACTTGAGAGATACCAAACCCTAGTTTGGGTTGATTGTCTAGGAGAGAGTTTGTCTGATCAACTCTTGAGGAATCCTTGAGTATGGATGTACGAAATCTCTTGAGTAGATGGAGGGCAAATTTTGGGGTATGACACTACCAAGGAAGTTCGGTTGATCTCATGTACACCCACCCAACTTTTCCACACCCTGCAACTCAATGAGACCCACCTGACTCTATATATCAGCTCAGATCTACAAGGATTCAACAAATCCACGGAAAAACCATGGGGGTATGTAGAGATGATCGTGACCTTCGGCGCTGGGGAGACGGGCAGGTCGATGAAAACCTAGTTCCTGGTTGTCGACTTCCCGTCACTATATCAATGCATTTTTGGCCGACCCATTCTTGCTGAGCTGGTAAAAATATTATCCACGGTCCACCTGAAGGTGAAGTACGATACTGCAAACGAGCAAGTGGAAACCTTGCATGGAGATATTCAGGCAGCCCGAAGATGCTTCGAGGCATCATTGAAGGGCATGGATTCCATCAATCTCTAACCATAGGTCAGAGGCAGAGTCGACCTTCCTGAAAGCTCACATAGGCAAGAGCCCCTCCCTTGAGTCGACGTCATCGACCTTGACATCCGTTTGGAACCCGAGGACTTGGCGGAAAGAAAGAGGAAAGGTAAAGCACCAATGATCAAGGAAGACTCAACTGTTTCCTATAGCTCGGAAGGACCAGCTAAGCAACATATGTGACCGATCCCAGATGGTGAATTCGAGGTCGTGCCGCTCGGTAGAGACACCAGCAAAGGAGTCAAGATTGGAGTAAACCTTCCATAATTGGCCCGGAACCAGCTCAAAGCATGTCTGAAGGACAACGCGGACCTCTTCGCTTGGAGCGTTGCGTTGCGCAAATGCCCGGTCTCGATCCAGAGGTGGCATGTCACCATCTGACAATTGATAACGCCATAAAGGTCGTAACACAGTGTAACGCCCGAAAATTCAATTAATTATTTAATTAAATTAGTTAAGGATTTATTTGTTGGAATTAGTCGAAGTTGGGAATTATCAGCGTAATTGGATTATTATATTGTTTGAATTAATAAGATGATAATCGGGAAAATAGTGGATATAACTGGGAGAAATTAATATTAGAAATAATATTAGTACTAGTAGAATAATAATTAATTTGGTTGGGTTAAGTCGTAGGTGAGAAATAGTAAAATTGGAGGTATCGTATAACAGACCCTATTAGGCTATTAGTAGGCCCATTGTTTTGTTAAGTGAATCTTTCATTAAGAGATTAGAAGTAGCAGCAAAACAAAAGATTATTAGGTTTTGTTACGTAGCAGTTGCAAGAACAAGGGTTTGGAAGAACCAAGTTGGAGAAGAAAGATTAGGAGAATTGATCTCGACATCCAAAAGTTCTAGAAATTCGACTGGAGAATTTGACCAACTGGAAAACCAAAAGGTAAGGGTGGGGTTCGAATTTTATAACCGGGAATATGATGGCTGATATGTAGGAGTGGGATTATATGATTTTCTACTGTCTGTGTTGAATTTGTGGTGTTTGGTCTTAATGAATTATATTTTTTCATTTGACAAAATCGTATTGAATAAAATTATGTATGTCGTTGTCGTTGATATTGAGTTGTTTTGAAATTTAATATTGTCGTATGGGTGGGTTGGGTTATTTATGGTACGCCTGAATTGAAATTGAAAATAAATAAGTAGTGTAGATCTGGGTATAGAACAATGAATGTAGGTAGATGAGAAGAATTGAGACGAACGCCCTACTTGTATGAAGGAAGGAATAAAAGAAAAAATAAATATATATATATATATATATATATATATATATATATATATATATATATATATATATATATATATATATATATATATATATATATATATATATATATATATATATATATATGCATACCTAGGGAAGATGCCCCATGATGTATGGGTGGGCGTCCCACCTTGTATTTTCTTCCCTCTCCATGTGTGTATGTATCCAGTGGATGTTGTTTTTAGTTTTGGCAGGTTTTAGTTTTGAATTATTAATTATAACCCTGTTGTTGTACCCCAATTTTTGCCCCTAAGATACACTCATACTTCATTGCACAAAGATTACAAATATTCTCTCCCTCCTATCCTTGGGTTTTCCCTTAAGAGATCACCAACATCCTTTGAGTGTGTGTGATTATTGATGTTGGACTAACAATAATATGTGTACACTTGACTTTCTATGTTTTGTAGGTGAATGGTGCACAAATTTCTTAACCAAGAAGTCAATAGGTTCATGTGTTTATTTCCATGCCTTCACTCCTTAAATATCAAAGATTACAAAACAATATCTATCATTAAAGACTTATCTTGTCATCAATCATGGTATCCCATCTTGAATATAGGCCTCATTCTTTAAAGAGATCAACAAATTTGAAGAATTTCCCACACTATGGCCATCATTCTTGAAATTAGGGTTTTGGGCTTCTGAGGACCATATCTTGGTATTTGTGTGAGGCTTTTGGACAATTTCAAAGACATTTGATTCTTAAAATGACTTATAATATGAATATGCTTTGATCCAAGGAGTTTGATTGATGAGAGGATTGTTTATGATGCCGATAGCTTATGATTGCCCACTCTAGATTGATGCTTCATCTACTTGTGTGACTTCAAAGGATCATATCTTGGTCATCCCTTGTCTCCTTGAGCTCATTTTTATTTTACAATGAACCTAAGGATGTCTAAAACAACTTAGTTTAATTGGTGAGAAAAGAAAATGCTGGAAGCTTGCCTATGAGGTCAAAGGATCACAAGTCCTGATGAGTTTCTCAACTTTTGGTCAATCAACTTCAAACGAACATATCTTGATCATCATTTATCACCTTGAGTTCATTCTTTTGCACAACAATCATGAGGATGTGTACTTTATCACCATAGAAGTTTTAATATTAAAAGTGTTTGTAAGTCCCTTGAAGAAGCCAAAGATTATAGGTCATTTCAAGATTTTTCATCAACTTCACAAAGCCATAACTTCATATTTAAAAATCAAAAGCAAATTTTGGATGGAAGACCTTGTTTGGATTGTAGGTCATTTTTGCCAAACTAAGAAATTTTTTCTAAGTATGAAAATCATTGTTTTTGGTGATTTCAAGAGGATATAACTTTTGCTGTGATGCCAAATACTACCTTTCCAAGTGCATTGCAAATATTGTAATCTCACTTTCTAACGAGCCCAAGATTGTAACAAAGGTCCTTGAGTGATGAAAGCCATGGTTGCAAAGAGGGCTCATGGAACGACTTTTTGCTTGAAGTCAGATTTTGTTTTCAATAATGTGGCATCTAATGATCAAATTGATGCGCATTTTGGACTTAAACATGATTAACAAAGTTGTCAAGCTTGATTGGAACGACAAAACACACGATTTGGCTGAGTTTTGACAACTTCCAAGTCAAACTTTGCTTATGGTGCATGTGTGGATGATTTTGCTCCAAATTGCATCATACACCCTCTCTTATGATCCCATTAACTTCTCCTATAAATAAGCAAGTCATTCCACTTATTTCCTCAAGCTTTGATAGCCAAAAAACCTCTCGCCAAACTTCCTCCATAACCAGCTTTTTTTTGTAACTTCATGTTTAGACCACTCCAGCTTGATATTAATCCTTGATTCTTCTTCCTGAGCCTCACCAAGCTAACGTAACAAGAATTATGCCTGAAGCCTCCTGAATCGTGCTATCCAAGTCCAATTTAGAGTTTCAAAGTGAACTTGCTCGTAGGAATCTCAATCAAACCTTGTATAATAAAGTATCATTGCACTCTACTCATCTCATTGATCCTTGTGATCTTCACCATTTGCGTTTTCGTTGAGTATTGACTGAGAATTTCTGGAAACAAGTTCTCGTTATTATTCATGATTTTTTCAAATGGTTCATGATAGAGGTGAAATAAATTTTCATGAGGGAACCATTAGAATCGTGAAGAGATGAAGCTTAATGGTACCGGTCTGGAAATTTATTTCACATTGAGGATCACGATGGATGAAGGCTGGAGGTTGAACATGACCTACGTCTCTGTCTTCAACCAATGAAAGCTTGACATTTAATTTTTTCAAATTGGATCCGGTGTTTTAATTCTATCATACGTGCGTGATGTGAGCCCTTGGATCTGATTACTTTTGTGAGTCAGACTCCATCCAACGCGCAACATTAATTCTAATTTTATTTTTTAAAATTTAATTTAGTTGGTGACCCGGTGTGATTTCCAAGGGATCCATATCAAGCACAACGCGTCTGATCCATTGGATTAGCATACTAACGCGTTTTGACTATGATCAGATGGTCCATATTTTTTCTGCTTTTATTTTATTTTCTGATTTTATATTTTAAATGTTTTAAACTTCAAAAAATCATACTAAATTCATTTTTAGTCAAAAATTATGAAAAAAATCACAAAAATATTTTGGAATATTATCTTTCTGAATTTAATTTTTTCACAATATAATTTTTCAGATTTGATATTTTTGTGATTTTCCCTTTATTTGATGTTTTAATTAGTTTAAAATACTTTTGACATTTAAATTTCAAACAATTATGGAAGGATCCAATAGTCATTTGACAAATATTGGTGACCTCATTTTATTTTATATTTTTTATTTTACTATTTTTTTGCTATTTTTGGCTTATTTTATCCTTTTCTTTTTATTTTAAAAAATAGTTTTGACTTAGAAAAATTCTGAAAATATTTGTCAATACTTGTTGACCTTTGTTTGACCTTGGATAATTTTCTGGGAATTTTAGTTTAATGAAAAAAATACTATTTATGTATTTCTTCAATAAAGTCCAGTTAAATAACCTAATTTCAAATTTACTTTAATCCTTTATTTAATTTTATTTTCAATTTATTTATTGACTTTTGAATTTAATTTGAGTCACAAATTTCCTCATCATCAATGGAGTTTGGGTGTTGATAGGTCTTTGACCAATCCACCAAGAAAATTGATTGAGTTTGACGGTTAGACCGAATAAAATTCATCCGATGCAAAATAAGTCCGAAAATGTCTTCTTCTTCTCCATCTTATTTTTTCTTTGTCCCAACTTTAAAAAGTGAAGAATTGGTGGCATGAACCTCAAAGGTCAAATATAAGCCCCAAAAGATGACTTGAGCTTTGATCTTGGTTCAACACTTGTAGCTTTGTCGGTGGTCGCTGTTGATTTCTAATCAAGCTTCCGGAAAGTTTCCACTAACTTTGACCATTTAAAATTTTAAATCATTTTGATCAAGTGATGTGATAATTCCAAAACCAGTGAGATACTTGAAAAAACAATTGAAACTTGTCGGTGGTCGCTGATTCTATCAAGCTCAAAAGTCTTCATGCATAAGTTTCAAGATGGTCACCTTGTTGACGCTTCTAACAATTAACAATTTGATGATATACTTGACAAGTTTCAAGATGGTCATCTTGCTAACCTTTATTAATTGCCATTTATTTTATGCCCTTTTATTTTCCGCCTTTACTTTCCGCATTTTTTTATGTTCTTTATTTTTATGCACTTTACTTTTAGCATTTATATTTTATGTCATTTTTCCTTTGCTCACTTGAGTATTTTATTTTCTTTTATTTTGGATTTTCTCATTTGAGCTTTGTTTCTTTTTCAAAATACCTAATAATTCAACTTAAACATAAAAACTTTTAATTGGACTTGGTCACTATCCTTGTGCTTGAGCTTGATCTTTGGACCTAGGATTAACCTCTACCTCACTGAGATTTCGTGTCTTGGTGTTATTTTGTCTTGTCTGGTTATTATCTTTGTATATTTATTTATACTCGATTAAGAGTGGATTTCTCCAAATATAGTCACATTCGTCCGCTTTTCTATAGACAAGAATTCATCCGAGGCATAGAACTATCTCAAGCTTGGTTTTTTTGTCTAGTTAATTGTTGCTTTGTGGTTTGTCCAAAGGATCGGATATGGTATTAGCTCTTGATGTCAAGTACTAGTCTTCTCACCCGGTTAGATCTTTCTTTTCAAAAGATTCTTGTTTTTAAAACTCGAACCGCTTCATAAAAAACTTGGACTTAGGTCCATGAATTTTCAAAACTTATTTTTAATAAACTTAATCCATTTAATAAATACTTTGACTTTTCTTTTCATAAGACTAAAAACACCTAACCTCAATCAAACTTTTAAGTGCTTGTGGCTTTTCAAACTAACATTTTATTAAAATCAACCAATGTATAATTTTGGTCTTTTTAATGAACTACTTGATTTTGATTTCAACATTGCACATTGTTGGTATTTAGGTCTGGAACTCATTGAAGTTCTATCAAACCAAAATTGTAAAATACTTCTTTTCCCCCACCATCCATTTTGCACATACACTTTTTAGCACACATATATAAATTTTCAAATGGTTCATGGAGTATCCGAGATGCTTTGGGTGCTAACACCTTCCCTTTGCATAACTAACTTCGGTCTCGATCTATGATCTTTTGTTAGGTTTTATTCGCTCTTTTTTCCTAGTCCTTTGATAAAATAAAAGCGCTGTGGCGACTCTTTTTTTAGTTTTTGAGTTAAGTCAATTCAATGGCTTATACTCGCAGTTTTTGTCGCTACACATGTGCCTAAGAAGAAAAGAAAATCAAAATAATATATGTATATAAGTATAGGGTAGACCCGATGAGAGGTGGGCGCCCACCATTTTTCCTTGTGCCCCTCGCCCTTTCCTCGTAAGTGTGTATTACAACTGTGTTCTTTTGGATTTTTGGCTCTTCTGGTTTCGACAGATATTAAATTGTTGTATAGCTACTTATAAAACTATAAGAATGGAGTAAATCTATACATAACATGTGAATTAATAGATGATAAAATTAAGTGGTTAATGTTATAAGTAGCATGTAAAAAAATTAGTATGTTATGATATAGTTTAGTAGAAGCAAAAAAATAGGTGATAAAGTGCATTTAACAATAATCGTATACATAGTAATATAGTTGAATTTTGTTGACATCATAGTTTGAATGCAGAAATTAATAATATCAGTTTAATAAAATTAGTAGAAGTTAGTTACTAATTAGCGGATAACAACGAATCTAAAATAATACCTAATTAGCCGAATTAGTAAATTAAGCTCAAAACAAGTTGTTCAATTAACCAAATTTGTGGGGTAGTTCATATATTAATAGGTAATCGTGGTTGATTTATTTTGTTGAAATAACCTTGTATATGTTGGTTGGCAGTGCACAACCGATTGTTGAGTTGTCCCAATTTATAGACATAGTTGAGTTGTAGGTCCGACGCACCAATGTTGATTTAATTGGTTGCAGCTGATGCATATTTTATGTTGTTGTTGATATGTTAATGCTTCCATGGCCGTGTTGGAAGCGATGTCGAGTACCGCTTATTGGTACAAGGTTGATATGGCTTATGCCTGGTGACTATAATTGTTGTTGTTGTTGTATGTGATTGTTACATTCATTGAGTCACATACATTTGCATACTTTACGACAACCTGGATTGGAAAATTAGCAACAAAGGCTTATGTCTTGGCCTTTATGGCACTGAAACAACCGGCTGACCATCATCCGATAACTATATCAATGAAGTCACCATCGAACGCCTTTTATCTCGCGAAACCTAAAAGGATAAGACACGGTCTCATAATCGAGAGATCGGGTAAGGAATCTATTACGCGAAGGAAAGGTATTAGCACCCCATACGCCCGTAATACTCTATGGTATCCACTCCTATTCTATATCTAATGGGTGTGCTTATATCTATTTACTACTTAATTGCTATATCTGTATGCTAAAAGAGAATGCATGTGAAAGAAAAGAGAAATCAAGAAAACACGGGAAAAGAAGGAAGTATTTACAAAGTTTTCTCGATCGAGCCCCTACATAAGATGCCTACGATTCGCAAAGGTAATGGGAAAGTCGAGCGCAGTAGTTCACATGTTTGGTGGGTTTTGTGTTTTTACTTCAGAAAAGGTTTTAAACACAAATGAAAAGAAGTAAAGGCGAAAAAAAGTTTGTGTTGGTTTGTTGCTTTTACCTTGAGAAAGGAGTTCAAACTTTATTAAGTATTTTGTTTTCAAAGAGAAAAGAAAACAAGTTTTAGTTTTATTACATGCAAAGGTGTAAAAGAACTAGCAAAACAAAGGTTGGACCTCCGTTGAGCATGAAGGAATCTCTACCTATGTTGACATGCAAAGGATGTGGATCTAAATGTCTAGGCTAGAGAACCTGAAGAAACAAACAAACAAACACAATCCATAAGTAGAATTGCCCTAAACGGTCTTTAAATAAACCGAGGGGTTCCGAACATGCTCCAATTACGAAGCCCCATCATGCATCTCTATTCCTATTTCTCATGGCAAAAGAAAGTCAGAAGCCCTACTTCTCATGATATCTAGGAAAGCAGAAGAGAATGCGATAAACAGTAGAAACTACCGAACGGATATAGAATCAAGAGCATCAAGCCAAAGAAATACTCCGGAAAACTTCAAGTACTGCACCTATGCAATGAGAGTAAACTGGTGAGAATTGTACAAAGCATCAAAACAAGCGAAATATGTGTCGATACGCATCCGAAGCGATAATGCCTGCAAGAATGAGATTAGACCGAGCAAAACAAGATATGGGGGATGCACACGTGGGTGTACAAACACACAACACCTGCAAGAAGGGAGTTAGACCCAAAAAGCAAGCAAAAGAAAGTATACGCATGTATATAAATATCAGAGAAATGTGCAGTATGTATATACAACACAACCCTCAGATCAAATGTAACACAAAGAGTAGCTAGCGGGCTAGAACTCCTATTGTTTGTTGTTAGAATTAAGAAATAGCGTAAATGCACCAGCACAGCCGCGCTTGTCGCTATACAGGCTAAGCGACTCCAAACAGAGGCCGCCACTTCGTAACCGCAAGGCGCGACCGCAAAACAAAAGTTAGTGAGTTGGCGCTAGCGTGTTCTCGTGGCGCTTAAGCGCGACCGCAACCTTCAAAATGTTATTTTGGGTCCGATTACCGTTAATGATGTTCTCGTGCCAAGGGCTGATCCATACAGCTTAGTGACAGCCCTACAAGAGATAAAAGTCAAATGAACATGTGAGGAATGCAAATCGAATCGATAAAACCAATGTTCATGTGAAGAGAACATGCATGAACATGCAAGGAATGCAAATCGAGACGATAAAACCAATGTTCATGTGAAGAGTACATGCATGAACATGCAAGGAATGCAAATCAAAACGACAAAATCAATGTTCATGTGAAGAGTACATGCATGAACATACAAGGAATGCAAATCGAAACGATAAAACCAATGTTCATGTGAAGAGTACATGCATGAACATGCAAGGAATGCAAATCGAAACGATAAAACTAATGTTCATGTGAAGAGTACATGCATGAACACTCTAAGGATGCGAGTTACGATAACAATCCAAATGCTTATGTAAAGAAGCAATGCATGAACATGCTAAGAATGCAAGTGAAATTTACAATTCTAACGTTCATAGGTAAGATCGATGCATGAACATGCTAAGAATACAAGTGAAATTCACAATTTAATGTTCAAGTATAAGATCAATGCATGAACATGCCAAGAATGCAAGTGAAATCATAATTCTAATGTTCATATGCAAGGAAGCGATGCATGCAAGTCAAGCTACCTAGATATATTAGAAGCTTTACATTTAATCTGGGGTTATGCATTAACACAAACACTTGAATGACGTGCAATAGATTCACGTGGTGATGCATTATATGCCTAATGATCGAGATGTTTGATATCTACATGTTGATTGCAAATTATGCCTTAAATCATCACAAATCGATGCAATTAAATCAAAACTAAATGCTTTCTAATGCAAAAGCATGTGATAATGATGAAGATCTATGAATTCTATGACTATATGCAAGGAAGGTATAATTCACAAGAGATATGCATGCTATGTGTTAAAAGTCCTCATCCTACACCTAATAAGGTATCAAATCCAATTTAAATCAAAGAGTTCAAGAACAATGCTCAAGAATCCTAATCACATAGAATTTGCATGCACGTCGTTGTTCAATTTCCTAAAAGTTGAAAGTCATTAATAAATTCATCAATAAGTGCTTATTTAACGTAATAATTTACTTGAACTTGAAGTTTGAATCAAATCGATGAGTAAATTCCTTTGTGCTCTTCAAAGAAAATACCAAATCAAGAGTTAATTGATGATAATTTAATTAACCTTGAATTCTTGAGGAAAAACTTGAAATCTTCAATGGAGGATCAAGAAAATGAAGGAGAAATCCTCAATCTTGAAATTAGAGAGAAAATCAAGATGGAACCGTTTTCCATGTCAAAATGTAATGTATGGAGGAGAGGAAGATCCATTGAAATGGAAAAATGTCGCCAAGAAGAAAGCTGAAGTCATAGCTTAAAGGTCCGGTTGAGACAGGTTAGACTGGAGGTCCGTATGCCCATGGTGGTTGTTTCGAGGAAAGCTCAGCTTTGAACTTTGTCCTGAATTGGTGCTTCGACTTTGGGAGAATTAGAGTATGAAAAGCTAGTGAAAATTAAGCAAATGATTGTCTTTTATTTGTGAATAGGCAAATCTATTTATAGTTTTGGATCTATAATCGCTTCCAAATCATGATTATTCAATAATTTTCATAATTAATCCAAAACAATGCAATCCGCGCGTAATTTGAAGCTTGCAAATAAGAAGTATCCTAATGTGATTTTGCTTTACCGAATAAAATTACCACTGATCTCGGATAGGTCAAGGAAATAAGAATTTTTGAAGTTTCAAAGACCATTTTCAAACAACCTATTACGTACTTTATTATGCTTCTTCCGAGAAAATGCCTCAAACGAGGGTCTTCTCGATCAAAATTTGCAAATGAGTAACTTGAGACAATCAAGCAACTAAATTTTGAACTTTTGGCACTGGTCCCATCTCGCTTCAACGAAATCGAGCAGATATAACCTCCGAACATCGTGTATCGATGAAAATTTCTACTAAATTTCAAAATTAACCTCAAAGAATAAAATTTTGGTATTGATCGGCGAGGAACTAGCTCCCGAGTTTCAAATGAAAGTTGTAGAGATTTTGACTAATTTTAGAAATTGGTCCCACTTGATTCAATTTCCAAATGGGAAATAGAGACTCTAGTTAGGGGTAGAACGCGCGATTCAACACTGGGACCGTACCGTCCCACTAGAGAAAATAATTCCTTTCAGGAACATCTCACAAAATACTTCCCTCTTTCAAACAAAGCCGTAGATACAATGACGGAAATTCCAGAAAATCAATAGAAAATACCAAGGAGAGAGATGCCTTTTGAGGCCCAAATGCGCCGAAAACTAAATCTACTTTATTGAGAAATGAGCTAAACTCTTTTTGCTTGCCACTAACTTGAAACTCATTATTAATTTATGTATGGCTACATGTATGTTTATGCAATCGATTAAAAGCCAAAATGCGAAAAGAAGAGGGTAATTTTGGGTACAATACCGCCTTTATTCAATCATCCTCAAGCTTCGAGTATATGTTATTTTCCTAAGGAGCATAAGTAGGTGATTGAATATCGAATAGACTAAAATTTATGCTCTAAATCTTTAGATCCTCACGAGGAAGAGTATGTTGCGCCAGAGCTTAACTGGTCACAACAAGAAGCATATAATAAATAAGAATCCTGAAGACAGTAATAAAGTGTGTTCCCCGACTCAAAGAAGAATGGCCTCTACCTATTCAATCCACAATGTGAGAACTGACATGCAAGAGGAAATAAAGGCTAGATACGCTAACTTTAATTAACCACATTACGCCAAAAGATGACCGGACGACCGTGATGCAAAGGCCTAAAACACCGATTAGACTATTTAAGGAGAGAAACAAGAGCATTCTTGTTCTCAAAGACCCACAATGCCATGGGAGATCTAATATGAAAGTGGAACAAAGACTAGATACATTGATTAGACTAACTACATTTACGATTTCGACGGTGCGAAGCCAGATGGCGGCTAAAAGTCCGATTAGGCTTTATCGACTCAACAGATTTTGAGGGGAGAAACAAGTGTATTCTTGTTTCGAAAGGTATAGGGGAATGACTTGCCTAAGGATTGTACCAGTGTGAGCTGCGCTTCAATGAAGACATAGATCTAACATGCCGATTTAGACTCACACATAACACAGAGTAACCTATATCATGCGATAGGAAAGAGCGTGATACTCATGATTGATCAAGAATCAGTAGCTTAATCAACTTCAGGTGAAAAGGGGAAAATAAGTGTAGGCTTGCTTCCGAAGTCAAGACGTGTTGCACCGTGATAAGGACCGCGCTTTCAACACTAATCAGGAGGTAATGGACATATTGCACCGGGAGGCACCGGGACACAACAGATTCCAATAGACGCAGGACATCACTGGGGATGAAATTTGCATTTCTGGCTTATAATCCTATGAAATGCATGACCCTCCTGGGGAATAATACCAATATGATGATGCATGTTTTCAAAAATGTATAAAATGAACAGGACAATGACTCGGGCTACCGGATCATCCAATTGAATCAGAGTCTATTTCAGGAACGAATCATGAAAGAGCGACCAGAAATTACTCAGATCAGTTTGAATCTTGTCTGATAAGTCTGTTGAGGAGTTGATGCCATGGGAAACTTGCCTGTTAGACAGAGATCCACTGGGGAATAAAGGAGATATTTGGAGAAGATTTTCCACCATACCTCATCACGACTTCGGTCAGACAGAGGTGTGCCACTTACACTGGGAAACCGAGTAGCCAACAATGAGGATTAATAATTCAGATTAGAAGTCGTGATGCATAAGTTTCAACTCCATCGGGATGAACCAATAGTAGACTCGTACTTATATGGAGTATTGTGAAATGCAAACCCACTGGGATGACCGTCCAGACAAAGGGTTCGGGATATCCTATCCACAGGGGTAAGAGGATGCGGCAATCTTTGAACTCCATGAACATCCACGGGAGTTTCTAATCGAGCTCTGACATTGTCGACGCCAGACGGATCTATGAAATGAATGACAACAACGCTGAGAGGAGAAGAAAGGACTCCAATGGTGTGATAAGCTTTGGGGATCACTCGGCCCGCAGATAACCTATCTGGAGACATAACTGGGAAACATCAAAGAGGATTCTCGATCAATCTCCAAATTATGCATCCCGATATCCCGTAATACAAAGGTTAGTGGAGTATCCCGCATGATGTGATGGTCTGTCTGACATCCAAGTTACTCGAGTCTCAGAGCGATATTCAAAAGTCTCTCGATCATGGTAAAACCAATGTTTGATATGAAAAATTTACCACAAAACTTTGAACCTCTTTAAACAACAACCAAGAATGCAACAAATTAATCGACAAGCAAAACTCATTTTATTAATTGTGGCCCAGAATAGCGTATATAGTAGGAGGCAACCCTAAATGAGGCAATCGCAAAGGCAAAATAAGAGGAAAACTAAAACGCATGGCAATGCGAATGAATCCTCATCGGGTTTCAACCTCGCTATCACTTATAACCCCAATTATCTCATCACCGCTTTTCCCAAAAGGTGATTGCTGATTCACGCCCTTCGGAGTAGCTCGAGATGTTGCCATATACCAATTAACGGTCTATTAAGCATGTCTATGCATAGTATCTCTGACTACATTCGCGTTCACGGGAAGTGGAAAATCTTCTTCGTCCATTGTTGCGAGCATCATGGCGCCCACCCGAGAAGACTTTCTTCACAACAAACGACCCTTCATAATTTGGTGTCCACTTGCCCTTGTGGTCTCCTTGGGAAGAATTATTCTTTAGCACTAGATCACCAGTTGGTAGTTCCGAGGTCGCACTCTTTGTCATATGCCTTTTCATCCTCCGTTGATAAATTTGCCCATGACCGACAAATTGCCAACCATTTCTCATCAATGAGGTATAATCGTCTGCGGTTCGCACCCACTGCCTTCATCAAGCTCAGATCTTTATGATTCTAACTAGGGATCCAATCTTGATTGAAGCACGGCCCATGCCATAAACAAGAGAAAATGGAGTCGTTCTCGCGATGTACGGAAAGGTAGTCCTTCAGAACTACAAAGCAAAGACAATATCTCGTGCCAATCTTGATAGGTTACTACCATTTTGTGTACAATCTTCTTAATGTTCTTATTCGCCACTTCAATACTCCTGCTCATCTTCATGTACGGGACGAATTGTGGTGCTTTATCTTAAAGGACTCATTAAAGCTCCTTCATCATCTTGTTAAGATTCACCCATTATCTCGTGATGATCTTGTCAGAATCCTAAGAATCGAAAGATGATATTGACGGATAAACGGGCGACTACTCATTGAAGTGACATTGTATGATGTCGCTCAACCCACTTGTGAAATAATCTATTGCAACTAAATGAAGTTATGCCCATTGACACCGTTATTCAATCTTTCCGATCATATCAATACCCCACATAGAAATGGCCAAGGAGAGGTTAAAATATTTAGAAGGTGACGGTGGCACATGCACCTTGTCAAGATATACTGGCATTTGTAACAAATCCGGCATGATTAAACAATCGACTTCCATGTTTGACCAAGAATACCTACCGCAAGATCTTTTAAGCCATAAGTGTGCCCACCGGAATGAGTTCGTATGAGTCTGTCAGGCATCTCCTCGATGATCTTTACAACTTCATCTTTACCAACACGCTCGAAAGCAATAATCCACCATGGTGTTCTACGTATAAGATACACCATCGGTTGAGGAAGAACTCACGAGAATCTTCTCAAGAACTTTATTCCGTCAGTAAGCTTTCCTCGAAACTCTTGAGTTTCAAGATATCGCTTGACATCATAAAATTAAGGATTGCCATCTTTCTCCCTTTAATCTCGATACAAAAGATGGCTCATCCAACTCTCGAATGTTTATCGGCGCCCATTAGCCCATTTGACTTTAAACATGGATGAAGTGGCTAAAGCATCGCCCAAGTTGTTCTCTTCTCGTGAGACGTGGTCGAAAGTGATTTCAAGTAAGGAATCAATTTCATCACATGCCCCAGTAGGAATCAAGTTGGGACGAGTCTCTCAATCGCCGCTTAACTGGCAAATCACAAGTGCATAGTCCCTATACACTTTCAGATGCTTAATTCTCAAGTAAATCCGCCCAATACCAAAGATGAAAGCCTCTATATTCACCATGTTATTGGTGCAATCAAAGAAGATTCGAGCCACTAATTGGATATGATGGTCGTCCTAAGTAGTGATTACTGCACTGTTGCCCAACGACAGTAGAGGTCTGTCAAGACCAAAGACCATTTGGATTCCGGGTTCGGTCCCCTATCCGACTGGATGTTACAATCCTGATGTACATCATCCTCATCGAAATTTAACTCATTATCGATAATCGCCCATAGGTCAATGAGCAACGAATCGCCAACACACTACTCTTTGATAGCTTTTGAGTAGTATAATCGATGTCATAATTAAGATCATTTGCCACCGCGACCCGCCAACAAAGCCGGCTTCAAATATGTACTTGATCGGATCCATCTTGGATATCAATAAGGTTATGTGAGTCAACATATACTACCTTAGCCTATGAGTGTTCTATCATTAAAGCATAACAAGTTTTCTCAAGGAAGGACTATTTTGTTTCACTGTCAGAATTTTTTGCTTAGGCAAGATATTGCATGCTCTTTGACCAAACTCATCATGTTGGCCCAAAGACACACCCTAATGAGCCTCTCGAGCAATCTGCCAACACATGATCAATGGCTCTCCACGGGAGGTACGAGAATCAGAGGTTCCCGCAGACATCTTTATCTTGTCGACGCGACTCGACAA